>JBAMNC010001739.1:0-544922 GCA_037902135.1 Cetoscarus ocellatus | reverse complement strand
TCAATGCAAAGAGCAAGGTAGCCATGTATCTTGTGCTAAAAGCAAGATCCAAAATGTTAGTCAAACCCAAAATGTCACACAAAAGCATTTTCACCCACCTGTCAGTGAATGAGTTTTTTTATAGAGTTGTGCAGAAATCAGTGCAAAAACGCAGAGGTAAGTTAGCACTTAGCACTTCCTGGTTCCCAAGGCTGAAAGTATATTGAATTTTAGAATTTTTCTCTGATACCTGAAATAAAGTTCATGATTTAAACACATGCATAAGAGATTTCGACTTTTACTTCATAATTATAAAATACATCTATTACTGCCCTGCTTTTGAGTTTTAAAATATTGTTGTTTATTTAAAGCCACACTGTGTAGTTTGTTCTCCAAACTTGTGGCGAAACTGTGTTTTAAAGTCAAACAAATAGTGCTCTCTAGCGCCTCGTTTCTTCAAATATGCGTTGCAACCACTGAACTCTACGGTAGCCGGTATAGTGCCTTGAAGCTATGTCAACATGTCATTCAACACTTCATCAACTTTTCTTTCTGGTAAGGGGTATGTTATTTCAAGCAAACTGCAAACTGCATTAAGTCATTAGTGTTAGGCTTTCAAATTCACAGGGGGCAGTGACAAGCGCATCCATTTCAGTCACGCTGGCTCTGAGCAGAAACACATTTAGCCTTAGCCAGTAGTACTACGTAGATTGTCAGATTGTTGGCATAGGCAATTTGACACAAACTAGGACATATTTATGAATGTTGACATTGTTTTTAGCTCATAAATTACTTAAAATGCTACACATTGTCTCTTTAAAAGAATGGTTGCTTATCAACAGCTAAAAAGGACTACAAAAATGGTTGGGGATCCTAATGCAAGCATTTCTGATTAAGAAACAATAATTCATACACCATAGCCACAGCCACGATGACCAGTTTGTTAAGGCAATTTAACTAAGAGGTTATTTTCAAACAACAGGCAAGACAGGGCAGTATATGTTGGAAACATTGTAAGCTTACAAAATAAGGAAAGTTAGGAATGTTTGTTAAGATCAGAACAAATAATAATATAACAAAATATTGAGGCCTATAAAAATTGCAGACATTCCACGTTCCAACATGCCAATGCTTAACAGATAAACACAAGTACTACAGATACAGCACAATATAGGTTAATTTATCTGCTGGTCAAAGTGCTACATAGTTCGCTATAGCCTACTAGGACACTTTATTAAAGCAGGTTGTGAGCTAGCGGTGAACATGTAAGCTCAAGCCAGTGCAAGCTCATTTTAAGATATGTTTTACCAACTCAAAGAGCTAACACAGTACAATAGCCTCGTGTCAACATTAAATTACAATAGCAAATGGGTTCACTGGGCACTTCTTCAGCATGCCATCATGGATTCAAGGTCATACAAAAGCCAAACAGCAGCATTTAATGAAATTCAAACCCTGGACAAAAGGCTTAGTTGATTGGTGTAGCTTGAAGGCAAACTGCTAAGGTTTACGTCATCTTTTGAATTGTTAGCACAAGCAAAACACTAATCACAGAAGCAGTGTCATCCATTCAATGGGCTTGTTAACTTCTGTCCTCGCAGGCCAAGTGGCTACCAAGCTTCCTACCTCCCTGCCAGGAAACACTCCTCACCACAATAGCAGTGTAAAATATGATCTAATTGTTAGCCTTTTCAAAACTTCACAAATGACCATTATAGCTAATAAGCTAGGCTACAATTAAAACACTAAGATAATAACATGCCAGCAATACAAGATGAGAAAAAAAAGCCTTGTTACTCAAGGAGCAGTGCGGGGTATATTTTCTCTGACTAGTAGGCTAAGTGCAAACCATTTGGCAAAAACATCCTGGTGCTAGCAAGTCACATAGATCCTTGAGTGTCTTTTCCTTTCACTTTATGCTGTGTCATTCACACTCCTCTGGCAGTTTTTCCTTGAGGTTGAACATCAAATTGAATTCAATCAAAATTTTATTGAAGGTGGGAACAAGTTTCCCCATTAGCATTAACTAGGCTGACAGGAAAGGGCTTTCACACATTTTTTACACAGCATGTTTCATATAGCACCTCTTTTAGGGCATGATATGACCTAAAGTCAGCAGCACACGTCCGAGCCTCAAGCAAACATGCACAGTAAGGAGGGCATAGGGAAGTCACACATCAGCACGGCCTGATGCACAAAGGTAAACAAACAAGATACACAATCACACAGGGGAACATAGCAAAGGAGGAGAGGACAAAACAGTGTATTTTTAGCTTCTTATTATCTGAATTATGGTGGAATGAATAAATGTGCCAATTGGAGAACACATTTGACATGGACAGATCTAATTTGACTTTTGTAAACAGATGTTTTTACATGGATTTTGCTGCATGTCTCCAGTTTGAGACTGAGTGAATATCTACTACAACTCAGTAAAGTCTATTATTTTGATTCACACAAAGATGTAGGGTTTCTGATTTTCTGCAAGCATACTTTCTGTGCATAGTTAAGGTTTCCATTCAAATATATGAGAAAATGTTATCAAATTTCTGGAAATTTTACCAAAAAAAAAAAAAAAGAAACTTATGCATGTTTCTATCCACTACTCTTATGCCGGTAATGGGGGTCAACATGTCAAACAGTATGTGGCTTTTCTCGTGGAAAAAAAGGAAAACTTGCAAAGGAAAAGCAGTCAACACAAGGCTGTATTGTGGTCTCACAAGCAAAGAAGGAAACAAAACAAATGAGTGATGATTTTCCCTTTCATTCACGTTTGAGATTTTTTTTGTTTGTATTAAATGTTTTATATACTTACAGAATGAAATAAAGGCATAAACTTAAACCTTTGAATCTTTTGGATTTGCCTGCTATAAGATTGAAAAGCTAGGGCATCCACAAGAAGCGACCTCCAGGGTTTAAAACAAGATGCGTAAGTGCCAGAAGCTGTAGTGCCTTGAGTTTACGCTTGAGGCTGGCTGCAGGAACCCGTAGGTAACATGACTGTGCTGAGAATGAACAGTTTATACAGCCTTGATAAACATATTAACAACCTGGTTCAAATCCTGACTTTGGCCGAAAACTATAATAAATCTATGTGCTCTCTATGTATGGGAGTGATTTTTTTTCTTACATCATTAACATTTTTATTTTATTAAGGATTTCTGGTTTTGGAATTTAAGGACGTAACTGACATGGCTACTTGTCAGTGCGGAGTTGCAATTGATCAGAAGTCCTGCCTTAATACAGCCTCTTAGTGTGTTAGGTTGAGCTAAAGTTTGGTTGAGATGACATTGCAGTACGGCAGCGTCCATCACAACACATCAACAACGTTCCAGAGGCTCTTTGGATAATCAACGATGGATGTCACATGGCTTTGTCAAATTCTCTCTACAGTCTATGGGAACCCAGCTGCTTTGCAAGGTGACTCAGGTAGAAAATATGACAAAAATGGTGTTAGGATCCCCATTGAAGGGTATAATTCCCATACAAGGATGAAAGAGTGCAGTAAATGCATCTCCTTGAGCTCTAAATATTCACATTGGTCTGATACTTACCATGAAGAATAGAAGTGATCAAACAAGGAAAACATCGCACACAGTCACAAAACCTTGCCAGAATTGGTCTTGAAGCTATAGTGCTGTACTTTTAACTTAAATATTGTGTAATTGCTTTGCAGCTGGAGTCATGAAACAGTAAAAAAAGTCAAAAACTCAATTTAAAACCATGCAGCATAGCACAGGGTTTGTGTAGCGGCTTGACATGGAGCTGTGACCGCAAGAACAAAAATCAAATTAAAGTGTCGCTCTCCCACGAGGTTCTCAGCTCGACTCCACAGGACCACAAATGCAGAGATTCCCCTGCGGCTGTTGTGCTCCCCTCTAATCTGCCCTGCACTCAGAGACTAACTGAGAGGAAAGAGACAAGAAGCAGAGAAGGTAAATAACAAATTAAGTATGCCTTTTATGCTGTATTGTATTTATATGTTTAATAGTACCTCTGTATGTCCGTTTAGATTATTCTAAACACATTTATTTGTTTGCATAGACCTGTCCACTGGATTAATCAGCCTGACTGTCAGCACTACTCTTCTGTTCATATAAGCGTTCACATCAGCATGCTGCTGGAAAAATCCCAGTCAGCATGCACAAACATACACACACAGAAACACACACATGCCCAGATGAGGCTCTCTGGGTGGTAAGCAGAGCAGCAGAGTGTCTCCAGACAATTCAGTGCAGAGAGTCTGATGTAATGAATCACATTACATACTCTGAGGAACATGCAAATGCACAGAAACCAAAACAGCACAAGTTAAAAAGAGACATCAGAACACTGTGTTGTCTCTCACACTGTCTGTACCAGCCACAACGGAGGCCTGAGGCATTATGTTTACAGGCTACATACGGACTGATTCTTGTAAATGCTGTATTTAAAAAAGACTTTGGGACTTTTCTTCAGGCTTTGACCAAACATATTTGGTTAGGTTACAGAATGAACTGATAATATTTTAAGGCTCACTGGTCAAAGGTCAATGTCATGGAGCCTCATGTTTGGCCTTTGCTTATTATTGCAATACTTTCAGAATGATTTTTAATGCCTTGCTGCATATGCAAGTGCTTCTGCAAGTTGCTGGTGTTTCCACTTGCTGAAATTTGTGCAGTAAGTACCTTTTTTGTCAAGCCACTATTTTGACCACTTTGCTCCCCGACTGCCATGATTTTTGACTTCTATGTTATATTTTCTGCTGATTTCTACCCTTGAGAGCATGGTATCTGCAATTTGCAAAACATGCAGAACAATCCTTTGCTTGTGAAAGCGATCTTGTGAACACACAAACACATTTAGGGATGTCTTTTAAACTCTGCCTAAATTTCCACTTTAACTTTTTGAATAATGTAATTACATTTTCGAGATCATGGGTCAAAAGTCAAAGTTACAAAGCCTCATGCTCACCCTTTACTGTAAAAATGACTCTCTGAGAGATTTAATAACACTTTGCACTAATGTAAACTATTCACATATGTCATACTGTTATATTTTTAAGCCATAAATCCAAGGTCGGGGTCACAGAGACTCCTGATCATCCTTTGCTTCAGAATGAAAGTTTGTGAATAAGAAATCATAAAACTGCTGAGGCTTTTTTTACATAACTCTGCAAAAAAGGGCACTTTCTGCATAGGTTGAAGTTATTAGATTTTCAAGGTTATAGGCAAGAGGTCAAGGTCATGGAGTCTTACAGCCATCCTTTGCTTGTGAATGAAATCGCAATACCTCGGGAATGAGCAGGTGGCGTTCTTGTACCTTTGCTCAAATGTCTACTTTGACTCAAAGACCATTGGGCCTCATAGCCTTTCTTTCAAAGGTTATATCTTAAGACAGCTTTGAGGAATTTCTGTCCAGCTTTCCCCACTTGTTAAATTTGACCCAGAGAGAGAGTGGTGAGATTTTAAAAGTCATAGGTCAAAGGTCAATAGGCATTCCGTTCACTTCCTGTGAACATGGTATCTCAGATTTGCTTTGAGGGATTTTCAACAAGTTTTTGTACAAATGCCAATCCTGGTTTGAGGATGATCTGATAGAACTGCGGAGGGTTTTTTGCATGTAGCAAGCAAGATTTTACATAGATACCAGCCTTTTTTTGAAATGACATCACTAACAATTAAACCAAGATACAGGACCTTTACATCATTAGGGACCCTATAACCCAAAATCTTACTTAAAGTTAGGCATATATTCGTCCAAAAAATCTTTTTTTTTGGGCACATCCAAAAAATGTGGGAGTGGTTGGCATTCATGTGCCCACAAAGCCTCCAACATGGCTGGTGTGTCTGAGAATGTTGGATTTTAATGTGTGGTGTTATAAAAAATTGTACTAGTCTACAACATTTTTACGAATCGCACAACCTCAAACACTACCCTAGCCCTTTTTGACCCACCACTGTACTTTCACTGTCTGATGCTTCTGTACCGAGTGTAGGCGTGAAACTCCCCAGTGGCAGCTCTTAGTTTAATTGTTTAAATCAATTTTTCAAGAATTCAAAATTACTAATTTACGTTTTGGATTTTCTGCTTCCCTGTTCAGTCACAGAGACAAAAAATATTATAGAGTTGGAAATTAGGGAGAGAGACTTTGGGAACAGTCAATCAAAACACTCAGACAGAAAAGACTCAAGAGTGTGGTAAATATGATTCTACTATCAAAATATCCAAGACATAAACAAGCAATCTTCCACCCCCTTCTTCTTTGCAGAAGTGAATAAAATAAACCATGTGCAGACACATCCAATGAGTCATAAGATGTAGAGTGTCTGAGCTAATACTTCTCCTACACACACACACGCACAAACAGACAAACAAGAAGCACAAATATAAACAGAGAAACAGACTCGGCTTGACGCTGTCAGCTCTCTAGCTGAAGAAATGTTTAAAGAGGGAGGATTATTTTCATGTTTCATAAAGCTCTCGCTGACTTTCTGTCTTTGTCTGGGTTCGGTTTTCAGCACAAGGAAAGAAGTCTCTGTTGTTATATAAGTAATAAATAATTCCTCCTACAAATCAATGCAAAGAAACCAAGCATGAGCTCGTGGGTGATTCTGCTAGTTAGCATTTAAGTTTTTACCCTGAATTACTGAAAAGAAAAACAGGATGCTGTCACAATGTATTCTCTACACTGACTTATACTAACAGGACAGACAACATAAACATTTATTCTGACAATTTTATCGATCATAATGTAAGTTCATACAATCTCCTAACGCACAATTGATATTGGTAAATGTTCAAAAATTAGAGTAATCATGAAGTTAGATTTCTGAACACTTATTACAACAGTTGTGAAAAAAACAATACATACATATATGTATACCTGTTCCAATACCATGGCAGCAAAAGTCCCAATCAACTAATACATGAAAAATTCTTGATTTCAATTGCAGATAAACTCCTTCACACTGCAAAAAATAGCATGAAAAGAATGTCATAATAGAGGGACAGAAAAGTCCCTTGGTAGTCGGTAGTGTTTTGCCACAAATAATCAAGTTGGTTCTGACGCTTGTCCGACTTTATGCTTCGTCTTTACTTCTTTACTGCCACGACAGGCTTTGTTTGCTTCCTGCTTCAGCCAACTTGCTCTCTGATTGGCTTTTGTTCTGTTTCATGTGACGAAACACGAAAAACGTGCTCGGCTGTCCTTGGTGCCCCACTCACACATTAGGATTTCTAATCATAAATACTTAATATTTACTACTTCAAGTCAGGACGGTCTGGCTCTATGCAGCTTTACACTGCCTGTCTCCCCCGCAAAAATTTTAAATGTGTTGCCAAAAAAGTGCTTTGTGTTCAGTTACAGGTGAGCAGTCATCCAAAAAAGTCCTGTGTATGCACCTCAAAATAAAACCCCACAAAAGTGACTTGTATTTGTGCGTGTGCTCCAATTAACCCCTCTCTGCTAGCAAAAGCACCCTCTACGAAGCCCTACAGGAGAGCTGTGTCAGTGACAATAAGCAGAAACAGATAGTACTGAGCTACTTTGGGGATATCAGTGGGTATAAAAGCCAGAGCCCCTAAATCCACACACACACACACAAACACAGACACATACATACACACAAACCAGTGTAAGACGAGGTGTCTGACCTAAATCCTGCTCTCGTAGGGTTAAAGATCTGGTGTGTGTGGGTGTGTGTGTGTCATTTGATGTGTCAGGCAGGCTGTCAGGATAAATGCAGGGAAGCACCAGCTCAACATGTGAGCATGGAAACAATTCACTCAAATTAGTGACAGAGGTGTAAGGACATGCAGTATTTAGACCTTGTGGTTTTAGTGAGCCACATGTCGGCTTCAGAGCGCCACAGAGGGAAGTAACAAAGCAGTTTCATTTACAGCTCTACGACTCAGCAGGAAAAAAAGGCAGAAAGTTTAGCAAATCATCACCAACTGTGACGTCTTCCATTAAACTACCTCCCTGAATGGACATCAGGTTGGTTTTATGCCTTTTAGCTGAAAAGTTAATCTTGAAAATTTCAGTTTTATTACTGAATGGACATGGTGCCGTGAAAGCAATGCTGATGTGTTTGAACCAAAGCTGCAATCTGGAAACCTCTGAGGTCATTTTCACACCTAGATCATTGGGGAAATATACAATGATTCATTCATTTTCTATACCGCTGATCCCTTTTGGGTCGGGAATATACAATAATATTCAAGCTTATTGTATGAACATGAGAAAATACAATTTTACTGTTTTCTTTCTGCATTTGCAAGATAATTTTCTCTGAATTATGGGGTATAATACGTGCAAGAAATATATATTTATTTACCAGACTAAATTTAAGTTTTGAATCCAATCTTTGTACTAAATTCTTCAAAATCATCAAAAGGGGAGCAGTAATCTCTGCTCTGGGGTGTTGAGGATGTGTCCATAAAAAGTGTTAAAAACCACATCCAATCAATGAGAGAAAAGAAAAAATTTCCTGACTTCAAAAATGATAGAACTTGGTAATGAAGGGTTTTCTGTCTGTTGCCTTGGATCTGTCAGCTTAACATGACTCAAATGAATCCTTAAATAAAGATCTCAAAGTCTCTCAGGAACTCTATTTGTTGTTAAATTGGACAGTAAACACACATAAGTCAACACAAAGATTGACGCACAATCTGTCAGAGCACTTTGAGAAACATTTGAACGATCTCTCAGCCTCTTTAGAAGAACTGTCAGTAAAATAGGAGGAACCTTTTAGCACGCAGTCGTGAGCCCTTGGCAACGAGCCTGAGGCAATACTGAGTCAACCAGTGGTCAAGGACAAACAGAGAAAGAGAGAGAGAGAGAGAGGGGGGGGGAGAGAGAGAGAAATAGAGGGAGAGGGAGAGGGACCATTATCCATTGACAAGTGACACAAAGCATGGCGGGGCCTCGCCACACTCCACTGACAACAAATAATAGCTCCCCCCCTAAAAAAATGGGACAAGAACCTCCAATGACCCACTTTTTTAGAGTTAGCAAAACAGTGATACTCCAACATCAATGACTGGCAAGTCACCCATGATGTGGGGGGCTTTAGGTGTGTGCGTATGTGTGAAAGAGATAGAGCGGGGAGTGAAAGATGTGTGTCTGTGTGGAGATAGGGAGAGGCGTGGGAAAGCTGCATGTGTTTCAGCTCATCCTCACCTCTCTCTGTCTGGATATCTCTCTCCCCTCTTTCATAACTCTGATCATTCAAACATCTGTTAGAAAAATCCAAAGCTGTAAAAAGTGACCACTTTTATTAGTGGTGTGCCTGTTGTAAAATGTTTGGATACACATGCTGTCTCCTGCTTTGGAAAAGGTTATTATTTTCATGGTCGGGCAGTGGATCAGTACTGGAATATATTTTTCAATCAGAAGGTCTTGGGTTTGACCCCAGCTTTTGCAGATACATGTTATTTTTTTCCTGCGGGCAGTAAACTATACCCGATCTGCTCCCAATTCTGCATTATTGGCTTAAGAGTGCATGTAATTGTGATTACCTGATTCTGACAACACCATACATTGATACCTTGAGCATCAGGCTTTGTCTGCACAAAGCCAGGAGTTTTTCTTTGAAAAAGCTTTTATTGTTTTGGCAATCCATGCAAACAAACAGCATTTCAAGTTACTGAAAAAACACACATTTTGAAAACATAAAAATAGTCACAAACTCTGTTCACAGTGTTCACAGACATACAGGAAAATCGACACTTTGGGCCTGAAATATCACACTGTTGGCCAATCTGTCCTCTGTGTGATGCCACTATGTATTGTTATTTTGACGTTATATTATGATATGTTATATTAACGTTTGTTAACATAAAAGTTGTGCTATAGCACAACCCTACATGCCAAATAGAAAGTTCAATATAGCTTGCACAGGATATTCAGTATTTTACTGGTCAGTCTGAGCAGCAGCCCACAGAAGTGGGGAAGCTGACCCTTTCAAACACGCATGTGGACGGTGATTAGCAATCATGCTGTCAATCACATTCAACACTGGCCAGTCTGATGATTTAGTGAGGGGGGGACTGCTGCAAAGTAGTAAGGCTACTAACGTAGACAGGTTTCTATATCAACCTCGTGCCAAAACTTGTCAGAAGATGTATCTTTTCCATGGAGAAATGTTTTCATTGTTGTTCTCTGTTCTTCATTTACAGAAGAAATTTCTATTCCTGTTAAAACTGCCACTACAGTAGGTTCACATAAAGCAGCCATTGTTTACATGCCTGCAGTCTCTCAGTGTGCCTCACTTGTAACTCCCGCCTCGTTCTCCTACAAGGATGCTGATTGGTCAATGCCACTGCGGACCGAGCTCAGGGACATGTTTGTGTGCTTTTGACAGCCCATAAGGGCGTATTTATTCATTACAGGTTTTTCTAATTTGTGAAAAAGGATGTTTTCATGTGCAGACAGGACTATTGTTCACCTACTATTTGGTGTTATAAACAGAAGACAAAAGTACCTGTTTATCTTTGTTCAAAGTAAGGATCAACCAAGTCAGTCTGATATCAGCTTCAGGAGTCAGAGAGGTCAACACTGTTCACGCACTTTGCGTCTGTACTTACATCTGATACATTACCATGATCATTCTCAGAAATAATTGATGAAATGAAATCAACACAAAAGCAAGCAACACATTTATCTGTAAATTTTAACCTCTGGAGAAACTTGTTTCTTCACCTTTCCCTCTCCACTTTTCCTCCTCTTACTCCGTGTGTTTCTGACAGAGAGCTGTGTCCTCTTGCATTGAAACCAGTAGTGAAACTATTTTATGTTGGAAATTTAAAAAAACTTAATGACCAAATTAAGAATAAATATAAATCTTTGACAAACAATTTGTGAATGTATTTAAATGGGCTGCATATTATTTCATGTAGTTTCCTTTTTTAATTAAAAAAAAAACTTGTGCATTATCAAAAAGTTCGACCTCAGACCCATTTCCAGTGTGTTCCCCTGTTCTCTACCCCCTTCCAACACTGTTCAGCCCTAATACACATTTAAATATACGTATCATTTACATATTTCATGCATTATCAATTATACTGCACAGAGGAGGAAAAAACAGAAAAATACACTCCAAATCTAGTCAAGTCAGCTTTTTGTCTCCTCAGCAGAACCTTCACCTGAGACCCTCACAACAACCTGAGAACTACATTATCCATAAGAGAAAAATGATGTGGAGAATTAATAAACAGGCTGAGCGGTGCAAGAGTCCTTACATGGGGGATTCAGTGCATAATTGCAGCCATCAATAATAAAGCACACAGGTCTAATGGCTTTGAGTGTGTGTGATAAAATTCTCTTTTATCACACACAAGCACACTGCGAGGTCTGTTAAATGTACAACTTTGTCAACTCCTTTGTGACCTTGTTTGAGTCAGACATCTATTATCAGCCATGTTTAGCCTTTAATGGGTCCATCTGAGATAGCCATGATAGATTTAGCAAAAAGAGGTGTTCTCTCTTCTAAAAAGACCAGCAGGATAAACTCTTTGGACCTTAGGTGGGATATAGTAAACGCATCTCTGTGTCCTTCTGTTGTACAGCTTGGAGCTTTGCAAGATGGATCTGCCTGATTACAGACACTAAATCATGAAGATCCAGCTGCACTGCAAGGTCAATGTTTAGGGCTAGCTGTTGGAACCTCAAAACTGATTTTGCACTTCTTTTGCTAGCCACATCAAACTATAACTGACTGATAAAATGTTAAAGATCCCTTACATTGCGTTATGTTATATATTACATAATGTCTACAAGGAATACATTTTTTCTCATTAGATAAAAAAAACAGACGTGGATATTAATGGATAGTTAAGAGACTGAATCATTAGGGTTTGGATTACTGTACTTTCTCTTACCTCAACTCCTCTTCTCTGCTATCAACAGAGTCGTGGTGTTAAATTTGTATTAATTTGTAAAATAAACTAAACTTCTCTTAGTTCTCTTCTGCTTGTGTAGGGCTCATCATGGTCAAGGCTTTATTGTCAGAGTTTGGGCTTAACACAAATTTATCCTACATGTATTTTAACTTAAAGTTTGTCCAAAGTCCATCTGTGAACATGGTGGATACTTAACAGCCAGTACGTATAGGGAGCACTTATTATTTTGGCTTCAGTTTCTGGCAACTGTTGTGCCGTCCATGTCTATGTAGTCTATGGTTTGATACAAAGAATATTACAAAAAGTAAAAATGCAAGATACAATACGTACACCACACTTTAGATTATAGATGCATACATTTACACAAGCGATGTGCAACTTTGTTCTTTGTTTTGTTCTCGTTTCCAGAGGGCTGTAGTGTGGTAACTGTAGGATGCTTTCATTCTCAGTTACAGTTACTTACAATTCAACAAGAGGAACAAAACCGCTTTTATACAGAATTCAGGACGAGTTTTGCTACCTTTCTAATGGAAGTAACAGAGTTTTTGCTAGTTATCTAGGCATGGTGTCCCTTACAAATGCATTTTGTGGTGCATATAAAGTACTACAGAAATAATGCCAGCCTATTACAGCTCTATTTTATTGGAAAAATTGCAAACTGGGATTTTTCCCAGTACATGTTGCCATTTCTGTTTATGAATAAATATCACTCTGTATATATTTTTTCAAACATTAAAATTGACCTGGTGCACTAACTAAGCTCCAGGCTGCCAGTTGCCCGCGCTGATATACACCATATATGCAATGCGGATATTTGTTTTGTGACTAACATATTCACTCTGACTGTCTTTACTCCTTTAATACAAAAAAACACGAAAAGTCATGTTGGCCAACCCTCTTAAACCGGGCTCATGTCTGGATTTAACCACCTGAAGGGATAACAACCGGTCCATTGCCTCACTTAAAATGAGTACCTGCAGTATCCAGATTGTTTCTGTAACAACCATATGGGACTCAAGCTTGTTTCTTTTGAGTCACCGAGCAGCACATGGTGTAAATATGTTTTAACAGACTTTGCCTCAGGATCAAAATTAGCTCTTAGTCCTAAAAAGGTCCCAGTGCTTGTTCTTGTGGTGGCTGCTCTCTTGACTGGGAGGCGTTTCTGGCTCCTTTTTATTACTCATCCCATGAGTTTATTTCAAAATCTGTTTTTGCCCATTTTCCCTCTGTCCGTTGATGTCCCACACCCTAAAATGAGCCTGACAACATATAAACAGGCTCAGTCTCATTCAAGTAGACATGGGTAAAGACGAGCATGTACACACGTGCTGTAAGCGCTCATGATGGCCGACCTCGGATGTCCCCTCAGTCATATGTTCCGCCTGGGATCCATGAATCAGCCTGAATAAGTCAAAATATAGTAGTCCTACAGCACTTCATCAGACTTCCAAGCATTTTCAGGGGCATTTACCACATCTTTAAGTCTCTAATACAAAATATCACATCTGATCGGCATAAATGAAAAAAGAAAGCAATGGTTTGAGTTGTAATTCTCTTCAAACAAATGAAAAGTCATTAAAACAATGCATTTATGTTAGGGATGCTCGATATTGGATTTTTGCCGACATCCCATATGCCAATATTTTTAAATTCATTATTGCTGATACTGATACTTCTGGTCAAGAGCACAAGCTCTGTACTGAACAAAAATGGACTTGTTTCTGTCAGCGTTAAAGTATATTGTTGTGAGGAATATACATAAAACAAGAAAAACAGCATTTAATTCTTGCAAAAATGAAAGCCTTTATTTTTAAATGTAATCATGCAGTGATGAGAAGGTGCATCAATATTGGACATTTGTGTAATTTGCCAATATTCCAGCCGATATATGGCTGATATGTGTGGCCGATATATCGGCTGTAAATATCTGCAAAAATTTCAATATCAGAAGATACGAATACTTAACTTTTTAGGCTGACATTGGCCGATACTGATATCAAACCGATAATATTGTGCATCCCTAAGTTATGTCAAGCCAATGGACTATTCATTTTCCCTTTTGTTGCCCCAAATTCTAAAAAAATAACATTATCACCAAACGTTGTCTTGCTTGAGAGTTCTGCTAGTGATGTTTAATTGCTGTAGCATGGTTTCAACCTGCTGAGTAGTCAGTATGTATCTTTAACAAAATATGTAATAATGACATACTTTCAACTTAACTGTCAAAATTTTGACCATAACTTATCCACAATACCACTGAATTTCCATTAGTTTGATCTTAAAGGTTTATAAACACTGAAATATTTTTGAGTTTTGACATACTACTGTACCACAAAGCTGCTTGTTTCTTATGCTTATACTTTCTATCTAAATCTTCCGGCCTCCTCAGAGGTGTCACCTGACGTTAGTGTGACGTGTCCTTTTTCAGCTGATCTTACGATATGCTTGTTTCTTTGTTAGCAGACCAACAAAAGGAGGGTCTTCAGTAACTAGCTGGAAAAGGGCATATCACAACCTACTACAGCCAACATTTCTTCATCTGTTAACTCTGCTGCACTTGTATACTAGGACAGTTAAATTGTCTCATCTTGATGTAACTGTCACTCGATCCATCCTTGCATATAAACACACTGACGGTCTCAAAATGAATCAAAACGGCCAACCTTGCACATCTTTGTTAGCGGGAAAGCCTGGGGAGTTTCCCTTTCCAGATAGAAGTTGGCCAGAACATTTTACAATTACTCTTTTCTAACCAAGGACACATTTAACAAATTCTACTCATCATCTCCCCTTTAACTCTGCCCTCCACTTTAAATTGAGTTAAAAATAAGCCCACTGAGTGAGACGGCACTTTCTGCCTTATGAAGGGAAAGGAGATAATGGCTTTTTACTGGCAGATAGCTCTTTTTCCTCCAGAGGTCTGGCCTTGAGACTAAAACGGCAACAGAAAGTGGCCCAGAGTCAATACCAATCCATCCACCTGAATAGGCTAACACTGTTTGACCTGGATAGCATCGCTATAACACTCAATTTAACCTCTGTTAAATCCGGTGGATTGATTTGTTTTATATTTTGAGAGGTGCCTTTGAGTGTTCCTGGTCCTTCAGAATACCTTTGATGTGTCTTTTCAAGGAAGCGGTTGAGGAAACTGGTATAAAAGTTTTGGAGGGTTTGGAGGGGAGCTTTATTTAAGTACATGTTTAAATCTTTCTCCTCTGCTGGAGAAAGATGACATAAGCCAACTCGTCTCTGATCGCCAGCACAGCACATTAAAAATGAAACGCTACACTGCCAGCTAATTCACTTACATAAGAGCCTCAACTGAGACATGAATTTAAAATTACAGAGAGATGCGAAGAATAAACACAAAGAGGCGGGAGCAGGGAAAGCAAATCAAAAATGTACATATTTTATTGTCATTACAAGCCTGTGTGCTCTGAATCGCTCTTTGTACTTCAGCCAAAGAAAGACAGTACATTACTATGACATAAACCCCCAACTACACCGCCACTATTATAATGTATACTCCAAGCTTTAGGCCATTCATTATATCAGTGGATTTCTCAGACACCCTGTGAAGATTTCCTCTCCCACACATCATCTCAAAGTCTAAAACACACAGACACATTCAGAGGCGGCTGAGATTTACTAACTATGATCAACACTCGGCTGACAGCGCAGGGATGTAATTCTCCTGAAGTATTTCTGGAAACACGCCGTTTCAGTTTTGAGCTTCAGACCAGACAGAGACAGCCTCTTCCTCTTCACAAGCGCCACAATTGTTTTCCAGTTTGTGTGAAAATGTACTGTTTATTGTGTCTCAGAGAGTGTGTGTTGACAAAAGATGAAGGCACATACAGGGCCCGTTTCAGTAATACTGAGGCCCTGGCCAAAGACCAATATGAGGCCCCTCCTCATATCATTACAGATTTGAAAGATATGAAAATATTATGAGGCCCGTAACGGGATTTTAAAGTACAGAAAACTACCACCATGTTTTTTTAAATCTGAAAAGGAGAAGTGCAGTCTTAATTGCAAAATTTGTTGATAATGTTGGGCTAGTGTTGAGCACAGATAAACAGCTAAATAGTTAAATAGACTGTAAATGTCTGTTAATGACAGACATCCTGGTCTGACGCTTGGCTTCCTGGTTTAGTGTTTATGTCCAACTCTGTTAACTTTAGGATGGTAAGGTGCCTGCAAGATTTAAGGAAACTAAACATCAGCAATATACACTGATGCCTTTTCCCCTGCTCCAAGGAGCAAACAGAGGAGGATGTTTAAACTCTTCATTTGGAGTTATCTTCATAACTACCGGGCTAAGTACTACAAAGTAAGATAGCTGTTGTTAGCAATTACTCAAGCGTCTTTTCTTTCTTTGTGTTAAGTACAAATTTCCTTTTGATGCACTCACCGCACTTACTCTCTGCACTTCTGACACTTTCAAGATCAGGGTACAGGTAAAGTGATCGTCAGGGCATTATGGTTTTGAGTGTATGGTGAAGTTAGAACTGATAAGCCAAAAGCTATGAACTACTGACTTCAATAACCTGCTGTTTTTGGTGCTCCTGGGGATTTGGCGATAATTATCAGTTTTATGACTAGTTTTTAACTCTGTGTGCTAAAAGAGCACAAATTTCAGATAAGATTACCTAGCTAGTCCCTGGTAGGTTTAGGCATTTCTGATACCTGTTTATGACCTTGTGTTTCTGGGGATCTGTCTACTAATCTAAGCATTAAGTTTGATTTTAAATAGATTAAGAAGTTTTGACATACTTTTTATTGATGTATGACATTGGCTGAATCCCAGGATCCTCAAAAATCTGTAGCACAATTCCCTGACAATCACTTCACCAGTATCCTGGTCTTTGTTTGAAACTGTCAGAAGGGCTGAAAGTTAGTGCAGTTATTGAATCAAAGAGAAATATCTGCCTTATACAAAAAAGAAAAGATGTTTTCGTGTTTCTAACAACAGCAAGCTAACTATGTGGTGCTTATCTTTGTAGTTATGGAGATAACTCAAAAGTAGAGTGTAAAACACCTCTGCTGCTTGATCCTCTGAGTAGAGGGGTGGCATCAATGATGTGGTGTACATCGTTGAAGTTTAGTTTCAGTAAATTTTGCAGGCACCTTGAAAACTTGCCATCCTACGGTAAACACAAACAGAGCTGAACATGACCGGGAAACCAGGAAGTCCACCCTAAAGCCCAGAAGTACGTCATCAGGTTGTACACAGAGTCTATTCAGATGACAAAATACCTAAATTTACAAGTCAGGTACACTAATTCCAGGTACTCCTGATCTACCTCTATTCTTACTCTGTCTGAGAATTTCTGTTCCAGCTGTTGTCACTTTAAGGTCCTCTCACCACGTCGGTCCAGCCTGCTCTGATTGGTTGACCAGTCTTCTCTGTGGTTCTTGGTTAGTTCAGCACCATCTTTCCATTGGCACATTGGCAAGATGTCACACTGTTGAGTCGATTTGGGAGGCCAGGGGAATCAGCCATTTCAGGTATTGTTTCCAACATATTTGGGAGTCTGGTTCAATATGCCTTTGATATTCTTCACCAAAAACTAAGAAACAATACTGTCTATATTACACAAATAGGTTAGCAATGTTGAATAAAGCTACATAATTAAAACAAGAAATTAAAAAAAGCTTTTATTTCAATCTTAATTTCACTACTGACAGATGACTTGTCAGTGTTCTGCTTGTTTCAGATATTTTTATTGACAAAATTATATAATTTCTCTAAAATTTGATTTGACAAGTTATTAAATTGGCCAAAGTTGATAACATTGGAGAAAGGGGGGTAACTGTAGGAGGAAGGGAAACCATATGGTCCATTTCTTACTAATGTTGTTAATCAATTTGTGAAATTTAGAAAGTGATCCTAATAGGCAAAAAATTCATTTAAGAAAAATAATTAAAACACAGGAACGATAAAGGAGAACATAATTTCAATATTTAAAGATAACTAAAAAAGACAAAGGACAACTAGGACAGTGAGTTGTGCATTTAAGAATACAGCTCTGAGCATCAATTTTAGATTTATACCTAATATATAATGCACAAATATCTGACTTTATCTCAAGGATAAGAGCATGAGGCAAAGGTAAAGATTTATCTTTGCCCCAAGGGTAAAACCGCCTATAGAAGCCCATTTATCTTGTCTTTGTTTCCCTCGTCTCTTTTTTCTCCCCTGTTGCAGCCTTCACGTGTGACTGACAGGTCATGCACTTGAGTTGCTTTTCTGTAAGCAGCTTATTATCGGTCTGACTGACAGGCCAGCTGACTGCAGGCCAAGGAGCATCGACTGGAGGGCGAAAGATACTAATCAAAGCTAACAAGAGCCTCTCCTTTTCCCTGACATGCACAAACAACAAGGCAGTTGTTCCACTGACTGACCACTTTCTCCTGTAACATGTTAACATCTGCTAAGCTTGTCTGTGCCACTGGTGGTTGTTGGTAGTCCACACTAACTTCAGCAGTCTATGATGTTAACCTGACAGCTGCTTATTTGACTATTTTGATCCTTTAAGTTCCTAAATCACATTAACATTGCACAAGCTAGCTATAGCTATTGTCAGCACACTTTATAAATGTCAAAAAAATGTTACTGAGCTAGCCCAGCAAATATTTGAACTAATTATACTGAACCTGATAACAGCATAAAAACTTGATCAAATAAAACCCACTATCCCACTGTCTGTGTGTTTATCATTGAGCTCGCTGTATGCTAGAGTGACCCACAAGGCTGTTTTCTCTTTATTTCAGCTTTTCAATGACTCATATTTCTCATCTTGGATCAAATTCCTTTTGGATGAGCAGCTGCCCCACCTTTTATTTTAGCGCACATCACATCGTTTTCTTCATTATATAATGTGGGCTAGTAGCTAGCAAACAATATCAAAACATACTAGGAATTGAGATGCCTATTGGCATGTTAAATATCTGTTTACATTTTATAAGTAAAAATATCAAAAGTTTTATTTCTTTGTGAAACTGCTCCATTCTCTGGTAATCAAATCTCATAATAAAAAAGCCAAACACAAAAGCTATCAACTGTTCTGCTGTAATTTTAAGCTAATTTTTGGCCTGTAATAGACAATAAAAGGCGGTCTAATAACATTTTATGGACTTTATGGGCATTAATACACTATTTGCACCTCACCCTGGGTTTTCTGTCTGATATGACAGGCTTGTCTTCTAAGCAGTTAGTGCATCTAGTTGAAAAATAACTGTTTTTCACCAGAAAATAAAAATAAATCTAGTTAAAAAACGCTGTTGGCAAATGAGATGGTCAACTTCTCCATGGCGTTACGCAGAGGAAAGCATTTCTTGCCCTACAGGGGAGCATTATACGAGTGTGTGACACCACATCAAAAGTATCAAATGCAGTACTGAATCATATGATCCTAATCAGAATTTTGCTTTTTGTTATCACTATTTAGCTTGGTAACACTGCAAAGACCTTTGGTTTATTTTTTCCAGCTCTGACGCACACAAACACAGACTCGTGCTGATCCAAAGTCTCACTCGAGCGCTCGCTGTGAGTGAGAAACACTTCTATAAATCTAACACATCTGTTCATCTCGATCTGAGCACAGAGGCCTTGAGGCGAGATGTGACAATGTGTCAGCCAGAGAAGAGTCTCTCTGGTCGTATTTTCCACTGAAGCCATCCCTACCTTGGCAGGCTAATTGAATTCATAACAGCTAATGTTGTTGATGCAAAACTCCAGAAGAGTCACTTTGTGGAGTACTACATCTCCTCGCTAAGTCAAAGCCATCTGTCTGTCTTCTCTCCTCAGGAAAGAGGACAAAGACAGCAGGTGGCTGGATGCTTTTATGAGCTTGTATAAAACAACCAGACAAACCTATTGAACGCACATGAAAGTTCTTATTGCAGAATTGCTCCAAGCAAGAGATGAAATCTGGAGATCTATTTAGTTATCATAAAACTGGTCTTGAAAAAAAAAAAAAAAACATATGAAAGCTTTTCTGCCTGAAGGATGGCACAAAACGGCTGCATGACTGTAACTAAAACAGACTTATATTACAGTCATATGGCTCAGACAAGTGCTCAACCATCTGCTGCAATAAGATTGATCAGGGTCTTCTGATGGGCGCCCTCTCTATGGATTCACTTTAGCAATCGATAATGTTATGAATATCTCTCAGCGTGGTACAACAGTAATAAAATTATTCCACTTTCCTCTGGCACAGGGAGCACATTGTGGCCACTGCGGGCCCTCGAATCGATCAATGTTCTCTACTTACAATGCAAGGTCACAGTCAAGGCAGACTGGCAAAAAAAACTCTCACAGACACACATTTGTGCCCACACATTAACAGACAGATGTCAATTTCAGGGAGTGGCATCCCTCTGTGGCCTGTAACAGCGCAGATGGGAGAGGAGGCTTTCAAAAGCCAGGAGCAGCATCTTCTCAGGGTGACTCGTGAGGCTTCTATTAAGTGGTTGCATGTCTAGGGACTGTAACTACAGAGAGGTAATGTCTTCTCCACTTTAGTCAAGATTTCATTACAAGACCAAGAGAGAGCAGCAGAGCATGTTCAGAGTAAGTTTTGTGGGGTGTGAAGTTTTTCTACGGTGTATTGTGTGTGTCAGTGCGTCACTACACCAAAATATGTTGCACTACCATGCAACATCACTTAAAAGAGGTGTGATCTCTTCTGATTATGTCTTGATCACATGACAAGTCCTAAAGCAGGAGGCAGAGTGTGTCTAAAGTGGTCATGACACCATACAGTTGGCTGGTCAAGAAACTGATCACTGAGCTCAAGTCAAACCAAAATCTTGATGGTGAGACGGTTGCATATGTAACTTAATTATTAACTGCAAGGGTGGGATGAAGGCATTTAGTTTTTGAGTGATCCTGCCTTCATAAACAACAGTGATATTAATAAAGCTATTCAAATAAAGGTTGGGCAATTAAACTATGTCACAGTTTTCCAGTGTATATAAACAACCATGGTATTACTTTATCCTAATGAAAATAAAGTCTGCTGATAAAGCTGCTTATGTATATATTAGATCAGTCGTCCACAGCAACCAGGCAGCTGAATGGTCCTGGGCCATAGATACAAGAATAATTTATTTAATTACCATTTGTTGTATAACAGAGACCAAAGGATGATTTGTTTTAGGTGCACATCCGCCTGTGATGCTTGACTGCGTGGACTACACACTTAGGCTGTCCGACTCCGTCAACACTGTGATGAACAAAAAAAAGTACAACTTCTGATGATCTTTTGGTTAAGCCTTGTGCTCATGCACTCTTTCACCTGTGTTCTGGAAGTAGATGTAAAAATATTTGACACTGCATGATGTGTGAAACTGGAGGACAGTCGAGGCACTCAAGAGAGCTCAACATCCTGATGTGGAAGGATTCAATTCAGGAGTAAGACTTGATAAAATATCCATCAGCTAACTATAGAAACATCAGATCAGCTCAGACTAATGACCAAAAGATAAAACACACTCAGTCCACATCGTATGCAATAGCATTTCCCTCTGTGCTCAAAAGGTGTAACAGTTTGTTTAGTCACCGTGTCAACAAAGTGACATTCAGTCAACTTGAACAGCAGATTAAAAGTCCATGGCTCTCTCTGATCCTGCGTTACGGTGAGGTAAAATCTGCACGATGTGTGTTTGTTTGTTGCCATCGTCAAACATTGAGTAATCACATAAGGTGAGCAGCGTTTGGACAAGGATGATTAAGCTGTAAAAACACAGCAACCCAACACTGACAGCGACAGTTACAGAAAACTATCAACATGACAACTTAAAAAGCCTGGTTGCTGCTGGAGGAGTTTGAGTAAAGACCAGAGGTGGACAAGGGAGAGGTATCATGTGAGTGTGCCCTCTTATGGTGCTTTTCCATTTGTGGTATCTGCTCAAATCAGCTCGACTGATCTGTCTCGAAGCTTTCTTCACTCTTTTTAATTACAGCACAAACTGTGCCAGTACCTCTTTAAGGTAGGTGGGTCTGTCATAGCATGGCTGCACAAAACTATGATGGCATCCTCACAAAAACAAAGAAATAACAAAGGCGATAGTGCTGCCTGCCCCTTACATTACCGTAATTTCTTTATTATAACATGCACTCGATTATAACACGCACCCCATATTCTCACAATTTTTGCCTGGAAAAACAATGTACTCAAATATAACACACACCCAAATTTTCCCAAACCTTACTCTCTCAGACAACTCAAAAATTACCTTTATTCAAACTTTTAATCAATGAATTTTCAGTGTTTTCATAGTGTACCAACCAATCAGAGAGCAGCTATCAACATGCTGATGTTTTCAACCAATCACAGCGCAGCTGTTTTGTGTCCCCTTGCTCGCAAGATGGCAGCGCCCTGTGTTTGCATGTGTTTTGGCAGAGAAAGAGAATATTTCGGCTTTTTGTATAAGATGTGTTGCAATCGCGATGTTGGGGAGACGAAATGTGGTAAGTATTTTGCTTGTACTCGTGTATAATACGCACCCATAAAATTAGAGCTTATTCAAAAGCAAAAAATGCATGTTATTGTTGAGAAATTAAGCTTATTTTGTCGTAAAGAAGGTTGAAACATGGTATTTAAGCAGAGGGGAGCTTAGGAAGTCATACAGCATCCCCGAGACAACAATGTGTCAGTACCCCAAATTATGGCAATACTCTGACCACTAAGAAGACAGCAGTGCCACCACATCACATTTGGTCTTGGTTCAGCTCAGTTGGAAACCTGCTGGAGGTGATACGAAAAACTGTGACAGTTACTTGGCACAATCCCTGACGGGGAAACCAAGACAACCAAGTCAAGTCGAGCTGAGACAAGCAGACACCACATAGTGGAAAAGTCTCCTAAGTGTGTGTGTATCACTGCATCTTTAAACCGAGGTATGTTTTGCACAGTAGGGTGACATCATGTAAAGAGGTGTCCTCTACACTTAAACTCAGATTACAGGTTAAAATTTGAAGTAGGAGGAAGTGTGTGTAGAGTAAATAGTTCTGAGTGTGAGGTTCACTGTATAACTCTAGTGTGTCTTTCTTTGGTGACACAGGGATTCCTTATAGTATCTTGCGCTCTGGCCTGTATTCAGTCGACTGCAGGAGGTGGGGACCACAGCCAGTCAATCAGTTATCACAGCACTGTAACTGCTTTGAGCCCCTTCAGGACAATCAACCTAAACTCCAGTGGACATCCAATCCAACTCTGTTTATTGTAGCTGTAAAGTCTAATTATTTCTCCTTATGTGTATCTGAACAGTCATAAATTAATCTTTTTTTTGGGTGTTTAGTAATAAAGTGAATAAGAAACAAATCGCCCAAACACAAACTTATGCAACAAACCATTGAATTGAACACTTTGGATGCATTTTTATTCCACTTTGTTGAGCGGAAAATATAAATTTTCTAGCCCATAGTCAATTAGTTATTTGCCTCTGTTTCCCATGATATATGACTAACCTAAATTAGTTCTGGCAGATGGAGCCACATGACTGAGCCTATAGCAAAGCCTTCTGTGCTGTTTGTTTACACTGCGGTGTATACTACTCATCATGTGCTGCTACAACACTGCACATAAGTGACTGTTTAGGGGCACAAAATTGTAAGCTTTGGGAGACTACAGTCGAACTCAGAGCAAACAGCCTATGCCTGCGGCTAAATACAACATCAAACACTGGTGCCCTATTAAAAGATAATGGTCAACGTTGTGGTAAAACAAAGAACGCAAACAAAAAAGTCCCTCTAAGCATCATGTCATCTTGTTGCACAATAAATCCTAAATTGCAGGTGTTAGAGATTCTGTGACTCATAGTAATGTCAGCAGGGTTTTTCTTCAAGCTCTGTTTTGTACAGTGTTTGGTGCAATAACTCCACCGGCACACTCTGTCCTGCTGTTGTAAATGTCAACCTCTTAAGACAACACGGAGGACCGGGATTTCCTGATTACATGTCAAATATCCCACTGTGTAACATTAACTTGTTAATATGATACTTCATGGATGCAGAACCTGGTAGAATAACATTTTTGCATTCTTGGTACTCATTATTGACTATGTTTGTGTTGTAATGTTAATTTATTTTAAGTCCTGCAAATGTGAGACTATGGTATTGAACAATTAACTGTAATCTGCCCCTCATGCATGTCTCTAAATATCTGAGTTTGTATGCCAGATTAAGATTAATTTACAATAACATCGACAAGATAGATTATTGTATTGGTTTAATGTTGTACTTTTGCACAGAATACTTCCCTCCAACAAATTCTATTGAAAGAATTTGTGAAAGGCTTTTTAAAAATGGTACATTTGAGAATGCAGTATTGGAAATATCACAATTTTTATCTTTTCAGGTTTTTTGTTTATAATCTTGAGGGTCAGATACCATGAATTTTGCAAACATAGCCCATATAGTCTGGGCCTTGTTGCATAATATAGTATAAAAAGCAGGTATAAGGAATATTTTGACAGAATAATAATCAGTATGTGGAAATTCAAAGATTTTTTACAACTTAATCACTTCTTAGAATTATTTTTTCCTCATTATTTTCATAGCTGCATGGTTGTAGTTAGGTCTGTTTAATGTCTAAATTTATCACAATTAATAACAGACAATTTCTTTTTCTATGTAAAGCAACATTTTGTGATATAATGGTCCTGCCTTCACACCTTTACATGCAGTCAGATAAAGCTAAGGCAAGCTATTAGCTACCTTTAAATTTATCTGTGCCGGTCAAGTAGAGATAAAAGTTTCTTAGATTTTTTTTTAGATTCAGAAAACTTACGTTATAGCTGCAAGTGTTAGCTGTAGCTCACTGTAAACACATTTGATGTCTTTGTCAAGTTATCACAATCTACATCCTTATTGCAATGTTGAACAACGTTACTGCAAGTAATGTATTATATTATATGTCTTATATTGCGTGGCTGAGTTGTGATGTGGTCCCTCCACACAAATAAGCATTCAAACAAGAGGATGTGCATGGATCCTTCTAACAGTCAGGCCCATTATGTGTGTGGACATAGTAAGCTGGGTGGGGAGCGTGGAATATGACACCCTTTGTCTATTTCTTGCAACAAGTGGGCTAAAGCATCAATAATGGATGGCAGAGAGAGTGATGAGCCGGGGGGTGGAATAGTGCTGGCAAACACTGCCTTTTCCAACGACTCAAAAGTGAACTAGAATTGCTCCAGGAGGACAACCCTCCACCACGGCCTTTCTGACACTATTAGCCAAGCTATTCTAGAAAATGTGGAAAACTGCCCTATGGCACAACATAAACAAATCCTGTACAAAAATTCATTAATCCACAGCCATATTGAGATGACCACCAAAACCAAATTACTGCCATGATCAACATTCCCTGAAAATTTGACTAAAATCTGTCAAAACTTTTTGAGTTATCTTGCTCACAGACAAACCAACAAATGGGCAAATGCCAGCAAAAATACCTCCTTGGCTGGGGAAACTGAATAGACATTACCCACAGTTCTACATTTGTATGAGATGGTAAGGGTTTACTAACAATGGGGAATGAGATTTTATTAACGCCAATGCCTTTGGTTACATCTTATCTGTCCAATTCTTTATTTATCCCTTTATAAACTGATGTGGATTTTCACAAAGTCTCCTGAGTAAAATTAAATTCCAAGTACACACTAAAATCTTGACTAAAAGCACTCCTGATATTTAATGTTGTGCCACATTTTTTCAGTATGTTGTTGGTGTTCCCGGCAGCTAGAAATAACACAGACATAGAAAATGAAAACAGGTTTGTTTGCATAATTTTGAGTAAAATTAAGCTGCACTCTACAACACCTTTGTCTCTTGTTTGCCGTGATAAGTTCCATAACCCTTTGTTATCATTTTTGCTTTGAGGCAGTCAGCACTGACGATTATTTTCCAAGGCACATGTAACGATTAAGGGGCATTAATGAGAGTTTCATTGAGCATGAGGGCTAATGAGACTTAAACTAGCAATCTAGTTGAACCAGTTCTTGATTCCCATCTCTATTTTATACCATCTGTATTTTTAGGGAGGAGGAGGGGAAAGTTGATGTACACCAAAGAGAGGTTAATTTGGGGTGTCTTGTCCGTTATCCATATGTCTGTTATGTCTGTCCATATGTCTGTTAAGAAAAACTGGCTCCTAGATTTAACTTTTGAATGTCTGGTATCATCCTGAAGCTTAACACACACACAGTGCATAATTGGACTAAGCAGCCGCTATATATCCTCCTTATAGATGTGACACTTATGGAGTTGTCACTTGCAGTTGATCACAAGCACTTTGCCCTGAGCAAGCACTGCCATTTACAGGTCTATAAAGTGGACCAAACAAGACAGAGAAAAAGAGAGGGAGTGACGGTGACAAAAACACAGGAAGACACAAGATGATATGTAAAAACTTCAACACTCTAAAATGGAAAAAAAATAACCCAGAGGGACAGGGGAAGGAAAGAGCTGACAAAGAATGAGAGAAAGAGGAAGAAAAAAGTTACATGAGACTGTTTGGAGCATGTGGACACCATGTGGACGCTACAGAGGAATCCCACAACAAAGCAGCACATGAGGAAATACTTCTTTTTACTTCCTCTTAAATCCACAAACAATGCTGTCATTTAAATTGAGCTTTACACTCCAAGAAACACTGTTTTAACATTTATGAACACAGTTTCTTGTGCTCCTATTCTCACCCTAATATTTGATTTGACTCATTTGTTTGGATTATAATTAACCACAAAAAAGTATCAGCCCAAAGCAAATATAACACACCTTCAGTATTTCCTTTTCATCTTTAATCTATCACTGGTATTTGCACAAAGTTTCTGTCAAAGTCTTACAGATCCTGCCCTGTACATCTCAGAGAGAAAGACATTCATTCTGTTTTTTGGGCCACATTTAACCTGTGAGACATTCAAGGCAATTAAAATAATGATATTAAACTTTAGAGTGAGTGTTTTGAGTTTTCACAGGTGAAAAGACCAAGGAGTTGAATTTCTCATCTCAGTTGTCACACCTTGCTCTCAGTAGAAACAAGGGTTAACAATGGGATTAAACAAAAAGATTCAAGTATTTAGAGATGGCTTTTCACACTAAACCAGTGGTTCCTAAAGATGTTATGATAATAGTTTAAAGTATATTGATTTAGAAGATTCTAAAGCAACTCAAGAAATCTATGGACCATTTTTTTCTTAATTTAAAAGCAACTTGTTTACTCCAAAAGTCATGTAAACTCAGTCAAGTCACAGAGTAAGCTTACCCTTCATTCAGTAAAGAAAAGCTTTAGTACCAATTTACCCTTACAAATGAGTGATTGAGATGTCCCTTGGCATGCTGGATGTTTCCACAGACCAAAGCAGTTCCTCAAAAAAAAAAAAAAAAAAATACCATGGTCAAATTAGGCTTAAAATCAGCCTTTATGCTGTAAAGTGCACCCCAGGCCTCACAGCAGTCTGAATAAAAGGAGAGGGCAGAGATAGTGAGAAATGGTCAGGGGGATTGAGAAAGAGCCATTCAGTGGCATAAAAGAGATATAACAGAAGGATGGATGTAACCGAAGGGCAATGAGCGAGGAGATGAAGGAAGAGGGACGGAAACAGATCGCAACAGGAAATCTGATCTTTCCTGGGAGCCTGCGTTTATCCAGTCCCAGTGCAACACGGAGTTCAGGTTTAAAAAATGTTTGAAATAAGATGGATCCTGCTCTTTATGGTCATTGGTTGGACCTTCCTTACTAGTCTCCTCCCTCCATCTGTGCATCCACTCTGCAAAAAGTGTTTATCATCTATTCTTAATCTACATGCATCTGGTTCAGTCAAATAAAGTCATGTTTGCATTTAAAAATCCTCTTTAATATCCAAATGATGTATTGTTTAATATGTTAAAGGAACATTTACCGTAAAAAGTATTATGATATTTTATTGTTGTCTCTATAAATGGATAAGATAGTTCTTAATCAAATTGTGTTTCCTTTTACGGAGACTAGAAGCAACTGCAATTGGTATAAGCTACTTTCTGGTTGTGCCTTATTTCTTGTTTTTGTTGTTTTTAAAATGTTAAGTGACTGTAAACCCAAGTCAGTTTAATCTCCAGGGTTAAAGTTAACCAATTACAAGAAAAATTGTAGTTTTTACTTGTGTTGCTGGTTTTTGTACAAAGTTTTATCATAGTTGTCACACTAAGAATGATTACAATGGAAAATGACCCGACGGTGGAGACAAGAAACATGCCATGGCTTTTCTTAGTTAGATAAAACTGTATTTTTCTTAGTTAAAATTCAAAAAATCAATAGAAACATTGGTTTTCATTAATGTTTCTCATGCTGAAAAAAAAACTTTTCAAAGGAGAAAGACACAACAAAAAAAAATAAAAATCAATCAATCTATTTATCAAATAACTACACATTAAAAAACAGATATTACAGAAAATATAACAATGAATTAAAAAGGAAACAAAAATCAGAAGCCAAAACCAAACAATACAGAGCAACAAATGTGATATATGAAATGACAGTTAAATGGATGCTTAAACTGTATGCCCAGAGAAAACCTGGGTACATTATTCTCATTTTGGATAAACACAAAATCACACAGATTTACAGTTATTAGTTCTAGTCACTAACACACTACATTGTATAGCTCAGGCTAACAAAAGCTGCGTCATAAACCTAACTTTAATGCTCCAGTAGTTTTATTAAGTCATTTTTAACAAATTTCAGCTTAAAATCTACATTTCTTGTTACTAAATCATCAAATATAACGGGGGGTACTAAAAATTACTAAAAACAAGTCATTTTCCAGATGAATTAATGTGTTATCCTGTTTCTTACTAACAATATCAATTACCAGACATTGTTCTCTGCCACTCAGTGAAAGGAAATGCCAGTCTGTCACAAATTGTGACCTCAATGCAAAACCTTAATAATAATAGCATAGTAGAATGCTGAAAATGTCACAAATGTTCTGGGAAAGGCTCTCTGATATGTGGACACTAAAGTGTATTGAATTAAAAACTTATATCTTCTTCAGGGAGCACCCCTGTACAAGCAATGGGTCTCAAACCCAACACAGACTATTGAAAAAGAAGTGTACAATGGCTAAGGGGCTACAAAAGATGTGTTGTTCCCCCAGGAAAGCAATGAATGACCGAAACCTCTTCTTCCTCCACTCCAGCTGTTTTCACTGGCTCTCTTCTGAAGCCCCTCAAAAGAAACAAGTAGCCAGCTGCAGCAGCAGTAATCAGCAGCCAGAGTCTTTCCTCGTTAGTTTGATAATGTGTTATTTTTACAGCAGAGTTACCTCATCCCGCTGACTCTCTCTTGGTTCTGCCGCTGACACACTCAGTCACTCACGCAGCTGGTTTTGAGCGCTGAACCAAAGACACAAACCCCCACATACACACACACACACACACACACACAATTCTAATAGCTCTGGCTCCCTTAAACAAGTGCCATTAATTGAGTCGACCCATCTAGCTGCCCAGTGTGAACACAGGCCAATAACAAAGAGCCTGAAGGAGGAGAGACACACACAGGGAAGGAAAAAAAAAGAAAAGAGAGTTGTTGGACCCAAAGGAGGCAGAAAGCCCAGAGTGTAGGAGCAGAGGTAGAAAAAGGGATTGAAGGTTGTAATGAGTTTGTTGTTTTGTTGTGGATTTGTTGTGTAATTGTGTATGCGTTTGAATATGTGTGCAAGTCCAGTAAGGGTTGGGAATGAGGTTGGATGCTTGGTTAATTTAAATGTAGCTCTAGGTCAGTGTTTAAGCATCAGGGATTAATATAATTCAAGGCTGATGAATCTTTAATGAAAGTTTTTTTTCTCTCCTCCAACAGAAGACAATAAGTTGAAGATAAGCAATGGTTGGCGTAGCAGCCAACTTGTGTACCTTGTGTACAGAGGCTGTAGTCCTAAAGTCCTAAAAGAGGTCCCGGTTTGACTTTGGTCCCTGGCTCCATTTCTTGCCTGTCATTATTCACTATCTCTTGCCAGTTTCCTACTCTATTCACTGTCCTAAACGCCAAAAAATAAACCTAAAAAAAGCTGAAAGACATTTTTTTAATAACCCTTACTGTTACTTTTGCTGGTGAAATCATCTATTAACTGCAGCCTGTTCACATTTTTGCCAAACAACTCAAAGAGCCGATGTTATGCTTTTATGTTATGCTCTACATGTCTCCATCGTGTGACTGAGCATTTCTAGTGACAAGAAAAAAACTTTGTGGTATCAGGACTTCTCCCTCTCTCCCTCTTACCAGTAGCTGTTCAAGGCCCTGTTTACACGACAATGAAAATGCCTGTAAACGAAGAGTTTTCGTTGCGTTTGTGCCTTCCGTTTACATGAGAATAGTGCCTGGAGTGCCTGAATCCGCAAACTTTAACCGTAAACAGGAATCTCCGTTGTCAGGAAAAATGGGGACGCGCGGCGCATGTGCAGAACTCTTTCAGATAAAGGTTGCATGTGCAACGAGGAACAACAACAGCAAAAAAAGCTACTCAGCAAAATGTGTGCTACTTACTGTGCTCGGTTTGTTATCCCTCCTTCAACAAAATGTGGATTTGCTGCGGCAATACTCTAACCAGTGGAGACGTATTTCTTATATTCGCCAAGGACTGAGAAACTGAAAAGTTTGTCTTCACCGGAAAGTGTTAGTGCACAGATGCCTGTTGTGACACCGCTATTTCTGTTACATCGTCCAACTACTGGCCTGGCATGCACGCTCCCGCATTTTCAGTCATTCTCGCGAATTGAGCGCTTTTGAAAATGCAAAGGAAAAACCTTTCCATTTCTGGTGACACACTGTCGTGTAAACGGGGCCTGAAACTAGTTGCCAATGCCCCCCTCACCGCACCCTAAATAGTCCTACCAGTGTGACTTCCCACCATCATTTTGTAGATAGTCCTAGCCCATTTTCTCAGGTAGTAAGCCTAGTTCAGAGCTGAGAAGATAGCAAGTATCCAGAGTTGTTGATAACATGGTGCCAAGCAACACAGATCTGACAAATTACCACAGAGTAGACTGGTAACTCCCAAGTTAGTCTCTGATTCCCAGCTCCAACATCCTAGGTCCACAGAAAGTAGAATCCCCCGTGAGCCCACAAAAACTATTTGCTGAAGATTCATGAGATGCTGGCCTACTGTCCAAATAAGCCAAATGAGATAAACACATTAGACGTTTTGTTTAATGGACAGAATGACGGAAGAAATACACAGCTAAGCTTATATAAAAAGATAAATTCAGTACAAGAGAGAGAGAAGACTGAACACACTGCAGGGGAACGAGCCCTGCAGTCTATCCTGTACTGTAAGTAGGAAGCCAGCTGCTGACATTTGGCATCGATTGTGTTGTTATATGGGCATTCGTCAGTTAAACCCCTGTTGGACAATTACAGGGAGAGCCTGCTTGCTCCTGCAGAGGGGGGTCTTGACTTTGATCCCTCTCTGCTCCCCTTTTGCTCGATGGAAAACTCGAGGAAAAAAGGCGGAAAGGTGATGCACCTCTAATTGGCTCCAAGCAAATGGAAACTAGCAGCATCTGCATGTAAATGGAGAATAAACGGGGAGAATTGGCTGAGGAAAGAAAGAAAGGGAAATGGGAAAAGGCTGACTGAAATGGAGGAAAGAGAATTAGAGAGTGATATAGAAGAAATGAGAACTTAAAGGAAGAAATGAGGCAGGAAATAAGAGAGAAAATAACCCATTAAATCAATAAAGCTTCATTGGATTTATGTTTATTTGGAATATCGACCCTCTGTGGTGCACAAAAATCTTAATCTAAAACCACAAATCACACCCTACCATCACTCATTGAAAAGAAAATCACTTCTTATTCATTGTACTGTACTTTTCCCATTTTAGTATACCAAATATATGTCTTAGACCACCATAATTTCTATATAATTTGTATGTATACACTGAAGTGATGGTTTGTGGGTGATGATAATCCCAGCTGGAATATATAGGACATCATGCATTAGTGCTGCGATGACTGCAGCTGTGTTATATGAGGGGGAAATGGTAATCTGATTGTTAGCTTGTTTCTAATTCCCAGATAAAGAATGGAGATTAAAGCTTTACATGTTTGCATGACTAGACAGGTTTCTATTGGCCCTTAATCCAGGATTTCAATTCTACATGTCTGTATAGAACAAGACCACAGATTTACCTGACTTTACCTCAGAGAAGTTATTTGTCGGAGCACGTTCACATCTAATTTTGGACAACCAATGTTTATGTGAACTTCTCTACTTTGCATTTGGCTTTTTAACCCTCACGTCCCTCATTTGCGACCCAAAATATCAAACTTGTCATGTGCCCTGAAGTTATTGTATGTTCATATAATTTTCTACTCTTAGTACATCAAGTATGTTTATAAGTTCTGTTCATGAACAAAAGACAAAACATTTTGTTTCAGAGTTTTAGCCCTTCATGTGCCATTTTGAATATATGATAACCTGACATTTATATGGAAAAAGAGAAAAATACATTTACCCCGAAACAGGGATGGGAATCCTGAATGAATTTCAGTTGAGAATCACTAACAACTTCCTTGTCGACTCAATATCATTAGCCTTTTCGCTAATCAATTCCCTGATCAGTTAATTTCACTTTGTTCCACATTGAAAATCACGGATGTCACATTCTAATCGGAGGCAGTCAAGACAATAAAGCTGTCCATCTGTCTGTATGTCTGTTGAAATCTTTGGCTCAGAAGCCCAAAGAATCATGCTGTACTCCAGTTGTACTGGGAAGTCAGGAATTCCGGGTTCTAAGAGGGAAATTTCAACTGGAACACCCCCCGAGGTCGGAATTTTCTACTGGGAAGTCGGGGGATCCTCACCACCCCAAGGTGAAAATTGAAGATGGCTGCCCCAGTGTAAACAGTTATTAAGCTCCTGTAATATTCCGTTTATTAGCACTTCTGACTAGTGTTTGCCGCACTAAATAAGCCGAATGGTATTGTTTGACATACATATATATATATATATATATATATATATATATATATATATATATATATATATATATATATATATATATATATATATATATATATATATATACTTCATGTGGTATGTGCGAACAACATTGAGGGCATGCTAACAACGGCTAACACAACGGCTAACAATAGCCTGGTGGATCAGCAGGTTTTTTCCGACTTTGTAACTGGAACGCTGATAGCTCGGAGATGGTATCATTCCCACTCCCCTCTTTCCAGTTCCGATGTAAATGAAGTGCAGCATCAATATCCTTCAGACACTGTATGTTTAACAGCCTATTATTATTCAGCCATTGGCAGAAAAAAATGAATCTTAGTTGACATCAGGCATGGTGTGCTTTCATACACCAGTAGGGCTTTGGATGTAGTAATAACACATTATAACTCAATTAAATAAAACTTACGTTTAAGTTAAGTTTTGGTAGTTTAAAACTGAAAAGTTTCTTTCCGGTTGCGCGCATGCGTAGTACGGCTCATTGTTTCATCGGCGAGCGGTGGCTACACAATAACTTTCTTCTTCCAGTTTTGTGCAAAATGGACGAATATCTATCGGATGAAGATGTTGTGGACGAGAACTTTGAATATGATGGGTGTCCTTACAGTTTTGAGCCAGAATATACAGATGAGGAGCTCATCGAAAGGAGGACGCGGAGGCAAGAAACTTTTCAGTTCAGAGTCAGCACAGTCACAAAAACATGGATGGAGTGACACCGGACTGTCGTGGAGGAGTAGCGCGAGCGGACCATGATGAAATGTTGGTGAAACTAATGAGTTTTTGGACGATTAATGCAGTTTTAGGAGCGACGCTACAGATGCCCCGTCTGCTACCATTTATACGGATGTCCACCGCTCGATTTTGGATCTAAATATCTCCCGAAGCACTGTTTGGATCAGGAAAGCCTTCTGGGTGAGTATATTGTTCTACTTCATTCTATAAACTATGTGAAAGCTGTAGAAACCGAACTTATCCTTTAAGTACAAATGGCACTCTAAAAGGAGTATTAAACAAACGGCAAACCCATGTCGGTTTTGTGGATGATTTTCACACAATGAGGACGAAAAAGCTGGTTCCTGGTTTGCACTCTCAAAATGCATGGATGTAGCTTACAGCATAAACCAGGATGTCCACTTTTGACAGCTTTTCTCCCTCACTGTGAGAAATTAATCCACAGGAAATATATGGAAATATATATATGGAAATATTCACAGTAAAGAAAATTCACCTCATGTAACGTAGCTTTTAATAAACACAATCCTTGATGTAAGACAAGATGTAAACTTTAAAGGTGGGCAGAGGTGACTGCAGGTCAGTCACATAGGTGAATTGTTGTCCCAGTTATGACATGGCACTGTAATTTGGTCAGATTTTTTAAAAACTTTACCAGAGCCACAGCAAACACACTAGTTTGTACAGCCAATGACAAGCAAAGTTCCACATAAATTTGGTAAAATGTTCCTTTAATGACTAAATTTAAGCAACAGCAAATCTAGACCGCCCAGCTTAGGTCATACTGATATATTTATGTCTTCACAGACACTACGTTTCCTTGTGGTCCCAACCATTATGACCACAAACCAGGTTTCTCTCTCTCTCCAACCAACCCCCCACCCTTTACCCAGTCCCTAGCAGCACTGTGATTAACGACCCGTGCAGCTAAGCTAAGCTACGTAGGAAACCAGAAAGAACACACCAACACAGCACTTACACTACGAGGCCAAAGGCCTGTGGTGAGCAGTTAGTGGTTAGCAGCAGACGCTAACTAGCACAGTTTCCCTGCACTTAGGCCAATCCAAATGACAAGCTTGGTGACTGTGACAGTGTGTGCCATTTTACACAGAGCCAAGATGGCGGCTGTTCAAAAGGGCAGGCAGTTACACACAGGGAGAAACAAGTCACCAGAATTTATGTCAGGGATTTTCCAACTTTTTTCTTTATTTAAAGAGTTGTTGCTCAGTAGAGGAGAGATTGTGGCTGGATGCTTGGCACAAAAAGAAAACAAGCACATACAGAAAAGAAAAGAAATAAACAGAAGCAGGGGGAGTAATTACCCTTTGGAGGGCTGTGACTTTGTGTTTATGTGCGTTTGTATTTACATGTCTGTCTGCAGTATCTCATCGTGATCGCACAATCTGTTTCACTTCACCCAAAGGTTAGCTTTTATGTCCTTTTAGTGTTTCTCCCTGGGCCTGAAACTAATGGACGGTAGCCAAACACACAAACACAAACATTATGGAGGTCCATGTTAAAGCTAAGGGCAGGAACTGGCAGCCCTAGACGGACAAACCAACCCTGGCAGTTTGACTCTCACTGGGAAGCTGCCGATTCTGCTCCACTCACATGCCCACTGCCAAGCAAGCAAGAACACACCTACATCTATGCCAGGAGAGACCTCTACTGCAGGGAAACATCCACAATCTAAGCAACACACTCAATTTATTACATTTTTTAGCATTTCTGTCACTCAGCCCTTTACTTGCAATACTTGCACAAAAATCATTGTCCAAATTCAAAACAATGATTTTAATGATGAAGTCCTATAATGTAATTTAAGGTGCATATCAGTTCATCTACAATAGTGGGTCAGTAACTGGATCATTCTCAATATAGCATCTTCCTGTTTTAACAATTTAAGACACACATGTTCCTTTGGACGCCTTGCTTCACTTGAAAAAGAAAGGAGAACTTACAGAGAGCTCAGTGGACAAGTCAACAATAGTCTATGCCTTAAAATGGCAGATAGTACTTATATTTACATTGCATTATACTTATATAACTTTTAGTCAATGCCATTAACAGTTTCTACTGTCTTTGAAGTTGTAGGAAATCATTTTAGTTAATGTCACAACCTACAGTTACTTAATTTCTTTCAAAATAAAAGCAGGCATTACACAGAGAGAAAGTACAGTAAAACAATGAAAATGAGTTATTTTACTTTTATTAAGAACATTTGTTGTTTCCTGATTAGATAGCAGAAGTCAGCATGTATTTGCATTAAAAAAAAAACCGTCGGACAGCCTTATGTATTATACTGTACAATTTAGATATTGGCAGCAATGCATAGGAGCATGTGTTTTTTATTTGCAAAATAATAAAGTGCTTCTTACACAATTGCACTATAATCTCAAATACTTACACTATGTCCTCACTGAAAGCGAGCACTGAATGTTGCTGTCCACACTGCATCCCTTCAAAATGTAATCCTATGCCTTATGTCTCCCCTTGTAAACAGTACATCAGGTGCTTTTACTGCACAGAAGGAAAACTGTTTAGTGCTTCGTTCCAACATGGTCGCTCGATGAAAACACACCATAAAAAGGTAAATGCTAAACACCCACAAGAATGTGTACAAGTATGGGAGCAATCTAAAACACAAAACAACTAAATCAAAAGCAAGTGAACGCTGTCAGGAGGTTTTTGTCCTCCACAACTGATCCCAGAAGAGGGGAACAAAGGGCCCGTTTTTGTGACTGCATAATTGGTCTGAGCAGGTTATACCGGCCCAATAAGGGACTGAGCTGAGCACCCAGCTGGAAGAAAAGATAGATCTGCACCCACCCCACCCCATCCCTCCTCTCCCTGCCCCCTCACTTCTCATCTTTTCCTCCCATGCTTCTCTCCAACACCCAGGGCCAGACTGGGAGCCTGCTGCTCCTGTGAGAGTCGGCTGAGGTAACCGACGCTTTCACTGCCAAGCTCACGCAGCGGGCCGGGCAAGCAGGTTTAAGAGCTACAGTCTTCTCCCCCCTTTCACCCCCACACTCCCCCCTCGCCTCCCTCCTTCAGTGTGAAAAGAAGGTCATTGTGCCGCGGCGGGCTACTGTAGAGCATGTGGTGTTGGCCGGAGGTACCACTGACAAAATCTCTCCTCGTGTCTCGTGAGCCATCGCTTCCCATCATGCCTTTTCATCTTCTACCCCCTTGAGTGTCTGAAAACATGGAGACTTGGAAACACGCTGAATCAACTGCACATTCACAAAGGCTCAAACAGGAAGAAATATACACATCCTGAGATCCTCTGCGGCGTTGCTGCTAAAGTCCGTCATCTCAGCTCATCTTATTTACAGGATTTTAAATTAGCTCTGAAAAGCCCCTCAGACAGACAAACACACACACACACACACACAGAGCCGACATGCTTATCTCAGATTTCCCAGGAAATAAACATGAGTGTTCGTTGACATCATGGCGTTTAGCAACAAATATATTTAGCAAAATACCCAGAAACACACACACCACACTACTACTGGCATCAGTTGGTTATATCTGTCCCAGAGAGGCCAGAAGCTGAAAGTTAAAATATTCATGAGTATAGCTATATAAAATATGATTAAAAATACAGTGTTTTGAATTTCAAATCCCTTCTGTGCCTTAAAATTACTAAAGTTATGTAATATAAACACCTTCATAAATCTGAGTCATTATTAGCCAGTGTGTTTAGATTTCCTTCAAAGTGCATCAAATGCAACATTAACATTAAGCAAAGTGCGCAAAATAATAAAATAATACTTTATTGTAATGAAACTTGTATTCTGTTTAAATATTGAGTGTTTGAGCTCAAGTTTCTGTATAGTCTACTGTGCAAAGACTTGGGCTGTATTCCAAATTCTCCATTATACTGTACTGATCTTGCCGAAATGTAGTAAGCAGTATGTTGTAGGAGTATCAAAAATGATCCTTCAATCTATCAATCGTGATGCAGATTTAAACAATTTTGCATCAATGCAGAGACATCAAAAAGCTGTTTTAATCTTTCAAGGCTGCTGCAAGACTGCAGTATCAGCTGTGCTTCTGAGGAAAGAAAGATGAGACATAGATATGTAGTTATTTTGGTTTACAAAAAAGAATGTTGATGAAATTGATTTCCAAAAGGCATTTCTATTTAATAAAATGAGTTATTATTAATCTGATTGGTTGTTTTCTTTTATTTAAAACAGTGGCTTGTCACAGTAATATAGAAAATCAAGGATGCAACTCACAAAGACTGCAAAAAGAAAGTAAGGAGTTGAAACTGCCTAAAAAAGTCACTGACAGGACCATGCTGCGAGAGCTGGAGTTCATGGACAATAAAACCATTGAGGCTTTTTAGGCCTGTCCTGCTTTGGCATCCCTGCCCTCACAGACATAAACCCACAGGTATTCCCCTGGTTTAGAGGCAGAGTTCCCTTCAGATGAATAAATTGAAGAAACAAGCCAATTTTGGTAACCACCCATTTCTTTTTAGGAAAGTTATGAAAGCTTCCTTTCTTCAGTGATGTCACTTGAAGGGAAATGTGTGTTGGATTTGGTATTTAATTAGATTTCTATATTTGAAAACGTTCCTTCTTTCTTTGCAGTCTTTGCTCCTATTCAGTTTACATATGGGTGTAATGCGCTCCAAAGACATGCCCTATTGTAATCACATAGCATGTGTTTGTTATGCAATTGTCAAATACAGTATGTAACTGTTAAAAGCTTCGCTTAATGATCAAAAATCTTCTTTGTTTCTTCTTTACTTGATGCTTGATGCAACTACGTGCATAACAGGAGGACAAAAAACAACTCAAACTTCCATTTTCATGCACATCAACATGACATGTTCTTTTGACTTCTTGACACAGGCTTGGAGATACTCACACTACTTTGAAATAGTTATGTAAACAGACAAGAATGCTATAATTAGGTGTAAAGTGAGTCCAGGCCAAACACAAGCCCTTCTCTGAGAGATGGGTGTTGGAGGTAATGATAGGTCCAGAGGCTAATCGAGTTACTAACCACTGATTTAAGGCACACTGCCCACAATGTAGCCTTCTTGACACATTTTCTGTCAAGTGGGTTGATTTTCACAACATTGCAGTCCTGTTTTTACATTAAAGTGCTACGGTGCATACACCCTAACATTTGTAAAGGTGTCGCTAGAACATAAAGTACAGGCCTTGATTTAGATGCCCTCTCTAGTATTTACAGCAGCTTATAATCTGTCAATGTCATAATCATCCAATGCAGAATTACTACAAGCTACCTGGCTGTAAAGCAGTGGTACGTGCATGCCCCTGTTAAAGACAAAAGTTCTTACTTTACCAGCCTCCTTCAAAGAAACACAGAGTTTACCACAATGTCGAACAGCAAAAGCATACTACCCACAATCCTAGAGTGTCCATATAATGTCTGTGATTGATGAAGCCTGCGGTTACTTGCAAACTTCTTTGGTGAGATGCTTCTACTATATCTATCGTTCTTTAAATTACAAAAGTAAAAAATAGTAAAAGTACTACAGGAAGACACAAACCTTGTTCTATAAAGACTGATAAAGAATGTGGTTTATTTATGATTTCATAAAGTAAACTACACTATCTACAACCAGAGTGGTAGAGTGTATGTTTACTCTTTAACTTCCACAGTACTTTGCTAACACTGAATTTTATGGCCGTTTATCTTCAACAGAGGACTTAAAAGGAAAACTAATGGTATTTGGGCCTGGACAGACACACATGAGTATTGTTAAGATTGTTTATTTGCAATTTGGACAAACAAACTGCACGACTTACAACCCTAGATTGCCATACTGATGTCTGTGCTTGGTCCAGCTCGCTGTCACCTGCAAATTCAGAGATAAGCTGATGCTACCACAGATAGCTGTGGAATAAAAAAAAAAAAAAAAGAAAAAAAGTGGGTGGTCATTTTTGAGCTCTATGATGACCGTAGTTGGTGCCACATGTCATCTGGTTCTAGATGTCAGCCAATGGTAACATTCACTTGCAGTAGCCACAGTAGTACTGGCCTGACGAGAGTGGTGGGTATGCATATATACATTATCCATAAATCATCATTTTGTATCTTTAATTAGCAATTAGTAGCAGTGCATCTGAGGTGATGCTATGTAATACTCACAGTAATGTTAACAGAAGTGTATTTAGTGTGTAGCTACCTCAGCACTGCTTACTGATAATGTACTTCTGCCTACAACAAAGCAGTGTTCACATTTAATGAGATTTGCTTTGCCTTTGCTTGCAGGACGAGATAAAAAATGAAGTCACAGAGGCATAAAAAGAGACTTGTCAGTCATCTTACTTGGCACGAATGATCAAATACATGATGTAACATTGCTGCTCTCATGTTTATTTAGCTGAGTTCAAAAATGAAAAGTTGGCAGTGGATTGCTGGGCCTCCAAACATTTTTTTTCACAAGCCTAGTTTTCATTTGCCAGACGTCTCTGCTTTCCCACTGACTGACACTCGAGGGAGATTTCTCCGTTCTGATCTTTCACTCATGTTACTCTGTTTTCTGTCACAGTCACAAAGACCTGCTCAGCATGTAAACTTCTCATCCTGAAAACCACCCCCTGCACTGTGTAAACAAATCACACCATGGAGCAATTACTACTGTTGTTGGCACGCAGAGATGTGAGGTAGAAAAAGTAGAGAAGAGGAGTCACTTTGTATCAGAACACTTCTGGCAGATGGTGCAACTCCTCCAGACTCGGGTCAACCACTGGCATGAAACATCCTTCCTCCAGTTGGACCATTATCTCAAGCATACGTGTGCACCTACTGCTGAGGCAAAGCAGCCTCAAGGTAACAGAGTAAACATCATACCTTGTGTGTCTTTGTGTGTGAGCCGGAGTCAGTGTGTTTCTGTTACGCAACGGGAGAGTTCTTCCCATCTGTGCCTCTCTGCAGCCCCCGCATCCCTGACCAATGAGGCGAGAAACGACAGCTCTGCCTTGCACTCTGCCTCCCTCAGTCTTCCTCACAACACCATCCTACTCTTCATTATTACCATCAGACGCCCACTAAAAACACACTCCTCTTCTTTTACTATCCTTTCTCTGTTCTGGCTGGTTGAAAGTTACAACTAGAATGATGCAACAATCCATCTTTGTCATCACCTTCACCATTAACATCTCGCCCCCATCGTCTGCCCTCAGCTTAAATCCCCAGCTAGAAAACAAGAGCACTCTGCAGGGTGCTAACCAACCTTTTACTTCTTATGCTCAAATTCCAGATTATCCCACTAAATGCATCACTGTCTGCAACACATCCCCCCACTCTACCATCTCCGTCCCAGCGCTTCCAGCCTGTCTACCACCCCACAGGGCTCATTGTTGTGGAAAAGATGTTAAAACAAAGAGAGCAGACAGCGCAATGATAATCCTTAACATAGCAGCTGGGGAATTAGCTAGTCATTTGCTGGGGACTCTACGCTATTTCGCTTTAGCTGCTAACTATGCCAGGTCTTAATTGTTATGAAAAGGGAGGATGCTACTATTGTGCTACTTGCTAATGGTGTTTGCTTAGTACATGCCATCAAGCAGGAAGTAGTAATTAGAAGTAAGGGTGTCTTTTACTTTCTCACGCTGTCTCACTTTCTTAACCAAGTTGTGACAGATGGCTAAAGCCAATAATTCTGGTTGTGCCAAAGATTTCTGCCTGGAAAGAAGTTTGAAAACACTTTCTATAAAGCCCCTCTTATAATGCTATTGAAACACTTTATTAGCTTGTTTATAATGCATTATGATCTGTTATACGGCGCATAACCAGTCAATAGTCAATATAGTAGCAGTGTTTATAATTAAATTTAAAAAATAATTCCAGTGTGTTGAATTGTGCTTACAGCTTAATTAAAAGTATTCATAACGCTTCATTACAATAAATCTGACACGCTGTAAAAATTTCCATAAAGATTAATGAGGTTAGGTGTTCATTTAACATACTGTATATGCAGGTCACTGACTGTTTCAATCAATCAAACTTTATTTATACGGCACTTTTTATGCGAAAAATTGTAAAACAAAGTGCTTTACAAACAGACAGATAAATTAAAAGAAGATAAAAGGAAGTATAGCTCAAACCCACGCCACTTCACAATCCATACACAGTATTGGTAAAATGAATCATAAACAAAAGACGTACCAGTACACACCGAGGAAACGCCATCTTAGAGGTTTAAAATGAGTGAACACTAGATGTTATGTTAAAAGTGTAAAATTAGAAATATCATCAAATAAAATAAAAGTAAATTGAAATTAAGTAAAAAAAAAAAAAAAAAAGCAAATAATAAAAGAGTGCTGTAATGAGAATAAAAACACAAAAAGATAACGGCAATAAGTTCAAACGGAAATAAAACACTTAAGAAGAACTTGGGGAACAACAATAAAACAAAAGGATAAACTACTGAAAGATAATTCAGAATAAGATAAAACTTAAATTACTGAAACAGGTTCAGATGGGTACATTCAATTCTTCATTAAGTTCTTGAGCTTGCTTTTAAAAACATTAACATTACGTGCAGCCATCAGGTCTTCAGGTATGCTGTTCCTAAGATGGTACCATGTACTGCAAGATCTATTTTCTTTACTTTTAATGTTGTTAGAGGGGGCCTGGACAGCAGAAGAACATGACACCTTTGCTAAACTCTCAGTTTACAGTGAAATAATAATTAAAATACTCTGTTTATTACTTCTTTGGGATTATTGTGTGATAGCAATACAGGTTCAACCTATGTACACGTGTGTATTCTGCTAGTCACAGGCAGACGTCATGACTGTTTCGGAAGTTTGCTCATGAGCTGTAACCCCTTCCCCCTTCCTTCAGACACTGTTTGTGCAGCCAATCAGTGCAGAGCTCATTATCATAGCCTCCTGTAGCCTCCCTGCCCCCTCAGATTAGACTTTTCTAAAGGGGGAGGGAAAAGAGCTGCTTCTGATTTTTTACTACTCAACTAAAATCAAACCCTTGGTTAATAGGCACCCAAGACATGATGCAAATGGGCAAACACACCAGGACATGGGACCTTTGTAAAGATCAAAGTTTATTGAGACTTTCAATATTGTATTACAGCTTAATCAATGGATCAGAGAGTCGGGAAAACAACATAGCCGCTGTTATGCTACTGCATCCTAAACCTTCCTTTTTCTCTGCATATTCCATACTCCACACCGACGATGAAGGAGTTTAACTTCCTCACATCAATCACCAGCATGTCGGGAGGCACAATGGAGACGTATGTGTGCTCTAAAGCCAAAGTTGACTGATTAGAAGACAACCAACTGGTGGGTCTGGTCTTTCTTGAGGGTTCTACCTTTAGGAGGTTTTAGCTTGGCACTGTTGTCCATTGTTTCACGTTGGTCAATAAATATTGGATGACTGTAAAAATGATACAAATTATCTACAGTCTAGACATGCTCTTTATGTTAAGTGTCACGACATAACTTTTATTTATATGATTGATTTTGCTGCAAATATGTCTGTGATGGTTATGGACAGGATGTGATCCTGTATTTTGATGGCTGGATCCTGTCTGGAAAACATTTTAGCCAATTCCACTGGGAGCCAATGCGTCCTAGCCTCGATTGAAATAAATGAATTATAGATGCTGTGAGACCTGCTCTGTTCAGGATATTTAGGCAAAGAGACGTATCTGGTGTCAGGCAGAAATGCTACCAGACTGAAGACAGTAATGTCCTTGGTCCCTGATCATCTGAACATCAGAAAAGTATTTTGATATAAGGGGGTTTGCAGAACTTACACAGCCTACCACTGTGCTGCTTAGACAAAGCACAGTGATAGCACACTGGCAGAATGTGCCTGAACATTTTTTTTTTACTTTTATTATTTCATCTCCCATCAGAGTTTGTCATACAACAGGGATTTAAAGTTTGATAAACAAATAGAGGAACACTGAACAAACAAATGTATTCCCTCTGCACTTAATTTTGGGAAATTTCTTGTCTGTCCAAAAATGAAGACACCCTTACACATGGTCTATATCAGAGGACTACAATCTCAGGGCCTCAGACTGGTACCTGTCAGATCATTTGGTATCTGGCTGCACTGTGTTTTGCACATTTCTTTTGACAAAGGAGTACATGGCATTTCATTCTGAGCTAGAAGTGCTCATAGAGAACAAAGCTCCGCCAAGGCATTCATTCGCCGAGTTATTAGCAAAAATGTAGAAAATTGCCTTATCTGCCTCTAACCGTTTAAGATATTCGCTGATCCAGATGTGGATTCAGATCATTACCAAAATCTTATCAGTTCCTCTTTGTGTCATGACCAGCATTCACAGTAAATGTCATCAAAATCCACTGAGAACTGTTTGAGTTATCTTGCACAGAGGCAGACAGACTGTGCTTGCAAAATCATACCCTTTCTGGTAGAGGTAATACTGACCAGACTCTCACACATCCGTCTATGTGGCTGGACTGTGAACACTTTACACACAGGCATCTGATCTCTGTACTGCAGGCATGACATAAAAACATGAGGTCTGAGATGCACACGCTGTTTTAACCTTGTGCAAAACGGTTTGTCTCTGTGCAATGTTTGTTTCCGGAGGACAGCTAAGGCACACAAGGGTGCTTAATTCAGAGGTTAAAACAGATAAAACACAAATCAGAAATCAACGTCAGATCATTTCAGACCAAAGATTGGGTACACATCATCAGCACCATAAGCATGTTAATTTCTCAATGTCTACACCTGTGCTGAGACGTAGTACCTCAGTGTTACAGTTTCATAAGTTACCGTGTTAACTGGTGACTTTCAGGCAACTGTGTTCCTAAATATCAATGTTACAGCAGCAATAAAAAGCAGAGTGTTTTAGTGAATGTCTCTTTAAGCTTAATTTGTAATGTCAATATATCCTTATTAGGTCTCTGTTTGAAAATAAAAAAACTAATACAAAAACAGCAAAAACCTCAGCTTAAAGTAATCACTGGTTGAACCAATACATAAATATAATAAATAATCTCATGGCTCCCTTGATCCTGTGTTATGGTGAGTTACATATATTATACACAACATGTGTATTTACCTTCACCTCTTGCCATGGTCAGTCTGTGACTACAATGTTTTATCAGAATTTAACAGTATGCAGAAATGTGTCTGCAAGTTCTGAATCTATCCCTCCTTTATGCTCCTTCCTCATAAAACAGATGCATTTTCCCCACAAGACAGTTTTGAAAACTATCAATCATTACAAAAGGTCAAACTAAACTAAAACGTGGTATGAATAAGGTGTTGAATATTAAAAAACAAAATAACATTACATCCATTTAATATTCCTGTTCTCTCTCCTGCACTTCTCTGTCTTTACCTACACCTCTATGCATCCTTTGAGTTCATCCTGGCACTAATCCCTGCACCCTGCAGCCTGTCTAGTCTGGCCAGGCACTGGTCCCAAATCTGTTAAATATTGGCGCCAAAAACACAGCTTGCTTTAGCTGCAGAAACCGAAGAGAGACAAAACACAAAATGTGCACCACCATAGCTAAGTGCATCTTTGTAGAAAGCATGCAATACCTGAAAATGATGTCAAATAAAACAGCCTTTTCATTGGGATCTGTGCTAAGCAGCAAACAGCAAACTTAATCCTTAAAATGTGTTTATTGGAGCACTACACTTTTTGACGCTGATCTTGAGGCGTTAAGTCAGTCAGTGCTTGTGATTTTAGCTCCAGGCTGCACATCTATCTGCCGCTCTATTACAGGTGCCATGGCTCCAAGGCTGCAATTTAGAGGTTAGGGATGCTGGAGATCATGGTTTGTCAAGATTAGAGTGGATTTCTTTTGTGCTGGTCTACACTGGCTCAAAGTACAATAGAAACGTCTTCAAGTCACGCAATGAGAGAGAGAGAAAGGCAGACAGATAGACACCTGTGATTGGAATTCCACACTCAGAGCCGCAGGAGACGTCTGAGTAAGACTAGACCCATAGTTTCAACCCAGACTGACCGCATTTATTGTTCACCCACCCAGCTGACATTCCAGGCATAAGCAGAGGTGGATCTTTCATCCGTCTCCCACACAAGGCCATTCAAAGGACACTCAGTCCAAAGTGGTGGAGGACACACAGATCGTATTAATCATGTGAACATCTGGATGCTTTGTGGTTAAAAGAGGAAAGGGATATTAACTGGAGAGGAGGCTCTAAATGAAAAGGAATCAGTGCCAAGATATTCCAGCATGACTACTCATTCACCCAGACATTCATTCATTTTTCCTTCCAGACGTATTTTGTTTCTGTGTGGGACGCAGAAGAGGCCTCTCTTCCACAATAAAGCTATAAGAGCAGCAAACACTCACCTAGATGGTCTCCATGATAACTGTTGTCATGGGATGTTCTTCCATGTGGCATGAGGTCATGGTGAGCAGCAGGTGGCCAGATTTGCCCAGTCTTGCGAACGCTCACAATAGTGGCCTCAGACATGACCACATGGCCGCCCTGCTGCCTGTGGTGACGCTTCTGGGACTGTGGGGTCGGAGGGCTGCTGCTGTCAAAGGAGTGCTGGGAGTTCTGAGAGTTTTGGGATGGTGAGCGGCTCTTCTCTCTGAAGGGCCGGCGGAAGGCAGTGGTAGGACTTGGGGAGACGTGGCTGGACTGGCCTGAAGAGAAGTCCTCCTCACTGGAGGTCAGGTTCTCATTGGAGCTGCAGTCTGGCGTATAACCGCCACCTCCCCCAACGTCCTCGAAGCTGCCTGGGGAGTAGGAGCGTCGCGGCCAGGTCAAGAGGTGGTCATCGCCGCCGCCAAGGTCTCTCATTGTGACTCCACTACCGCCAACACCGCTACCTCTCGCATCTCCTCCGCCACCTTCGCCCATCATCACCCCACCAACGTAGACGCTGGAGTAGGCCTGGAACTCTGAGGGCTGCCAAGGAGGGGGCGGAGGTTTCCCCCCATTAGCCCTCCCTGAATGTCGCTGGTTGGGTTCCCCATCTTCATACTCTGCATCGTACCCACAGGTGCTCTCTGTAGACCGACCTCTGTACACCGGCCTGGCACGGAGCTCCCCCGCCACAGTTGCTAGATTGCCTGGGAGGGAGTGCAGGGATCTTTTTCGCTCCATCTGCATGGCCTGGCTGCCCAAGGAGCTGATCTTGTCAGAAACTTCACGGTCGTTGACCCTTACCAGACCCCGCTCATGGTGGAACTCCATGTTGGTGTAGAATGGCGGTGGTGGTGGTGGCAGCTGCTTCTCTTGTCCCTTTGCTACATCACCTGCAGAATGAGAGTTGGCCCGTTTGATCCTCTCAAAGTTAGACCGAAGAGCCGCCACACCAAGACCCATCCCCAGTTTGTCCTTAGGGTCTGATGGCAGCTCCTTGTCCGGAGGTGGAAGGTTGGGCCTGCGGGGGGACACGGTGAGGCCACTTCTCTGCTTGGACGGCGAGAGGCCATCAAGGTTGTCACAAGAGGTCGACTCAGCCTGCTGGGGTACCTCAAAAGCTGACTCCAGGCTGTCTCCGTGGGATGCAGACTTCCTGGCTGGTGGTGGTCTAGGTTTGGATCGTCCATCTCCAAGAGGCTGATACCGACTCTTATCCCCAACACCCCCACAAACAGCAGCATACCCACCACCTCCCACTACCACACCAACCCCACCAGTCTCCTGCATGTGCGGCTGCTGAGACTGGCACTCCGCTCCCTGTATGGCTGCAGGGTCCATCCCCTCATTCAAGGGGGTCTTCCTGAAGCCCCAGCGCTGCTTGTCGTAGCTTTTCCTCTCTTTAGCCAGGAGGGTCTGCAGGTAGATCATGCGGAATCGCTCCTTGTTCACCTCCTGCTCCAGTCGCCTGATTGACGCCTTGCACTTCTCCAGCTCTTGCTCGATCCCCCCCACAGACCGCAGCTCCATCTTGGGGGGCTCGGACTCTGGGAACTGTGCCTTCCACGCCTCAATGAAACCCACCGGCTCCACCATGTTGTGCCTGATTTATTTATCTCTGTGACCAACCCTGGTTCACTCAGGCCAGATGAAAAATGCCAAGGTTTAGTCCAGTTCACCAAAATCCTTGACAACAATGGCCACCTACAGATTGAAAGCAGTGTTTATAACAAGCCTTTGGGTAATCCTTTCAGAAACACACAGTCTAATTGCTGACACTTGTCGTGGGCTGCGCAGATGCAACAATACATCCCATTCTGAACAAGAGAGCCTGGCTGTTCAGTCAGAGGGACTGTGTGAGGCAGGAAGGGCAATAAAAAGCTGTGAGAAAGCCTGTTTTTCTCGTGCATTATTCCTGAAAAGGACACTTTCAGACTAGGACTGTTTTTTTCTTGTTCTTATAATCTCAGCCTCGACACAATGACAATGACAGCATCTGTCCTCTCTGGATGACTCCCTGGGAGAGAGAGAAAGAAAGAAGAAAGTGTTTTAATCCCCCCAGCTCTACTCACTGTTTACCTTTCAGTGACAGTAGATCTATCTGTTCACTCTGGCCCATTCATACAGCAGTAATCCCAGGTGCTGCTGCTGCTCTGGACTGAGCGCCTTTGTACCAGCAGCGCGCAAGAAGAATGGAGAAAAAGCGCAAAACACAAGCGACGACAGCATCGGAGTTTCTCTTAGAAAAGCGTTCAAGCAGGGTCCAGTGAGGGGAGTAACTCCTCTTATTATCCCATATTTATTCCACGGCTTGTGCGAAGTATCTTTGTTTGATAAGGCTCCGCTTTCTCTCCAGGTTTCTCCCGTTTCTTCAGCCGTGACGGTGCTGCTGTGCGATCTCCCATCTCAGGCCAGGCGCACTGAGGGTCTGTGAGAATGGGAGGGACCACGGAGACGGAGAGCCTGCTGGTTAAAGGGACAGAGCAGACATTTGGTGTTCAAGCTTTGACAAATAAAATGTTCTAACTCATTTTCAGACATTTAGTCACAGCGGGGGTGTTTGACAAAAGCAGCGGTAGCATGTAAATCCTCGCAGACTTACTCCATCATTTCTTTGTCTTTTGTTACATTCAAGAAGAAACGCGTCCCTCCATATTGTCCCTGTTAAGGTAGAAAGACCTCCAAAGTTTTAAAATGTGGGTTAAAAACAGATATTAGAGTGTTTTCTTGATAAGACGTACCTTCAAGGTTTCTTGAAAAGCTCTGGGGAGTACCTGAGGAGCAGGTGTTACAGGACATAGAATGGATTTGGTATCGAAAACACAACGCCGCCACCTAGTGGCGAAAGTATGCCATTGATGAAAAATGACTGCTGATGCACATACTGTAGGTGTTGGACCTTGAGCTTACTCCTGTGGTAGGGTCTGTACCCATCCAATCCAATCCAATCCAATCCAATCCAATCCACTTTATTTATATAGGACATTTTAAAAACATTCAAGTTTACCAAAGTGCTGCACAGTAAAATCAAGGGAACAAACACTGCAGAAGTAAAAACAGAAACACACACAAAAAAAACCCTGACCCGTTTTAGGTTTTAAATGCATAAAAGAACCACTTAATATCTGTTTATTGCATCAAGGCTTTTTGACTCTGTCGGGAACCTCTATTTAAACCACAAAAAAAAAAAAGAAAAAAAAAGAAAAAAAAAAAAAAAAAGGAAAAAGGAAAACATTAAATTATAAGTGCCCTGTTGAAATAATGTCATCTGTTTTGTTAGGGTCAGTTTTGACCCAATTCTAAAAATAAGATTAGAAAGCAATAATTAGAGCCAAAACTGAAATCATGGTGCATCTGTGAAGATAAAAAGATAAATGTTCATAAATGTTCACAAATATTAATTCTCATTAAGTTTTCTTGCTAAAAAATACTGTTTTGCCTTTTTCTTTAAGTAAATATATATGGGTCGAAATTGACCCATCATACCATAGATGTTACTTTAGTTAATAATATTAGAACGGAAAAATGTATATACATATACCTCTACAATATGTGGTCTAACCCCCAGGTAATAGTGAGGTAACAATACAACCTCTTATTTATTTATACGATTCTCCTGAAGTTCATTTGACTTTTTTACTGAAATCAAGGGGTATACAGACAAAGAAAGGCACAAAGGCCCACACCAAAAGATATTAAAACCAATAATTTCATGGATAATGAAGCCTGACATGGTAACGAGAGATAAGGGGAAAAATGCATGATAGATAACTGTTTTTAGTGTAATTTACAGCTGATTTAAGGCACGGGTCAAAACTGACCCTAGAGTGGACCGTATATAGTGAAAGCTAACACAGTGCAAGGGTTAAAGATGTTACGGCCACTCCATCCATCCATTATCTACACCGCTTGTCTATTGCAGAGTTGCGGGGGCCTGGAGCCTGTCCCAGCTGACATTGGGCAGATGGAGTACACCCTGAACAGGTTGCCCGCCCATTGCAGGGCCACAGAGAGAGACAGACGCACACTTACACCTAAGGACAATATGGAGTCACCAGTCAACCATGTTTGTGGTCTGTGGTAGGAAGCCGGAGTGCCTGGAGAGAACCCACGTACGCACGGGAAGAACATGCAAACTCCACACAGAAATGTCCTTACCGATCCAGGGATAGTTTTTGCTTGTTTGTTTGTTTGTTTTTCAATGTTTTCACCTCTGATATTTGTTCATATTTGTAAATAATCAATCATAATATGCAGTGCAATGCCCAGTCAAATGTGATCTACTGTCACTCAGTGCTGTCATGTTTACATTCATATTGTAAATATTGGTAATGTTAAGATTGTAAATTCCTTGGCCTTGTTCATAGTCTCAATGTACTTAATTTATTTATTTTTCCTTCATAAAGAAGCTGATATAGCTCAAAGATTCTGCATGTTGTAACCTGCTTTCTTATTCTTTTACTTATTTTTTATGATCTTTTTTATTGTCTCATCTATTTTAGTGTCTTTTTTGATATTCCTACTGCCACACTATGTTTAAGAGAAGCTGAAACAATGCTATTTCTCCTTGGAGTTTAATAAAGTATTTCTGATTCTGATTCTGATTCCGGACTGATTCTGTCTTGCTGTGGATGTTAAGGCCACTGAAGAACAAAAATTTAGAAGCTTCATTTTTTTTAAAGTGTGTGAAAAAAGTTTAAATTCTGAGATTAAAGTTAGCACAAATAGCAGATGTACGACAAGAGCTCAAATCTCACAGTGCTTTAGAAGGATTTTTAAAATGTTTATTAGCCAAAGTCTCAGGCAAATAAACACCACCTCACCAAGCTCAAATCATCTTAAACTGATTTGTTGAACATGACTATGAAACCACTGTACTCTCGTGGCCTCCACGGTCACCAGGTCTCATTGGAAAGTGTTGAAACAGAAGATTGGCATCAGTTTATGTCAATATGGATGAAAATCTGTGTGCAATGTTTGGTGCACATTTGAATTAAGGCAGTGTTGAAGACAAAAGGGCCCCATCATGTTTTAAGCAAGGTGTACCTAATAAAGTGGCCAGTGAGTGTATTTGTCTGTGTAAACTTAGCAGGCTGTGAATGGTTGTTAAACCCCAACTACGTATTTTAAAATATAGGCAGGTATAAGAGGTAGCACATGGCCCATATGGGTCACTAAATCAAAACACACGTAAAGTCCCTGAAAAGAGGTTTAAAGCTCCTGTCAGGAGTTTTTGACTGATTATATATCCAACTAAATCTATGAACCCTAATCCAAATTAATTTGGGACATTGTGTAAAACGTAAATAAAAAAAGAATACAATGATTTGCAGATCCTTTCCGATCTATATTAAATTGAGTGCACTACAAAAACAAGATATTTAATGTTCAAGCTGATTGTTTTTGTAATATATTCACTCATTTTGAATTTGATGCCTGCAAAACATTAAAAAAAAATACTGGGACAGGGGCAATAAAATACTGGAAAGTTGAGGAATGCTCAAAAAAGACCTGTTTGGAAAATTCCACATGAGCAGGTTAAGTGGAAACAGGTGACTGTCATGACTGGGTATAAAAGGAGCATCCCTGAAAAGCTCAGTCACTAGTGTGGCACTGACCATCAAAAAGCAAGGATGGGAGGAGTTTTACCACTTTGTGAACAACTGCATGAGAAGACAGTCCAGCGATTCAAGGACATTTCTCAGCAACAGGTTCAAGGAATTTAGGGTTTTGATTATCTATAGTCCGTAATATCATCAAAAGATTCAGAGAATCCAGAGAAATCTGCAGGAAAGTGGCAGATGATATTACCATGTGGGCTCAAGAACGCTTTGGAAAACCATTTAGAGTTTACACAGTTCATTGTTACATCTGCCAGTGCAAGCTAAAACTCCACCATGCAAAGTAAAAGCCAAATATCAACAACACCCAGAAACACTGCTGGCTTCTCTGAGATGGACTGACGCAAAGTGGAGCAGTGTGCTGTAGTCTGATGAGTCCACATTTCAGATCTTTTTTTTTTTAAACTCATGGAGATTCTGTCCTCTGAGCTGAAGAGGAAAAGGACCATTCAGACTTATCAGAGCAAAGTTCAAAAGCCAACATCTGAAAGATACATACAGGTTTCAGAGCAACATGTGCTGCCATCCAAGGGATATCCTCTTCAGGGATGTCCCTGCTTATTTCTGCAAGACAATACCAAGCCACATTCTGCATGTTATTACAGTGTGGCTTAAGGCAAAGAGTGCCATATATAGTGCTTTACAGTAGAAGAGTGTGGGCACTTGAGTGGTCTACCTGCAGTCCTAACCTGTCTCTGATTTAAAATGTGTTGCACATTATGAAGTGCAAAATACAACAGAGACCTTTACTGTTGAGCTGCTGAAGTCGTACATCAAGCAAGAATGGGAAAGATTTCCACCTACAAAGTTTGAACAGTGTCCTCAGTTCCCAAATGCTTACTGAGTTGAGTGTCGTTTGAAGGAAAGGTGATGCAACACAATAGTAAATATGTCCCCATCTAAGCTTTTCTGGAATGTGTTGGAGGTATCACATTCAAAACGAGTTGCAAAAACAATGAAGTATATCAGTTTGAACATTAGATATCTTGTCTTTGTGGTGTATTCAGTTGAATTGGAAAGGAATTTGCAAATCACAATGTCCCAACTTCATTTGAACTGTGGTTGAGAGAAAAGAAAATCAAAACAACCTGAAATGTCCTCATAGCTTAAAAAATAATGTTTTTTTTTTTTTTTTACAGCTTATTACCTCTGCCAAGGAGGTTATGTTTTTGCCAGCATATGTTTGTCTTTCACCAAATTACTCAAAAACTACTGGACGGATGTAGCTGAAATTTTTCAGATGTTGGTAATGGCCCAGCTTCAGAATGATTCAATTTTGGGGGCGATCCAGAAAACCGGCAGTGGCAAACAATCGTTTTTTACTCAATAACTGTCTAACTAATAACGATATCAATATGATATCAAGTGCTAGGTGTGGGTTTTCAGGGTCAAGAAATCATATTCTAATGATAACTTTATCTTACAACTTTTGCTTACAGATGTAACAGCTACCTTGGCAGAGGTTTGAGCTCTCTGGCTGTTTTCTAGTAATATTAGTGTGGCACTGACCATCCAAAATTGACACAAAGGCACAGTTCAAATACTATTGTTTTATTTACCTGAAACCACAACCCTTAGTAATGCATGTACAATCATTATTACTAATCAATAATGATTATCTTTTTACATATGGTGAATGTTGTTCTTCAACCAGGTGTTGCTGAGGGGGCCGCACAGGCGCCCTCACATTAGATCACAGTTTGACAGCAGTTGAAAAGGATATATGATAATAATATTAAGAATGCAAAGATAATCAGAAGAGAGGAGAACATTGTCGTATTGCAGGATTACCATTGAATCAAAGTAAGTCCATTGTCCTCATTGAAAAGTATTACTTCATCCTCAGAAAGTAAGTGGATCATATACTAGCTTAAGAGAAAAATAAAGTAAAAAAGAATAAAAAAAATAAGAACAAAAATCAAGTAAAGCACAGTCAAGTTCAGCTTGAGTCATTTCATCATCATTGTGCAAATTACCCAAACTGTTCCAATACAAACAGTGATTTTTCTCTATGATCTGCAATAAATCCATCTTAAAACCATCTTAATATGTCATTTAAGTATTATACATTAGAATCTATAAATACAAACTGCAAAGCCTACGTACAGCTGAAACGCATGCATGAATGTTTTTGTACACTGATGTACAGCTAAGACCGTTCAACCCCGAGTTTCTACAATTCTCTAAATGACAAAGCTACCATGGAAGATGGAAGAGTTCTTCATGCAAGGAGGAAGGGTGTTGAGAACTTCCCTGCACACAAAACCTTAATAAAGTCATGATTTGATCTGCACACAGAGGTAAATGTGTGTTAAGAACTGTGCATGTGGTTGTGTGATGTGGTGCAAAGGGGCGACAATGTTTCCAGCCAAACTGCACCTCCCAACTCCGTCTTGTTGCTGGGAAATTGTCCTTTTCGTCTCATAAACTGCTGGTCTTCTTGTTGTTTTAAGTGTGCAAGGTTCAAAATGGGCACACACGCTAGACTGTTGGTAAAGTCCAGCCTCTGAGCCCACTTTGTAATTTTAAGCTGTAAGCCTTTATGAGAGCCAACCTAGAAAACAAGACAAAAAAGACCATTAGTTTGAATATAAAGAATTGCCAGACTAATTCAGGCTTTAATGTCATATTTCTTTTTCACCCAAATATCACATGTTGCTATTTGCTTTTGTGAATTTAAGCAAGTGTTTGGGGGTGAAGGGGAAAGCACAGTGACATTCACAATAGTGGCATGTGGTCCAGATAAGCACCTCAAATTTCTCTAAAATCTCAATACCTGCATTTTAGCAAGTCATCCAGTGACTTCTAGAGCCTCATGTAGCCACGATATTCTTTTACTCAAGGTAAAATATAACATGCAAAATATCCAGTGTATTGTAGGATGCCTAGGCCACATATACTCGTTTTCAAATAGCCCTAGATGTCACCCAAACATTTTTGAGGTGTCTTGGCTGAAAATCTCAAATATTGGGTTTTTGTATTCAATTAAACCCTTGGATTGCAGCCCTGCTCAGAACAGGCAGTTTTACAGACAACCTCATAAGTAATCTTATCAAAAACATACCATTAAGTGGCTCAACTTTCCAGTGCTGTGCTCTTATGTTTACTGTGACTGCTGAGACATGCGTAGACATGATTCCACCACTGGAGCCAGCTGTGTGATGAACAAACACCTGACTCAGGCTGTAGATGTTTGAAAACAGAGCTTTTTCTGTGTGTTTTGGCCTTCTGTCTACAAATAAATTGTTACGTTACTGAAAATGCACATTTTGGAAACTCCTCCCAAGGTGAATGTTTTAAAAACTCAGTTTTGGTTGACAGGGTAAAGAAGCTTTGGGGCCTAAAACGTAGCACTCTGGGCTGATCTCTCATTTTGAAGTCACTCAATGTGACATTATCACCGGTGTTTGAAAGTGTTGCAGCGGACGCTGCTAAACTGTTGCTGTTTAACTGTTTCTGTCTCTTACTTTGATGCTGCTTTAAAAACACTTGGACAACAATATTGCTTTCAATGGTTTGGACAAGACCCGGTGTTACTGTTTCACAAGTGACCTTGTTGACTGGTGACCCATGGTAGCTTGCTTCTGTGGTTTCCATGGTTACAACAGTTGTTGAACCCAATAGGAGTACCTACAAAACTTTAGTCGCAGAATTTGACCAGGATTATCAGATATGTCTCAAATTCAGATATAGATGAAGAAATATTTACTCATTAGAGCTGGTAAAACCAGTTAAAATACCTATAAGATAAAGCACAACACCAGTCAGGTTGTGGTTGGAATAGGAAGCTTCTGCATGGAAACTGAAATAAAACTTCCATATCACGGACATAATCATAAGGTTATACATTGCATTTCACAGAATGTATGTTTTTGTGTGGATGAAGAGGTTTTTTAAAATCTCACCAGGATGATTTTTGAAAATAGAGGAGGAAAACATATGTTTTTTAAAAATACTGGCCATATGTGTGGACAAAGCCTCAGAGAGTGAAGGACGGGCTTAACAAAGCAGCTGAGAACCACCTTGTTAAATGCATGTGGGCTTGCAGTGATTCATTTCCTCACTTTAATACATGCGGAAGTTGTCACATAACTTGAAATTATGCAGGGGCCCCTAAAGGACATGCAATTATGCGTTTTATTCAATTTTTACATGTTGAAACGAGTAAACTTTGACTATTTTGCTCCAAGTTGTTTTCTTTACTTTAAATGAAAACACTGCTTTTCTTGTGACAAACTAACTTCAATCCTGTTTGAGATCCAAAAAAAACATTAAACAGAATTATTAAATCTTCCACATTATGCAAAATATATTACTTAAAGTTTTCTCTTTCTAATGACATCAATTTGCATATTCAAGTTCAAACTTTTAACCATGAGAACTTTATTGCAGTTAAGAATCTCATTTACCAGTTTCCTGGTCAAGACTAGCAGCAGCACATCTATCCATCTATCTATATACAGTGCACAACAAGATTTATTAGACCACCTGTCATAAAAACCAGGAGACAAATATTTTAAAAATCTTTAGAAAAACTTGTTTAAAATTAAAAAATTTTTTGGATGAACATTTTGAACAGGAATGACATTTTCAAACTGAATTCACCGTCTTATTTCCAAATTTGAGCTGCTCACTGGGCTTCTCTGAAAAGTCAGAAATTAATCAAGCATAACATTCAATCACTTTTTTATTATTTTGCTCAAGATTGCACATAAATTACTATAATTTGGCATCCTAATCAAGGAATAACCATGTGCTTTACCAGTTTTTCTGTAAAACAGTAAATGTGAAAACGTATAGATAATTATATTTTACCATAGAAAATATTTCTACAAACAGGTGTACTTACATTAACACAAAAAAAAATTTTGGTAATTACTTGATACACCATTCAGACAATATTTGCTCTAACAGTCCTTCTGAAAATTTCTCTTAATGATGTCATAAGGGGATATGACACCTCCCCCAAAAATGGGGAGGTCTTCTTGAGACAGTTGTTTGTTTAGGCCACAGCTGGTTTCAATAGAAGGAACATATCTATGTATTTCTGTAGAGTCACCATGAACAAAGCAGCTTCTTGAGCAGGGGATGGTCAGAAGCAAGTCTTGAGGACTTACACTGAAACAGCTTATTCTGAGCAGGGCTGAATCAGAGAGGTTTGTAGGCATGCCAAAAATCCAAAGTCTGGGTCTTTCTTTTTGTTTAATTTTAAAAAGAAAATAAATCTGTAAATCAAATCCATATAACTGGAAAACCAGCGTTATCTAAAGAGAACGATATTTACGTCTATATATCGAGAAAACAAACTCTCTAAAAAAAAATCACTTTCTAAAACAGCAGACAGTATAAACTAAAATACATTTGGATCTATTTCCACTAAAGACTAGTAAAATGACAATAATTTTACCTGTTTTCCAAAGTTCTTTTCAGGTTGAGCTTTGTGTGTGTTTATTTAGACTCTACAATAAATACTTAGTGCTGAAAAACAGTAAACAGATACTCACTCTAGTGACAGGGGAGCCATTGGAGGCATTGAGGAAGAAAAGCACACAGTTAAGTGTAACACAAACACACAGTGCAAACAAACCAGGCTTCAACCCAAAAAACAGCATGCTTTAGCTGAATATCATCCCAAAACATGAATCTTTTCCCATATAAAACAATGTTTAGGTGGTCCAAGATTGGTATTGTTGAAAATGGTGGCTTTAATCCAATGTTTGTACACTTCTAAATAGTGTAGTGAGTCAAATCAAGAACATTGTGTTAAAATATGAATCCTAGAAAAGTCAATATACACAAGAATCTGGTGTAGTGGATTTCTCCTGTCTGTCATGTTGTGCCAAGTGTTCTGCAGCATTCATGATTAATGTGGTCTGTATTCAAGTATTTAATGTACATACACATAGCACTGGATATGAATAATGTCAGACTGATATTTCTACACAAATAAAGACAGAAAACACTTTGATTCAAAGGGTTTATGAGTGTATTTTTCCTTGGAGTAAAAAACAACATTTTGGAATTTGCAGTCCAAGTTCATTTGGAGTACGTTCTGTATTATTAGTATTTTCTTTAATTTTTATTACTAATGTCCTTTGAATCAAACGCCATGGAGACGCAATTAACAAAAGTCATTCCCACTCAGCTACGTCTCCAAAGCAAAACAAATAAAGTTAAGAATGTCAAATAATCAATACAAACAAAATATATCCTAAAAATGTTAGAGGGAAGGCAAATTTTGTTCTTTGATTTCTGCACAAGCAAACTGGGGCACACCTCAGATGTTACGCGTTAGCAAGACCGTTTTGGGAAAAGCTTATAGAGATGAGCAAAAAAAAAAAAATGTTTATCATATTGAGGTAGCTGTGCTCTGCCCAGTGCAGATAAACTGGCTTCTTCTCAAAACATTTTAATAATAATAATGATAAAAAAAACATCCATAAAGTTGATTCATAATCTAACATGGGATTGGAAGGGACAACAATTAAATTAGAATGAGTAAGCACAGAATATTCATGCTTGGTCACAGGACATGCGGCTTCTTGATTTGTTTTTAGGATTTTTGTCTTTAGTTTAAGCGGAGCATTCAAACGGTCACTCCCAAACCTTTCCCCGTCCTCATCGGCCACATGGCGCCTGTCCTCTCTGGGAGAGTTCTGAGTGTATACTGAAGACACAATGGTAAACATTAGAAAATAAATCAAGGCGGAATGTTTAAGCCACGCTGGTCAAAAAAAAAAATGTACAAAGTCGTAAAAAAAAATCAAATTGCATAAAATTCAATCTCTGTACAGAACAGTAATGTCTGATATCTAAATTTGTGTTCGTGAAGAGGGGAGGCTAAACAAAACAAGGTGGTGTTGTGACTGTAGTGACGTAAGACAAATGATATGCTCTTAAAATAGAAACCTTAAAGGCAGTACTGATGTTAAGAACAAAAAAGTCTGGCAAAATTTCTTTGAAACCAGCAACAAAGTCCACAGCTATGGGAGTGATGGTCTTCTAACACTCGCATGTAAAGCCTTCTTAGAGTTAACGTTTTATATTATCTGTTACATTTCATATGTTAAAGTTGGTCCTTCTCATACACGCACACATGGCACGCACCCACAACTACACACTAACTCTACAAACGCACACACTTGCTATCTATGCACATGTGGGAAGGCAGAGAGGGAGGAGGGAGGAGGAAGGTGGTGGTGGATGGGTGGATGTGGGGGTGGGTGGGGGGAGTTGGAAAAGTCAAGGTTGTGCTCGAGTCAGTCAGGACCAGAACATGTCGGCCATGTTAGTGTCAGAGCTGTAGATCCAGAGGACCAGGGGGAGGGAGATGGCCACGAAGGGCCAGGAGATGCCCTCCATGCATGCAGAGAGGGAGCAGCCTTTGGAGCCAGTGGGCTTGTCCAGCTCTTTACCAGGCTCCAGGTAGTTCCTGGCTGCAAACTTAAGAACCTCGTCCAGAAGGATTACAGGCAGGGAGATCTTCAGCACCATCAGCCACTGCGTCAGGTTCAGAGGGGTGATCTGGAAGATGATCTGAGGAGGAATGTACAGGACAAAATATCAACCTACATGAATTAGATGGCAACAGTACATTCAGCAGTGCAATAACAAAGTTTTAAACACCATGTGTAAAAAACCAAAAAATGTTTCTCACAGGAAGTGGCTCCACATAGAGGATGAGGAAGTGAAGGGACATGGAGAGGCAGATGGCTCCCAGCAGCCACACGTTCTCCCAGGGAGGCATCCTCAGCAGGGACTGGTTCTCCGACACGCTGTGCAACAGAAACAAATGATTTGTAGAGCTGAGCTTTTAATGGAGTTCCAATTTAACCAACTACAGTCATGGCTTCTTACACTTATGAAAACAAGATAACTGAGAAAAAAAAACAACTAATGTGCCACATGCCATGTAGTGCTGCGGTCCATGTGTTTTGTCCTGTGTGGTAAATATTTTAGTGTTAGCTGTTTTGTTGTGGCTGCAGGAGTTCATCAACAGCCCCTCAAACATCTATTTAATTGGTCTATTTTGACTTATTGATATCATATGTTATACAGTTTGCATTCTTTTATTCTTCTGCTTATTGCTTGTGTTTAAAAGTCTATAAAAGTCAAAGTGTTAAGAGTATTTAAGTCCAACAGATGAATCTAACGCTGTTGAAGTGAAATCAGTAAGTAATGTGTTTAATAATCCTGACCCCAATATCAAAACAATCTCTATCATGATTTTTGTCATAATCGAGCAGCAATAAAAACAGGCTCACTCTTACACATTTAGGAAAAAACACTGGCATACAGAGGACAACATTAGAAGAACTTCTTGCCCTGAATTGCAGAACATGATAAACACGCAACAAATGACACAACAAATCACAAAAACACAGCATCATAAGACGTCATTTTCAATACAATACCCATTGTAAAAAAAAAAAAAAAAAAAAATCAATATTCTCTACCACCCTAAAAAATTACAGTAAAAAATTGTTGCTGAGAAAGATCTTTTCTTTTTCATGGACAACCTGCAGTGAAAACAATTAAGGTCCAGTAAAAATAATAAAGTAACATATTGTTCAAATAAACATAAAATAACATCAAAATAATAATTAACTTAAATTTAAAAGCACATTTCCTGACATTGTACTAAAAGTAATTCTTCCCTGTTATGTGAATAAACTCTTTGCAGCCCTGGGCTGAAAAATCTAATTCTTGATCTGTTTGTTAGTTTCAATATTGTTTTTTTGAAGTTGTTGAACAGAACAGTTCATGATATCAAAACCATGTTTTAAAAGTATGCTACTGAATAAATATTGAAGTGCAGTTTTTTGACAAACTTACTTCAGTGCTGCAATATGAAAGTTACAAAAAGTGAGTTGGAGGACAAAATACTAACCAGGGAAAAGCTGACACGCAATAACAATGAAATAATTGGATTTGCATCATTAGTTAAAATCACAAGACGACTTCCACACACTAACCTGTTGAGGGCGTTGCACATCTCGATAGTGACCAGCACTGACAGGGCCATGGTCATTGGGTAAGGGGACTCAAAAATCTTACAGTCCAGACCCTTAAAGTCTGCATTCTCTGGACCACACTGCAGAAAGTGACTCTAAGAGAAGTTTTAAGGACAAATAACATTGATGAATGATCAGCTACGGGTAAAAAGGGATTGTTTATTGTAAAGAGTATTGTGCAGAATTTCATACCAGCTGGTAAAAGGTAATCCTTGGACCGTCCTCAGCAGCAACAAACCACCAGGCAGCAGCACCAACTGTGGCAGCACCCACATAACCTGTTGATGCAAACCCAAACAGACTTCAGTTAGACATGCAAACAGGATATGACTGACCTTTAACCTAATGCTGGCCTTAACCAGTAACACAGCTTTAAGCTAGCAAAACAAAGACAGAATAGCCAAAGTGATTAGAGGAATATGCAGAAAGCTTTTAGGGGGAGAAAGAATCAAATAGTTGTAAAAAGCCACCATGGCTTCTGTATATCTTATTGTTGGATGATTTGCCAACTATCTCACTGGAAGAACCCGGGCTGCTCAGTTAGGTAGTGTTACATTATCAAGTTCAACAAACTGAAGAAGCAGGAGGTTTCACTGGGATTCATCTGAGGAACAGGTCCTGTTTCTCCTCTTATGTCAGAAAAGGTGCATGAATATGAATATGGTGATAAATATGAACGGCTCTGCTCAAAGTCTTTACTACTGGACAGTATATTTTATGGTGCTATGAGATTTATCTATGGAGTTCAAACTCATTATTAACTTAAGGTATATCTAATAATTAAGTGACTGCTTTAAGCACAAGCTGGCTTGACCACTGGTATATCTTCATTTAAAAAGACATTCATTTAAAGATTTAATGACTTGTCCTCCCTTTGAATCTTTAAGGCTGGAACGCACAACCTTCCTTCTTTGGACATGGTGCAATTTCTTGTTCCCAAACTTCAAATTGAGTTAGAAGAGAAGATTTTAGGTTGACTTCTCCTTTTGCTTGGAGCAACATCCAGACTTATTCTAATCTCCAAAGCTCAGTCACTGAATATTTTAAATCCTTGGTAAAAAGCCTTAAATCCACACTTCCAGCATGCAACCACTTAAAATGATGATCTGCTACTGATCATTATAATCAATGCCTGATGTCGTCCAACTTTGTGTTTCAGCTGAAACTGTGGACTGTTGCCATTCATAGTCAGATTACCCTTGAAAAGGCGATCTTAGATCAATATGGGACTAATCTGGCTAAATAAATTTCAACTTTTGCTATTTATCAATAAAAGATGTCAGGGGTGTACATGGTGCTCCAGTTGGCTCTAATGGGTCTACTGGTGTCCTAACTGAACAGGAGTGTTAAAGGTCTTGATGCATAGTGACAGGTTTGTCAATACACGGCTCTCTGTAAGCTAATGAAAGTTTCTCCCTCAGTGCTGAAAAGGAAAGTAAAGCATCTCCTTTGCAGAATGCTCCTCTATGCTAAACAGATTAATAATCTCTGCTGTCCCTCTCTCTTTCCTTGCTCCCCATCTGCACTGATGCCTGCAAGAGAGGGGAAAATAGAAAAGGGACATCACTTGCATGCAACACTTTTAACTTGGATACGGTGTCGCACAGCATGCACGGTTCTTGACTTAGCAGCATTACTCAAGTTCTACCATCTACTGCCTTCATGTTTTAAACCAACACAAAAGGAAAATAAAGAAAATCTCCCACCTCAAAACATTTAATATCACAGCTAGCTAATCTTTTTTCTTCTGCAACCCCATTTCTCCATATTAGAGAAGCATGGGTTAAACACGCCAACGAGAAATTTCAGATGAGCTATGGGCCAGGGGTCTGACAGGGATCAAGTCTTGCTCTATCAATGCTAAACTTTAACTCATCCAGTTTAAAGTTGTTCACTGGCTACATTACTTCAATACTAAATTAAACAGGCTTTTTCCCTCTGTTTCTGCTACTTATGACAAATGTGGGTTGGGTGATGGAACTCTGGGACATCTTTTTTGGTCATGTCCTAAACTCAGGGGCTTTTGGAACAATATTTTACATCTGTACAGTGTTATATATGGTATAGACCTGACTCCTGATAGCCTTAATGTGATAATGGGTTCCCTCTACATTGCAACAATCCCTGAGATTCAGTATGGTAATAGCAAAAAAAGTTATTTTGAAAGAGTGGAAATCCACCTCTCCCCCTTGTTTTAAAACCTGGCTGAACAATATAATTTCCTGCCTGCATCTTGAAGAAATCAGGTATTTTTTGTCTAATTCATAGGCAAAGTTTCTTAAGAGTTGGGGTCCTTGCATTGATCACATGAGGAAGGAACAGTGCCAAACTAGCAATTGGCTTTTTTTGGGCTTTCCTATACATAATCGTTATAAGCTGTTCTTTTGGAAACATAATAGTATTTGGTCCTCTCATCTTTGCTCTGTGCATCACTCAAGTATGCACATCTTGGGTTTGATGGACTCTGCCTTTGACCTCTGTCTGGCTCATGGACATTAGGAACCGCTGGACTGACAAGGACACACTCCTTTGTCTTTCTCTTTCTTTTTATGAGAGGGCAGGTTGTTTGCTTGTGTTAGGTTTATTGTTGTTTTTGGTTTGTATTTCGTCCGTTTTCTGTTTTTGTATTCATGTAACAAAAATGTTCAAAACAAAATTTATTAAAAAAAAGGAAAATAAAGGTACTCAGATGGGGTTCTAAGCTGTAAACATCATTATAAAGGAGTGTTCAGTGCAACCGATTCTTACATCCAATTGCCAGGTATCTGAAGAACAGCCATCCAGAGATGAGAGGCTCGCGGGCATTGCGTGGTGGTTTGCTCATGATGTCCAGGTCTGGTGGGTTGAAACCCAAGGCTGTGGCAGGGAGACCGTCTGTCACCAGGTTGACCCAGAGCAGCTGAACAGGGATGAGGGCTTCAGGGAAACCCAGAGCAGCTGTCAAGAAGATGCTGCACACCAAAGCAGGAGAGTTGAGATAAGGTCAATAATGTGCATGTGTGTTTTAGATATTTAAGTTAATGATGATAACTTGAGTTGGTATGTACCAGCCGTCCTTACCAGACAACTTCGCCCACATTTGAAGAGATGAGGTATCTGATGAACTGTTTCATGTTGTTGTAAATGGCTCGGCCCTCCTCCACTGCAGCTACAATGGTGGAAAAGTTGTCGTCAGCTAGAACCATCTCAGACGCTGTCTTGGCCACAGCTGTGCCCGAGCCCATGGCAATACCAATTTCAGCCTTCTTCAGAGCTGGAGCATCGTTCACTCCATCACCAGTCTGAAGAGCAGAAAGCCATTGTTTATTCAGAGCCAATAAATGAGCAGATGGTAGAGGAGTTTGATCAGCACTTTTTTTTCTTACCATAGCTGTTATCTCATCATATGACTGCAGATATTCAACAATCTTTGATTTATGCGAAGGCTCAACACGGGCAAAGCAGCGAGCTTTGACCACAGCATCTCTCTGTGCAGCAGGTGACAGATCATCAAACTCTCTGCCAGTGAACGCCATGCTCGAGACGTCATCGTCCTCGCCAAAGATACCAATACGTCTGCAGATAGCCACCGCCGTCCCTGAGACACAAACGAGAGCATGTTGATTTTTTCATGGTTCTTGGAAGAGGAGGAAGTTTGTGTCTTGCGTAGGAGGTGGTGAAATGTTCTTTTGCACATCAGAGAAAAATGCTTCAAAAATCTGATGGAGTCAAATGATCTCTCCAAGCAGACATGAATTTATTTTGCTCACCCTTGTTGTCTCCAGTGATCATGATTACTCGGATGCCTGCAAGACGGCAGAGTCTGACAGAAGCTGCCACCTCGGCTCGTGGAGGATCCAACATGCCAACACAGCCTACAAATGTGAGGTCAGTCTGAAGACGGAAGAAAAACAAGGAAACACAGTTAAAGGATGAGAATTATTTCAAAGTAGTCATATTTTGTCTTGTGCCAGGTTCATACATTCATTTTTGATGGCTGCTGGGGTATGTTAATAATTATTAATGTTAAATAAAGGTCTAGTTTTCATATACAGAGTACCCCTGATAGTGCTGTATTCTCACTCTGAGATGCTCTATTAGAGGTCCTGCCCCTTTAAGGCTCCCTTCCTGACATGGGCTCAGTCAGTCCAGTTTGATTGTTTTACAGGTCATCTCTGAGGTAACTGTTCAGTTCAGCACTGATCAGTGCCATGTTATCAACAACCCTACATCTATTCTTCCATCTATGCTTTGCAATGGGCTTGATACCATGGCCTAATGGGCTTAAACTGATGACAAAACAATGGTAGGCGTCACACTGGAAGGTCTTCCCGTGAGGCCAGGGGAAGAAGACATTTAAGGCAGCTGATGGCACCACAAAGAGAGGGATGAGGGAGAAATCTTTATTCGTTCAGAGAAGATATGTTAAAACAATAAAGGGCACATAAAACTAAAAGAAAGCATGATAGGACTTCAATAGACATTTGAATGTGATATAAGAAAAAGTCAATTCTATGTGTATGGATAAAGTTTTAAAGGTTTACTGTTCAAGAAACATGTTGCTGCTGTTTTTTGTCTTTCCTAAAGCAGTCCTTACCACAGCTCATAACAGGCCAGATAAAAATAGTTGAAGTCAATGTTCCATTAAGAATTTGAGACCTCTCACAGATAAAATATAGTCTTTAATGGTTTAAAAAAAAAAAAAAATTAAAGATCTTTAATAAACTTTTGAGGTTCTGCAGTAACAACAAACCTGGCAATTTAAAGTAAAAATAAAAATACTGCAACCACATCAATCTCACCTCATATTCAATGAAGCGGCTGGAGTCCTCTAACACCAGGTCATCTTTGTTCATGACGCTGTCTCTGGTGGCCAGAGCCAGGCAGCGCAGAGTGTCTCTGCCTGTACCATACTCCCTGATCACAGACATGAGTTTGTCTTTGATGCCTGCAGTCAAGGGCACCTTGCTGCTGCCCACACGGATGTGTGTGCACCTGTCAATCACACCCTCGGGGGCACCCTGTGAGTGGGCAGAGGAAGGAGAGTGAGGATGCAAAATAACTGACAAAAAAAACATCTATGGGACATTTTTTACTCAAATATGTTTTGATATTAAGTTTAAAAGCACTGATTTAAAAGTGTTATTTGATTTAAAAGAAAAAGCAAAGTACTTTTTCCCCTGTTTTAAATTGGAGAGACTAAACCAGTTCCTCTTACCTTTACAAACATCTTTCCAACAGAGGAGCGAGCTTTATTTGGAGTGCAGTAAACAGACATGGACTTCCTGTCTCTGGAAAATTCAAGTGTAAACTCTTTCTTCATCAGCTGTTTGATTACCTAGACACACACAAAAAAGAATATTTGTCTTCATGTGGACTGGAGTAAACATGGCTTTGTCAAGATTTTTCACGGTTACTTACTGAATTACAGGCATTCGCTCTCTCAATCTTGGACAGGCCTTTCACATCTGTGTCGAAAACGTTCATCTTTTCCACCAGGCATGTGAGCGCTGTCTCGGTGGCCTCACCCACCTTCTCATACACGCCTTTGGTCTGGACAGAGAGAGAGAAAAATAATCATCAGCGACTGTCTTGACATGACATAAAAGCTTGATAAAATGAGCCACACTGATGCTTGAAGACTGATCGTAGAGAGTAAATATTCACTAATTACCTCATTATAGTCTAAAGAGGAATCATTACATAGAGCACAGATAGAGGCCAGCTCTACCAAAGCATCATACTGGGAGCACTTGACTGATTTTCCATCACTGAACCTGCAAACACAGACGTGTACAAAAAAAAAGATTAGATCACTTTACAATTTGATGAAAAGGGGAGTGAATAAAAACCCAAGATGAGACAAAATAAAGAGCTGTAAATCTAATGTCCATTGTGACAAAACATGCATTACTATCTCAGAGCATACATGTGTTCGAGTCCTTATACTCACACTTCTCCATCTGGGGCATATGTGGAGCCTGAAACAGTGAATTCCTTCAGTGAACAGTGCTCTCCCTCGGCCTGGTCCACAATAAACATCTGAAGAAACAAATACAAAGAGATTTTTAGTACAAAAAAAACAAAAATGAAGCATGAATACTGTGCAGGTAAAATGGGCTTCTGAACTCATGAACTGATATTTACCCAAAGCTAGCAACCTGCTATCTTTAGAGTAACTGTTAAAGATTTGGCAGTTAAAAATTACTTAATTTATTTAACTTTTAGGAGATAGATGTTGTAAACAGCTGTAGCTCGGGCAAACAAATATTAAAACCAGTAAGATTTTATTTCAAGGTCACAACTCTCAACATTAACTACGTGTAAGTATGTGAATAAGTGGCATGGTGGCTTCTTTTTAGACATTATTACGCCCTGGTTTAATGTCAGTCTGGGACAAGTGGTCCAATAATTATGATCTTAATTAGCATTTATTAGTTTGGCCCTAATTAGGTAGTTGCACCAGAGGAATATTTATGCTTCCTTTACTTCTCTCAACAAATATGTCTATTCTCATGTAAGGTATCACTCATTTCTAGTCATGGCAATATCTACGTACTTCCTGATACACTCCCTGGTTTAAGATATAGGATGTTCACCAATCTCAGTTCCACATAGTTTTACCTAAAATTTGTTTCCTATGCTACAGTCCCCTTCAGTCTTAAAACATTCAATAAAGTGCATAATTAATTTAATTAATGGGGCCCATTCTAGCAAAAATGAAGACAACACAAGAAGAAAACACAATTTTCCATTTATAAATGGACCACTTCAGACATTTTCAACAAAGAAAAAATAACTACATAAAATGATTTATATATTTATGTAACTGAAATTTGCTGTTTTTCCTGAGAGTAAACCAGGGCTGTGCATCTTGACTAGCTTCACAATTCAATTTGATTACGATAATTAGGTTAAGGATTCAATCAGATTGAACGTCATGATGCAACATGGTGGGTGGCATCATAAATTACCCCTTCATGCCACCAGCCTACTTTTAAAAAAACAAAAATAAGGCAGTCAGATAACTATACACTCATTTTTTCATTAGAAAAAGCTTTTGAAATCAATCAGCAAAAGTGCCTTTGCATTGTAAACCAAAATAGAAACATTTTATAGGTCTAGTCTTCCTTTACTTGTTCTTTCCTCCACAGAAACAAAACTGATACTGCAGTCTAGCTGCAGCCCCTCCAAGATTAAATGATAATCTGCTGTCACTGCATCAATGCAGAATCTGTTGCATCCGCATCAAGATGCATCAATTAATGGATTATTTTTGACAACCCTGGGATAAAGTCTTCTCAATTGTTGCTGAGCTATGATAATAATAATAATAATGATGATAATAATATGAATTAACACCTTTTGGTGCAGTTTCCAAATGTCCATTGCCTATATTTAAGCTTAAAGAAACTTACTGCATTTTTTTGGGAAAAATTAAATATTTCCATATCTCACCGTGTATCAATAATAGAAAAGATATTGAAATGTCTCTTTTATACAGTACTGCTTGGGTCTGTTTCATTCTCCTGTTTGCCAAAAACACATCATGCTACCATGTTTTCAACACACAGAACCTCATAAGTAAGTGTGCTGTTGTCCTTGCAATAAGAGGCACAGATAAAGCAGACTTCTTGTCTTTTATGTGTTTTGCTGTGGAATAAGAAACCAAGATTTCAAGAGAAAAATGGCTGAATGTTTCAATAAAAACAAGTAAAAAACCTTTAAGATTCTTTTTCCTTTTAAGAAATCTTCACCACAAATTTATGTGTGACAAACACACGTGGATAAGAGACTTCCAACAAGACTGGAATTTGAGCGGTCGGTTTTAACCCCGTCTATCAGCGGTTTCTTCATTATTACAAAAAGCAAACACATCAGAGTTAAACTCCTTGAGACACTACATCCAGCAGGGGGCAGCAGACCTCCAACCACATCAAGTCTGTTTGAACACAGAGCAGAGCATAATGAAGAAATGCTGAGCCAAAGCAGACACTCAACACTCCAGTGTCAAGGGTTCATAAATGTCATCTAACAGTAAGGCAGACACAAAATTCCCTGTGTGCAGTCACGCTACAAGACGACACTGTATCAAACTGAATCACTCTACGGCGGAAATAGACTGACCTTGGGGTAGCCAAACCTTTGAGTGAAGGGATGAGTGAATGTGTTTGGTCCACTGAGGACTAAGCAATGTCATATGTTGTACTAATGGTATAAGCAACCAAGGCCAAAAGACAAAACCTTCCTACAAACCATAAATTTTGCTATGAGTCAAAGAGAAGCAGGACAGAGACACAGGAGAGATAAAAATAGAATATCTGAATGAAAATGATGCGCTGGCATTAAGGCTTTACTTCCCACAGCCACTCGCAAGACCACAAAAGCATTGATGTCAGTCACAAGCGGAAGCAGAGCCCTGCTCTGAAAAGAGACATTCAAGGGCTTAGGGGCGATAAATTTGAGGGGATGTTTGCGTGCTGCTGTTGAGTCAGGCCAGATCTTCTCTGTACGTGTTATTCAAATAGTCAAACAACAGCTTTCAATGTTTCTTCAAAGTGAAGCAAAAATCGACTAACATGATACTGAATTAATTGACACCAAGGAAAAAAGGAGTAAAGGAAGACAAGAGAGAAAATCTTTCAACACAAGGTCAGTTATGCAACGCGACTGCTGGTTCTGCTGCAAGTGACTAACTACTGCATACTGATCAGCATGCTGCTTGAACAAGAAGGGGGAGGAGAAAGGGAGGAGGAGAGAGGGAGGAGGAGGAGGGAAACACAGGGCCATTACGACAAAGGGCTGAGACACAGCACTGCGAAAGATGGAAGGATGAACGGGAATGGGAAAGGTGACTTAAAAGATTTAGAGAGCTCAATACAAAAAAGAGGAGATTTGAAAGCAACACCAAGTTAAGAAAAGACAAATAAACAGTATTCTTCATTTAGCCTGAAGTTATTTGTGCTCATGAGGGATGGGCAGAAACAAACAAAACGTGCTTTTGAGCGTAAATGACTGTGTACAATTAGCCCTTCATTATTCATTATTATCCATTTCATGTCAGGAGTGTTCACTGTCAATAAATCTCTGCTGTCAGCACGGACAGTCAGAGCTGCTTTACTGCTCAGTGAGAAGTTTAGACTTCAAAAGTCCTCAGATGTCAGCGGGGATTCAGCCTTAGCTCTTTCCATATATGGCAACTGTTATTTTTGGACTTTTCTCACATTTTTCTTCCGCTTTGAAAGGACAGATTCCCCCCGCACTGCAGACCTTGTCATTGCTTACTGTACTGTTGCCCTGAGGGAGGATGTAGAGCCATGAACCCTTACAAAATGAGTCTAAAACCAGATTCAGAATTCATGAACAGCTTGTTTCCTCATTGTTGGGTGAATATTGACTCTGGCAGCTTTATAGAGGAAAGTGTCAAAAGTTAAGTTGAAGTTGTCTTAAGTTTACAAGTCAGGTCTATATTAATCCCAAAGTTGAAAATATTTTGACAAATAAATTAAGGACAGTGAAAATTCATCAATAAATCAACTATAGGAGTGAAAATAAATATGCCACTATCACACCACAGAGTTGTGAGATAGATCTTACCTAGTGAAGAGTAACGTTTAAACTAACCAAATGTGGTAGCAGAAAAGAAGCTTTCAGCCTTTAAATGTAGTGTTTGTTGGTATCACTAGCTCTCTCCAGCTGTAAAAAGATGACCAGGGGAAAATAACTTCCAAACTGCGGTTAATCCACATCGGCAACATGAAATAAACAGAGTTTGATCACCTTTAAAACAGTTGGATTTAAGCACTTATGACACATTCAAGATGTACTGTCCAGCAACCTTCAGTTGCAAATAGTAAATTGAAACCATTAATGATATTCTCATGGGTATTTCACTTTCGTGTCTTTTTTTCCTGGGCATATTTGGCATTTATTGACAGCAGAGAGACAGTGGATAGATTTGGAAAGGGGCAGACTAAATATGTTTGTCCCTGTGACGCTTCAACTTCACTTTGATGTCAAAAGAGGAACTAATGGAAATGAGTTGAGCCAGACTGAACCCCATTTGCTCGGTCTCCAGAGGTCGTATCAGAGGTCTGATGTTGGTTGGAGGTGGAGGAGCACTGCGAGTGTGGGTGTCTGCCTTTGTGTGTAAGTGAGCCATGCATCGTGTGAGGGTCTTTTGTGTGCATCCAAAGTCATCTCACTGAATTTCACAAACTTTACGCCCTTGCAAATTCAATGTAAATAACTTTAGGTGTTATTTATATTTACTTGATTTTGCAAGTGCTCACAATAGACACAGTTAGACTCCATAGGAACGCACATGGAAAAACAACCGCTCAGGACAATGCCTTGAGGCTGCTGGGTGCCCATTTTGTGCTACAATTAATATAAAAAGTCATATTTTAAGAATATTTCATCAAACTGAATTACAGATATTTCATCTATACTGAATTAATTATCTGGGCAGAGGAACATGTGACTTCAAGCCATACACAAGTAGATGGGTTTGGTCACCCAAAGGATTGAATATCCAACCATTTGTCTCTTTAATGTTGCTATTTCACAGTAAATGCTGTTTTGCTGTCTCTCAATGCTCATTATTCTCATAATGCTACAACAATTCTGTTTAGAACTCTGTAAAAACAAAATAAATTGTTTAAAAATACATATTTTTAACAACTTGCCTTTCATAAAGTCCATTATTCATATGTAAAATTGGTCATACTGCTCTTAAAACAACACATTTTAGTAAAACACACTAAAAGCCAGCAACAATTCATTTAATATAAAATATGCGAATCAAAAATAAAATATTAATATCCATTCAGGTAACAAACTTACATTTATATGTATACTGTCTGAACTCTACACCGTTACTGGCTTTAGGGCCATCATTACCACCTATTTATTGATATAACATTAAGCTTAAATCAACATATCTGATGATTCTGTTTCTTAAAAAGAGATTCAAACGGGTGAAAAATGATATCTGGAATAACACTCTGATCCTATTTTTTATTATCTGTTAATATATCTTATTCAATTGACGGTAATAACTCAATTATTTAACTTGATATCAACACTGATGTTTAACCAGACACAACAGCTTGTTAGTATCAGTATCAGAGTTTTAAACTCAGTGCTTTCACAGTATTGCAGGCTGGATGGAACCACCGTTTTGCCCCATGATGATACCCCGCCCCTGACTATGACACGATGCTGACTATATCCAGCAGATATTTACAGCCCTGAGATGGATTATTGGTATCTGTGACTGCATAATTAAATACTGAGGTGTGCTGCCTGAATATTAATCTATAATGCAGTTCCCTGTTTGTCCAGTCTGCAATTAACTTGCCATCATTACATCAAGTCAGACACATCGATCTTGCCCTTCCATCCAGTTTTCATTAAAGGTCAAAGCATGTTTTCTTTATAAATAGAATCATTATGAGCACTGTGGTCAAGTGGCCTGAGGAAGTCAATAAACCATTTACACAAGTCAACACTGCTGGATCTGAGACAGAAAAACTGTTAGTATCTGAATCCCCTGCCCCAAGCACATGATAGCTGCATTCACTGACGATCAATGATTTTGTCTAGTGATTGATTATTCTATCTCACATGAAATTTGTTCTGCTTGTATCATGAAAACATTAGTATTCTGGACAGGCGCTCTCTCATGCTGACATAATGAAGAACAAACTTACTGCTCATACAGTAACGTTGGTTACTATGAAACCAGAGTAGATGTTGTGAGCTAAGCATCAATGTCAACATCTTTTAAGCGCAGAGAGCGGAGTGTTAAAGGTTAATGAGCTGACTCTAAACAACATCTGATAACCTGTGAGGTGAAAATAGTAACTGACAAGGCAAATTAAACTTTAATAGTCTATGTGGAGGCAAAAAGACACAGCTGACTTTAAATAAGAAAATTATGAGGAACTGGCCAATAACGCTGACATCATATTTCTTATTATTGTCTCTTATGTAAACATTTTTCTACCCTCATTATTCAAAGATGTGAATCATTGTTTGACTAATTCTTCTCAAAGTAAATTGACAATGGTAACAGACTATGACTCAAAAATCAAACCATTGTGCATCTTGGTTATTTTTGCTGACTTTCTTTTTATGAATGTATCAACAATCAACAAAGCAATGCCAGTAGTAGAGGCTCTGGCTTCCTCTGTCTCTGCCACGGTTCACTCGTCTCTTACCCTGCACACAGACATCTGATTGGTGGTCAGCGTGCCAGTCTTGTCAGAACAGATGACAGATGTACAGCCAAGGGTCTCCACGGAAGGCAAACTGCGGACAATAGCATTTTTCTTGGCCATGCGCCGTGTTCCTAGAGCCAGGCAAGTGGTGATGACAGCAGGCAGACCTGGAGAGGGAAATATCAACAGGGGCACATGGGATAAGAGCAGGATTAAGACATAAAGGAGAAGAGATAAGTAGTTTGAGAAAGATGGTCATCCTTGTTCATTTACTCATTGTGGTGATTATATGAAAAATCTACATGGAAAGTAAAAAAAATAAAATACAAACCAATATAACTAAATGAAATAAATTAGGATATTACAACCATCTGTTGCATCAGTCTAAATGAAAGCACAACATAGGACACTCTGTAAAAAAACATCTGAAACATGTTCGCATGTTTGTTTTGTAGCATCCCTTCTTACCCTCAGGGATAGCTGCAACAGCCAGGGCCACAGCAATCTTGAAGTAGTAGACGGCACCTCTGATCCAGGAGCCTCCATGGACTGGATCATTAAAATGTCCAATATTGATGATCCATACAGCAATACAGATCAGTGAAATGACCTGTAATTACATACACTGGTCTTATTTACAGGCCTTATCAGTTGTTCTCATTTCATAAAAATAAAACGGATAATGCTTTCACTCATGTTTGTTAAAATACAGTGTAACCGATTGCACACCTTGGACAGTTGTTGTCCAAACTCATCCAGTTTCTGCTGCAGTGGTGTGCGCTCCTGTTCTGTGGATGCCATCTCATCTCGGATTTTGCCAATCTCTGTGTTTCCAGCTGTTGATACAACCACACCCACAGCCTTGCCAGCTGCAATGTTGGTGCCCTGAAGAGAGGACGGGGAAAGAATACACAAGACAGTAAACCAAACGCCAAATTGAGAATCAAGGAATAAAAGGGGTAGAACTAGTTCAGCAACTACTCTGAGACGTCTATCACAACGGCTGAGACGACACTGAATGAAAACAAGTTTTAACTTGCAGCAAAAGTCAATAGAAACCAGACAAGAAAAGCAAACATGGGTGTCACAAAATTTAAAACCACTATTTGATTGACTATATTTGAAATGAATTACATTAAAACACCAAAAGACAATATGGGGCTGGTGAACTTTTTTAAAAGTGGTATATACAGTAAAATGTTTATCAGAAAAACAATCACGAGGAAAATAACATCTTTATCAGATAGAAGTACACTAATACACACAGACATGAAGTAAACTATGATTACAACATGATGCTGCCTTTGGGCGGAAAACTTGTAACTCTGCTTTCAGAAATATACAGGAAATGTTACATATTAAAACACTGCTGTTTTTGAATAAATGAATATTTTATTGTCATAACTGGCCTTTGCTCTTAATATTTTTAAAGGTCTAAATGTATATAATCCACTGATTGCTAGACTAATTGCTTCCATGTGATATCGCACTGATGTAGTATTTGTGGAAAAGAAGGCTAAACTATGTCCTGAATGCATAAAAGACAATTTACCAAAAGGTTAAAATTTCTATATCACAGGTCCTTTTTAATAGATGTTTTGTCATATTCTAGTTCTAACATTCTGATAAGTGGATATGTTTTTTGAGAGCTAAGATCCATTATCATCAAGATTTTTAAAAAGAAGAAAAGTTCAAATATATCACTTTGTGATAAATGGAAGTTTAACTTTTTGAATTCAATCATGAATAACATGAAACTTTTCATGGCATTGTTAATTTCAGCATGTGCCTGTACACATGTTTATATGTATATTTATGTTTGCATGTAAAATATACATCATATAAATGAACATTTTTTTCTCTGTAGAAAATCAGAAACAACTCTTTACTCCTCTTTGGAAATGCTCGGATCTGAGGGGGTAGGAAGGCTACAGGAGGCTAAAATAATGAGCTCTTTGCCGATTGGCTGTCCAAATAATGATGTAAGATGGGAAGGGGAAGGAGGGGTTTCAGGCCGTGGTATGGGCTTTCAAACCATTCAGCCAAATTCAAGCAGAAAATACATGTGCAGGTAGAAGCTGTATAGCTATTACACAATAAACCCAAAGTGAAAAAAGAGGTGCGTTTCCTTTAAAGAGGCACAGCACATGTCTCTGTGAACTGAAAGTTTAGTAAAAGGGGATGTTCTTCTGCTCCCAAAACCTCTTGTAACAACATTCAACACAAAGAAAATTGATTCTGCAGGACATGGAACTTTAAAGCCAAAGCATTTACAACCAAGGCATAATACTCATACATACATCGCTTAGTAAGAATCCAAAGTATTGACTGTTGGACGCAAGCAGGAATATTACAAAACTATAGTCTCTTTATTAGCCATGTAAACAGTCTAATACACTTCTTATTTTAAAAATCAGGGTCACAGCCAGGTTAAAGAACATGTAGTCATAATCAAAATGTTTAAATATCCAGGGCACTATGATTAGGAAAACAAGCTCTTAGAGAGGTTATATAAAGTCTTAAAACTGTTCTCTGATGTCTCTTTCTTAGCTTGAAGTCCTGAAGTGACATCTCTGTTTAAAAAAACGTATAACTGTGGGTGTCAGTAACATGTTGTGAAATATAAAGGCTTTTTAATGTTTGCAGTTCATAAATGAAAGGTTGATTCTAGTCCAATTTTAGGGATTAAAAGTGAAAACTCACTCACTAAATCAGTAATGATTCAACAAATAAAAAGGTCTGACCCCATAAGCAAAAATGTGAATTAATACTTTTACTGAGTGCTGTTGCTCCTAAATTAAATAATAATAATAATAATATATTAAATTAGAACAAAGATGGTTGGTTGGTTAAAAGGCAAATATAAGGATGCAACCATCTTTCCAGGTGTAATCAAGACACAAAAATGCAGCACAGACAAGAGTCTCATGAGTCACTCACAGAAAAGAGCATGTTCTTCTTGTCTTGGTTGACAGCGCGGGGGTCAGGCACTGGGTCAGTGTGTTTGATCACAGACACAGATTCTCCTGCAGGAAGAGGAAACAAAATATGATTGTTCTGGTTGTATGTTTGGCAGACACGTGGAGCTGATATGTGTGGAAAAAATTTTTGCAGCCGACTTAACAAGCCTTACAATAATCTAACACTGCACATCCTCTGCCTTTGAAACTGTGTATCTAATGTGCGCTTGCACTGTGTGCGTCTGTGCATGTAATCAACTGTGCAAAGGCTGCACTGTTCAGCTCAGAGTAAGGCGGTGAGCTTTTCACAGGGGGTATGGCCATGAATGGGGAGGAAAGAGGGGAGAAAAATAGCTGAAACACTAAAATATCCCTTGGAATTTGCTACCAATTAAGGCAGCAGAGTCAGACAAGACTCTAAAGGACTTAATTCACATAAACATCTCTCATGCATTATACATCCTTCAATATATTGCCCCTCTAATCTTTCCTTATACATAGCCTCGATCTTTCATTTACATCCATTCACTTCCTTCCCACCTAATCTCTCATTTCTTCTTGTTTGGTATTGACTGAGCAGCCATGACAACAGAGTGTAATGATGGTATGTGCGTCAAAAGGAGGTGAAAAGGCTTTTTCTGTGCCATGTCTGTGCTGATCAAAAGAGGAGAAAGGATCTCACAGATAGTGCAGGAAATTCAAGTCTGTCAGGGTATTATTCATATGTGAAGTTGGTGATGGAAGTGAGAAAATCAATCAACAAGAGCTTCAATAAAGTAACTGCTGTTTATGAGGTTTTTACCTGTCAGTATGGATTGGTCCACCCTCAGTGTGGTTGACTTGATAGAAGTCAGCCTGATGTCTGCAGGCACTTTATCACCGACTGTGGACAAAAACAACAAAGCACAGGAGACACTGAAGTACCTTGAAACAAAACATCTGTTAATGCATCAGAACAAAGGTGCTTCAGTGTTTTTCACAATAGCAGCAGGTGAGTGGCATCAATGTAGGTATTAAAGGTCCCATGTCCTGCAAAATCCAATTCTTTTGCTTTTAATGTTGTTAGATGAAGGCCTGGGGAGCTTATGACACCTTTTACTAAACTCTCAGTTCACAGAGAAATGCACAATGCCTCTTTAAAGAAAATGCCCCTTAAAACAATCCCTTTTTACCTCCTTGGGTTTATCATGCAATAGCTATACAGATCCTTTTTTCACCTTACAGGGGGGTGCCATGACTGCTTTGACAGTCTGCTCTTTGGCCTGTAACCCATTCTGCCGAGAGATTGGATTTTCTACCTAAACATGAACACTGCGTGGCCCATGGGATATGTCCCCCTAAACTCTGTTTTTCATCGTTTTTAAAGAGAGGATTAAACTACGGAGATAATCATGAATAACACAGATATTTATCTAGCAACTCTACAAAATCATTATTTACAGTACACATAGTACGGCTTCAACAAATTATTTTGAGTGTGTGCTTTGCATGCGCTCAGGCACTTTCAACTCCTCTCAGCTAAGTGTTTCACCTGTAGAGCACTTCACTGCACAGCACACAGATTATCAAGAAAATAGAGCTTCCTCCTGTGCTGAGTAAAGTCAGAGGTACGGAGCAACTTCAACTTGTTTTGTTGTATTACCTGTTTGTTAATTAAGGTCCCACCTGTAAGGATTTCCACACTAATGGCTGGGAAACTGCACTAAAATGTCTCGATTATTAAAGTCAGGACATTGAAAAATGACAAGTTTAAATTGGGCACCAAAATATAGTTTAGTGGACAGGCGGGGCTGCGCTGGATTTTTTTTTAGCCCAATCTAAACTCTATTCCTCCCCCACGCCCCCAAATCTGAGTATTTCCAAAAGGGAGTAAAAAGGATCCTCTGCAGAGACTATTTTTTCCCCAACTGAAATAACAGCATAAATGACATGATGTAAACAGTTAAACACAGCAGGACATGGGACCTTTAAGATTAATATTCTGCCCAACATGTAGAGATCCTTCATGAAAGATCATGTTATCACATAGAGACAATGTGATTTAAGAGAAGACAATAAGCAAATACAGAATTACCACAAACAAACAGCAATATCTTGTTAACATAATTAACTGCCATGTTATCCTATCTTACAAGCTATGATGTAATAAAATAATCTAACTCTCATTATTTCTTGGAAAGAGGCTAAGAGAAAGTCGTGCATTCAAAAGTTATTAATGTTCCACTCAAGCCCCTCATGGGACACAAATAGATCACTGCTCATTCTTTCCACTAACACATGGCTTTAGTAACCCTGAGTAAAACAAAACTTAAATGTAAATATACATGAAGATCCAAACAAGTGTTTCCTCTGCAGAGAGCACACATACCATTAAAGCTTCTGACATTTATTAGCTCTGCATAAAGGGCTTGGACTCCTCTCTTTTCTTCTCATGCTGCGCTGATCTGATGGTAAATGGGCTTGAGCGTGAGAGACGCTTTTCTTGACGTCATACTACTCAAAGTGCTTCTTACACCGCAGGTCACACTCACCCATTCATAGGCTGCTAGGTCCATCAGTACTAGCTGTTCCCACTAAAACACATTCATATATGTAAACATACTTGCACTGCAATGATGCAGCAGTGGGAGCAGTGCAAGGTTGATTATTTTGCCCAAGGATGGCAGCAGGGGCAATTCCATACTTCTTCCATGTTGATTGAGCTGTACTTCTGTGTGTTAAGAGCAGCTATGACCATATCTGAATGCCTGACTTTAAATGTCATTCACAGGTCCAGCTATTGGTAAGAGTCGGCCTGTAAAAGAATTGTATGAAGCCATGTCATCGGATCCTTTGGGATGCTGTTGATGTCCCTCTAATGGACTGCACGTGCTATCTCAACCGAACTTTAGCTCCATCTAGTCACAGACAGAAAGGCCTAGTTGAGGCGGGACTTAAGGCCGTCTGACCAATGCTGCATTTCCAAAATTGGAACTCCTCCATAAATCCTCCAAAAAAAAAACATGTGGAATATAAAAAAATTCACCCCCCAGTGAAAGCACATAGATGTTATAGTTTCAGACTGAAGCCGATTGAGGCCATAAAATACGTCGTTGCCCACATACAGTCATCAGTGTCATTCTTCTGCAGCCAGCCCCAAGTGGACACTCAGGGTACTACAGCTCTTGGCACTTCTGCATGGGCCTCTGTTTACAGCTCTGAAGGTTGCCACCAGGTAAGACCCAGTGAGATGTGCATTACATGGCTGGTTTTAATAACTTTTTCGTTGAGTGTTCTCACTGCAAAATATGTCAACAAGTAGGGATGCACTGATCTCTTCCTCTGGTCGATTTCCATTTCAGATTTTTCTCTTGCCTTGGCCTGCCAACACCAATTTTAGCCAATACCAAATTTTCTCTCCAAAAAGTAATTGTTGGCCACATAAAGACTGTTTTTCACATCTTTAATGGAAAAGTAATGATATTTATGATAAAATTTTGACCATGAAATTTTTTATTCCAACATCAGACTGCATGACAGTGCAGGACCATCTCTTACTGGTACCGTAACTAACTTCCTCCAGATTACTAAATGTATTTCCTTAAATCTTTTTCAATTTTAAGCCATAATCTTTAGATGAAGATTTTTTCAACTGTAAAGTAAAACTTGGAAAAAGTGTTAAGCTCTCCATGTTAATAAAAATTGACATTTCATTTGTGTATTAAGTTTTAATTAACACAGCCACCTCCAACACTATTTTTTGGGGGGTTTAAATAAGTCAATAGATTATATCGTTAAACGGAGGTTAACTGCTTCAGCCTTAAGCTACAGTTTCTCTGATTCTGATCATCTTCAAATAAATAACTTCAGTCCCTGCTTCACTAAAATATTGTCTGTACTGAAGTGTCTTTACTGAATGTACTGTTAATAAATACTGCCATACTGAGAGCATAAACACACACAGTAAACCGGCCGTGTTGACCCCCACCAAATACAGGTTCATTCTGTAGGAAGCATCGCTTGCACATCTTCACTACCATGTATCAGTATTTGCAGATCTTATTGTCTTTTCTTCTTCCTTGTTAGGTTTTTAAATGCTTTTATTGCCATTTTTGTTGCTCTTTTGTTATATAACAGGGTAATGACAAAAAAAAATTCAATATCACATGTGATCCGTTCTAAGGAACAAAACACATTCCACACAATACAACTAAAATATAAAGGCAAGATTAGAGCACAATGCTTTGCAGCTGTAAAACCCATTGTTTTAGTGCAGCCGGTTTTGGCTTACAGTAAGTCATCATGGTGAAGGTAAAAGCATTACAAAGCAATGACCCAGAGGCTCTTAGAGATCCCTCTGTGGACAGTGGTGACAGACATGTAAACCAACCCCTGGGCCTCTGCGGTGCCCTTCTGAGTGGAGAGGAAAAGAGAGGGAGGTGGAGAAGAGGAGAGAATGAGAAGAGGGTTCAGATGAGTCCTGCAAAACGCACAGCCAAAAATGGGAAAACTATTTTGATCAGTTTGCAAACGTGCTGCTGGATTTGGGGGAGGGGGGCTGACAGAATATTTTTTTAAGCTAGGAGTACCGTTCTCCATCACATGTGTTTAAATAGAAACAGTCGGTCCTTGCATGATTACTCTTCATTCATTCCCACAATGAGTTAGGGTCAGTAATACTCTGACAAAGTAAACTGCTTTTTGAAGAACTCAATGGCCAGTAAAATAGGCATGTCACACTGGTGTTTCTAATATTACCTTCTCTGTACCAGTTACCTTTAAAACGCAGATATCAGGCTACTGTAAATACACCGTAACATGTGATAACCCTGGGTAAATGATGGGTGATAGTGCTTCCGTACTGGACAAGCTTCACTACCTAATTTGGTCCTGTGTTTGACTGGATGCTGTCAGAACCTCTTCATCATCACCTGCTTATCTTCAAACTACATCCCTCTTAACTAACTAGTGAAGGAGATCAAGAAAGCCAAGCATAAAGACAGACTCAAAGAAGAAGATGAGGCATTGCTGTCTCTGGAGATATTCAAGACCAAAAGTCTGGAGGGAGAGGTCCTATAAAAGTCACTAATTAAAAAACTCCTACCTTGAAGACGTGGTGAAATGTCCCCATATTTACAAGTAATTGGAGTATCTAGGGAATATGATTATAGCAAGTAGATCAGCCTACTTTTACCAAGAAAGAGAACGCTTAATCAGCGTTGTTTTTAAGCTTTTCTAACCAAAACTATAAACATAGATACAGGGTGCCTCTCCAGTTTTGATATGTGTAAGTATATCATCTCCTTTGAATGATGAATACACTTTTGTTTGTTAAAAATACTTCTAATTATGCAAATGTATTTATCTCGTATGCCATGGCTAAATTTAATTGGCACTTATCCTTACAAATAAGCTGCAGTGATGCAACATCTGCAGCTGTGTCAACTTCAATTCAATTATCTTTTCCATCATCTCACATCACACGCTCTTTTTCTTAACCTCCTATTTTTCAAGGAAAAGGGGACCGCCGTAAGGACAGGGAACTCTCTTCCACTTCAGTGAACAAAGTGCTTTTATCAGCCCAGCCTGTTCCCTTGAGTGAAGGACAAATGTCTCTCATTCAAAGAAATGTCAGTCAATTTGGATCTCCCACAAAAATATACTTGTCTTGGTAGAGGACCTAGCCCCACTCCGTCTCTTAGGTTTACTTTCTGCTCTTTTGACAGTATTAATCAGAAGGGCTCATGAAGGTGCTCAAATAACACCATGTGGTTTGAAAAGCTTCACTCTTTATTCTGCAATCACAGCCAGTGAACCTTGACTGAAAATGCCTATTGTCAGTCATGGTAATTATAGTGTAGAGTTCAGAGTATCTTCACAGGGATGGATCAGGATTTTTGAATTGGGGCTATATGACGTACATGGCATTAACCTGAACATTAGTCAGACAGACAGACAAAAAGACAGCAACTCTCGGTCTGTGCCAAAATAGTCAGCATGGAAGAAGGACAATACCTTGCTACAGATGATGCCAAGGAATCTGTGTGATTTTAAAAAACCCAAACAGCAAAGAGTGACAACATGCTGTTAACAGTTTTACAACAACTTACTTTTCTACTTGCAACCTGTTTTGTTTTGGCACTACTTCACAACACAGCACAGCCAGCATAAGGACTTAGTCTACTGCTAAGGCATCCATAGCTGCCTGAAACAGCTCACTCCTCCAATGTGATGTCATATCATAGTTTCATCACCAGTTCAAGCCTAGTGTAGAGCACTACAGAATTAATGCAATGTATTGGTAACATGGTGCTGAACAGACCAAATACCCAAGAGTAGACTGATCAACCAATCAGAACAGGCTGGGCCTACGTGGGGGAGGGAGTCTTTAAAAAACAGGAACTAAAACAGAGCATCTAATAGATTAAAATCGCTTACACACCTTAAATTCAGCAGATGCTGTGTTTTTTTTTTTTTAAACAATACACTTTGTCAAGTGGACTAAAGCCTGTCAAATTTTGTGTAATACAGCTACCCACCACTAGTTGGGGCTGCAGCTGTGGTCCTGGCTCTTGTCATCCAGCGCATTGTTTCACTATGACCTGGAAATACACAACTAACTTAAAGTAATAACATTGTTCAGCTCATAGCAGCTCTGCAGTAGTTTGAGTGATAAAAAAACAAAGCTGTATGCATTTTGGCTGCTCAGGTTAAAATGGCAAATTTACGAGAGCGATTTTTAACTGAATTCTGTATAGACTTGTAGAGTTTAGCCTGTTAAGCTAACCAGTGGTTGGTGGCGCTGGCAATGCTAATGCTAGCCACTCCCTGCTTGATGTTGTCAGTGAGCACTATGATAGGTTGGTAACCATTGTTGTATTAATCCAAATTCAAACAAAACTGCCTTGCTTTATGGTTCATTTGCTTTCTTGGGTCCTTGTTTGCTTCAGATGGCTTTCACACCCACTGCAAACTGAAATCTGGTTCACTTGAACCGAGACCCCCCCCCCCTTTTTTTGGAAGACCACAGTTCAGTTCTTAGGTCTGCACCTGAGTTTGTGTGAGCTTTCAACTCGCCTCACATCAAGTATTGATTTTAAACCCAAACGGTATTGGGATTAACACTTGATGCAGAGTCCACCTCAGTTCTAACCATGTCTGATCCTTTGTGATTGATTATAAATGTTGTCTACTAAGCTGAATAAACACAACACTATTACCAAGCATCAAACTACTCATGAGGCGGGATCCATTAAAACTTTAAAAGCCTTCAGGGGCTGTTTATTTCCTCTTTAAAGAACTGGGACTCCCTGGTTCGCAGGCAAGTAGAGCTGCAGCCTCTTAGGATCTCAAGAGACTCTTATCTTCTTTCATGACTGGAAAATTAAAAGACCAAACCTTAAAACACACAAAAAGATATGGTGCTCTGCTCTCCAAATCATACACATTTGTTCTAAAAAAACGCTACATTACCTAGATGACAAATGAGGAGCAGCAAAAAAAAAAAAAAAAAGACAGGGGAGTAAGTATGGGACAGGAAGGACCAAAGTCAGTTTTATAGATGACAATAGACAGACTAGCTTACACTTGAACACAAAAGAGAGAAAATCTGGCCGTCAAGTCATACGAAACACAAATTTTTATCAGTTTGAATCTGTAACATTTCTAAACCGGACATCCTGTCCAGTCATCTCCTCTCACCTGGAGCCTGGACTCATGTCACTCTGACTGTGGTTAAGATACAACCACAGGCCAAGAGAACAGATGTGAGCACTCTCCTGTACAATACACATCTGAGTTACACACATACACACAGCCAGTGAGATTAAATGGTGCAGAGGAATACAAAGGGGAGAGAAAGAACATTTAAATCCTTATACACAGGATGTTGTTGCTACAAGGATCAAGGCAATTGCTTTTGCAAAAGACTGAGAACTTTCTGTCCACTGAGGAACTGCAGTGGAAGATACTAGACAAGTAAAGATACTGTTACTGATGCTTTAGCAGAATACTGACAGTAAGATTACCACGAGACTGCCTTTGGGTTTAAAACAAATATATGCAATAAACAAAGGTCTAACTGTTAACATTTTTCAGCTACCAGACAATAAGTCATTCTGATGTGGTAAAATGAAAACCAAGAATTCTCTGCCAATAAAAAAACTGCCCACACCTGCCCAAGTTGGGAGAAAGCCGGGTATGGATGCTAGCTAATACATAGCAGTCCATGGAGCCACAAAAAGCCTCGTAGTTAGCCCGTTTTCAGGGTGAAACTACACAAAAAACTAAGTTAGCTCAACAAGATGCAACAGTAGGATTCTTCACAGCCTCTTTTTTCCTCGACAAGCACCTATGTTTGAACCTTTTTGTGATGCAACATATGGGCTACGCATCCTGTTGTCCGCAAAGCACTCTCATTAGCTGTTCACTTTGTCGGTCTTCACATAAAACAACAAACACAAACTGATTTTGACTCAAGTGATAATAACATACCATTAGTTGTGGGCACAAGATCTTTATGAACAGAGATGAAGAACTTTTGCAGATGTAGTTACAGGTAGAGAGAGGGCTGGAAAAAACTGTTGTGGAAACTGAGGAGCAGCACAGATCCCAAGTTACCATCAGCTGTGAAACCATGTCCACAAAACCAGAAGCCCATGGTCATGAATGGGACTCAGTTACGTTTCTCCTGAACTTCTCTGATCCCAATGGGTCAAATGGGCTGCAAACATGATGTTCTGTCATCGCAGAGGGGGGGAATCCTGATGTCCACTCTCAAAAAAATGTGTATTTTAATTTCATTTATATTGTCACCTTTTAATTATGTCTCATGACGTGTGCTGTTGACCTCTTGGCCAGGTCATCCTTGTGAAAGAGATCTTGATCTCAGTGGGTTTTTATCTGGTAAATAAAGGGTAATAATAAATAAATGTCCATATTCAAAACAACAAGCCAAAGTTGGCAAAGACCCACATCAGGCGACTGAAATCAGTAGTGTAACCATTTGTTTAGCCTGTTTTTACATGCAGGGTAAATACAGGAATGATCCATCTTCTAAATATTCAGATGAGTTAGATCAGTTTGTGCTCTAGTAGCTGCTAACTGACCCGGGTGCAGCACTCTGACATGAACAGGTAATGAGAGAAGAGCAGCAACAGGCTGATAGAAGGATACAAATGTAATCATGTTACTTATATAATATATAATTAGATTCACTAGTGCCATATACATCAGGCAAAACCACTGCAAAAATCCCTTTAACCTTTATCATGTTACTTTGTAGTAAACATTTTCTGCAAAGTGTTATGTGAACACTTTTGGACATTCAGTCCTAAAATGTTTGGGATGAAAATGTGTGGAAATGCAAAACTCAGAAAAATCAATCCTCTTAGATTAAAACTTTGTGATGACATTTAATCAATGAGTGAAGCAACAAAATGGCAAACACAGTGCAGCATGATAATTTACACTCCGGCTCAGCTGCAGCAATATTGGCACTCACTGTAACAATTTGCTTCACAAGAACTGCGCTTCTGCTTAAATTTAAAACCTATGGGTTGAAATATGATTAAGGCCAAAAGAATCTGAGCACAAAGAGGGAAGCCAAAATGTATTATTAGAACAGTGGCAATGCTGGATGACTTCTAGCCAATTATTTTACCATTAAGTTTGAGGCTCATAATAACCCACTGAGGCCAAGAGAACCAAGTGAGCTTGGTCCAGGATGAAAAGCATGAGCTGTCAAGAATATTCCCAAATATTTCACTGCTTACCAAATACAGCAATAACACTTCCTTTTCACAAGTTAGCTAATATTTAAAATAAAAAAGTGTACTCATTAAAAACTTTATTAGCCTACAAGGAGATGGTTGATTGGTTTGGATAGTCAAAGCCCCCTACCAATTAAGAGAGAAGAAGCTGGCAAAAAATGACATGGAGCTAGAATTTGCATCTCCTTGTTATGTGCATAAAAGAAATCCACAAAACAGGTGTAATACCAAAATAAAACAACAAATATGGTTGTGGTCATCCAAACATACACAGAATTACACAAACGGGATCTTATCCAGGGCATTTAAGTTCGTAAAAGATAAATGATCACAGCTCTAAATAAAAAGTGCTTCATAATAAATCAGCAGCCAGCCGGACACCACACTTGGCAGCGTGGCACTGCAGTCAAACATCATCAAGCCTTTCACAACATCTCCGTTGATAAGATGCTATCCCTGCTGCTGTTAACATAAACACATGCAAACAAACCTCTTTGAATAAGTAAACAACAGCTATGTTGGCTTTTGCTTTTTCAACTTAGTCCTGTAGTGCGCAGCCTTGACCTTTTTATAAACTCCATCATTCTAACTTTTTTGACCTCTACAGGTAAATCTGTCAGGCTCACAAGACAGTAAATCACATGACAGTAAATATGTTTGAAGGAATGATGACCTGCTTTTATAAATCAACATTTTTCACTAAACCTTGAAAAGATTGAATAATCCAGTCTTCTCTCATTAAGGAATTTAAACTGCAACAGCATACCCGAGAGTTAGGCTTGGTTGAAAATAATAAAGTAGTCTGCAGTGTTTACAACAAGCCTTTTCACTATGCATTTTGGCAACTGCCCTGCAAACAAGTTCAACCTCAATTGTACCACAAGCAACTCATAATGATTCTGCATGGGTCTGATAAAGTGATGTTTCTTGGCTGATAGTTTGAAACCCCCATGATACATTATTAACAAGATTGTTCCATGCTTTCCATTTGTTTCATAGCATTTATTTACAACTCTTTGTTTACATCAGCATTTTGGCAGCAGCAAGGCAGTAGCAATAAAACCGCTGTAATTGTCTGTTAACATACATTCATACTTGCAGGAAAACCCTGAAATTACTGGGTGATCTGCATGTGTGAACACAAACAGCAGGGTTTTTCAGCCAGACTTTCAGCTTATTTACCCTCTACCCTCCTTATATTTTTCCCTACCCAACCCCTACATAGATTGAAGCCCCATTCATGCAGCTGTTTCAAGCTGCAATATTTATAACCCTATAACAATTACACTCCAATATGAATTAGTGGCATGATATACGAGAGAGGAGGCAAGTGGACTCAGGAGGAGACAGGAGTGCTGTGAGTGAGAGCCTCTGCCTTTGTATGTGGGGGCATGCACTATGTCACACACATCCAAGCCGTATTGCAGAGTGAATTGAAACAGATATTACAGCCAAACAGAATTAGGCCCTGTTTACATGAGGCCGGATTCAGCCGAATCTGAAGAGTTTTCATTACGTTTTCGCCTCCCGTTTACATGAGACCGGTGCCTGGAGTGCCTGAATACGTAAACTTTTGAAACCAGGGTCCAGAGTGGAGCGTTTTGAAAACGCATCGGTGTCCGGCTCCATGTAAACAGAATTCAGAGCGTTTCAGGGTGAAACGCTGACATCACCGCAAGCGCAGGAGTTTCTTGTCTGGACAACAAATCTGTCTGGATAGTTTTGTCTGGATAACAAACCGAGCACGGTAAGCATCACACATGTTACTCGGTAGACGGCAAGAGCTGTTGTTGTTCCTGGTATGCGCGCGCAGCCTTCATGTGAAAGAGTACTGCGCATGCGTAGACGTCAGCATTTCCCCCTGAAACGATGAATCCTGTTTACATGCGACCAGGTGGTGATGCGTTTTGAAAACTCTCCACCTTTGACCCTGGTTTCAAAAGTTTGCGGATTCAAGCACTCCAGGCACTGGTCTCATGTAAACGGGAGGCTAAAGCGCAATCAAAACTCTTCGGATATGGCCGAAAACGGAGTAGTGTAAACAGGGCCTCAAACTGCAGGTAAACCTCCTGCTGTGAGGGGCCAAGTGTGAACCAACAGGTCAGAGTATTTTCTGGGTAGGTTACCCAGGTATTATCCAGGAAAAAACAGGGCTGCATGTATGAAAAGGGCTTCAGCGGCCCAGTGAATTTCCACAAAAGCACTATAACAAAGCTCAGCCATGATCATGCCATATAGAGTTCATAATGAATGGTCATATAATTATACAAATTAACTGATCAAACTTAGTGCCCTTCAAAGGGTGCTGCTGCATTGTGGAGAGGCAAGAAAGCGCAACACAGCACAAGATCCACATGGTCAGACATTACCAAACAGCACAAGCCAATTCTGCTTTCTCTCTTGCCTCTGTAATGCCTCTACGACCAACTTCAGAACCAGCAAAAGGGGCAACACTAAAAAGACCCTCCAAAACACAGCATCATTCATACTAAAGGCAAAATGTCAAAAGAACACAAGTATCATACCTTAAAAATGTCACAGAGCGAGCCTTCATTCATACTAAAGGAGGAACATCACAGGGTTGTGGATATTGCGCTTTGACACCAGAATGTAAAGAAGCCAAATGTCAAAACAAATCTCATCGTCAGCGGAAAAAAAAAAAAAAATTAAAAAAAAAATCAGAGATCAATCAGAAAGCTGATAAATATGCTTGTTTACAGTACTCTCTTTAGTTTGGCTTTGTTCTTGCTGTAGTTGTCATTTGTTGAAAGCCAGTTATTGCATCTGATGTGTTTTATAAAAAAAATATCCAGCTGTGTAGCAGCTGCAGTGCAGCACCACTGTCACGATGAGCCATAGGCAATTATACAAGTTCTGATTATGCTGAGCCAGCTGATGCCTTCATTTAATTTAGAAAAAAGAGGCAAAGCAATGTTACACAATATACTTTATCCATAATTAATGAAGACAGTTAACATTTCTGTGATGAAAAAGACATCATGATCAGTAGATATAGTTATTTTAGTTTGCTCTTGTTTAACTAAACTTGAAAACTTTTGGTTCTTGCATTTTCAGCATTAGTTTTGTCTAATGATGTGCTTATATTTGTTTTTCTGGGAAATAATGTAATTTACCAGAAAAAGAGAAAGAAAACAGAATTAAAAAAGAAGATTAAAGATGAAAGACAAAAAGACGCACAATGAGCAAAAGTTAATCAGAAAACACACAAAGCAAAAGAAAAGAGGAGCAGTGACGTAAAGAGAATAAACACATGTGGCACTGTCCTAACTGAGGTTAGCCAAGAAAAGACGAGGTTAAGAAGCAGATCTGCCCTCTGTCCTTTTATTACATAACCGCTGCATTTATATGGGACCACCATTATTCTTGAAATGTCAGGGGAGAAGAGCAGGATGAGAAATCAGCTGTGTGTTTATGTGCTTAAAACTGTTATAACACTGATGACTGTTTACAGAAATTTAACCAACACTCTCTCTCCGTGTCCCACAGTTACTGAAAGCATCTGTGGGATGAAGAACTGATTTAAATTTATCCGATTACTTTTAACTAGAAATTAAATCTAGTAAAATAATATAAAAATTAGCAGGCTAACAACAATATCTCTGTGCTAAATGTAAGTAATTGTTGTAATGCTGAAGTAGTTATTCATGAGTTTAACTTTACACAGCGGCTACACAACTTTAAACTCCACTTTCTTTCACAAACCTCATTATCCTTCAGAGATGTTACTGATGCTCTTCATCCTTTGTATATGTACTGAATGAGACAGATTATCTGCAGCATGGCAGCAGCTGTTAACTCAAGCTACAGTAGTACTTGTGGTAGGTAGCTATGTTACAGTAGACAGTGTTTTTCAATGAGACTGCTGGTCTGTTCTTTCAAAACATGGGAAATCTGTTCGACCGACTTATGATGCAGTGCAGAGTACCATGGTATCCGACTTTAAATTGTTTTGCTCAATAATTTTTCACATCTTTAATAAACAAGCAACAAATAGTTGACATATGTGGTACATTAACAGCCGGTCGCCAACTGAGAAAACATTTTTTTTCAGTTCTAGTAGGGCTACCACTTTTTCCAAAAATCAACCTCTATTTTTTTTTATTTATTTACTTGCATATATATTATTCATTTATTTCTTTTAATGTTTATTTTTTCCCTATTATTATTATTTTTTTTATCTTGCTAGTATTGTTTAATTATTATTTTGTTTGTATGTTTGTAAGTGTGTGAGCATGGATGACATGTACGTTGGTCTCTGTATGGGCTATGTCCAGGTATGCATGGTCAATATTGGACTACCACTGTCATTACTGCGAGTATCTATTGTACCCTATTTCATTGTTACTTTTCTGTAAGGAGGGGGGGGGGGGGGGGATACTGTCTCTTTGTCAGTACCCAGTTTCACAGATGTAATCTTCTATTAACCCCTCTTCATGTATGATGCATGTGTTGTGCTCAAAATACCCAAAAAAGACATACAAAAAAAACCTACATTGGTTTTTGAGCATACACAATAATATTGGAAGCTATTCCAAATATCAAGTATAATGTCACTAAATCCTTGAGAAGATTTAATCTCAATAGCAGCTATTTTGGATAAAAAAAAAGCATACAAAAATCTTCATTACATAAAAATCATGCCAAAAAAATACAGTATAAAGCTTATTTTTCTAAGACGACCCTCTCAACCTGATGAGTTGAGTAAAAAGGCAACAGAAAGACTCCAGGCACTACTCTCTTTCTCACTTTTTTCTTTTATCAATATTTTTTTCTCTAAGTGGAGGTTTTGAAACAAGTCTCATCTTACATCCATGTAAGATTAAACAAGATGGAAAACTCAGAGTGTATGAATGCATCTCATTCAATAATTTTAAGGTCACCTGATTGTCCTCATGGTCTCTCAACAGAGTCATACTGATGTTTGAACAAGCAGAAAAGCTCATCATTTCACCCTTTGAACTAACCATCCTGAAATGATGTGGAGGTGCCTGTCTTTGTGAAGCTTGTTCAGCCTTTGCAGATGCACAAACAAGATGGACACTACATACAGAAAAGAATGCTGAAGCTTACCTGCCACTTCCACAATGTCTCCAGGTACAATGTCCCTGGCCTTGATTCTCTGGACACTCTTTCTGTCCTGCCGATACACTTTCCCCATCTCTGGCTCATATTCCTTGAGTGCCTCGATGGCATTTTCTGCATTCCGCTCCTGAAGAGTAGAAACAGAAAGAAATACTTTTTGAAAATATGTAGTTTACAGGTATTGGATGAAAAGACAGAAGGGAAAAGTGACTTCGTTGATGATGTGATTCAAAACGATGAGTCATGTGTTTGCATAAGCAAAGTGACAAATAAACGAAGTACATCTACCGAGTAGTCCACGGTGGAATGAGGCGCAGGATTATGTAAACACTAGGACATGTTATAAAAGGCTCTAAAATGAAAGAGAGAAAAAGTTCACCTTGCTTCATGTCTCTTTTCCTTTAGAGATGTGAAAGACTAACCCACAGTTACCCTGAATAAAGAGTTTTTCAATTCCGAAGTTAAGTCGAGGTACACTCTCTAAAGACAAGGATTAGATCTTTATTACCATTTCCCTAAATGTCACCTTCTTGTCCGCTCAGTTTCTTCCTAATCAGTCTTCACTTGCACTTTTCTGTTCGTGCTGACATCACATCTCCTGACTGATTTCTCTGTGTGGACAGTTTTAGTGGCAGCGCTCAGCCTGGCAGGCAGGCAGCACTTAACCAGACAAGGCAAGACAGGGCACACAACAACAACAACTGGGACATTTGTATGGGGCAACAACGCAAACACAAAGTCATTAGCTGCCAGCAAAAAATGGGGCTTTCTAGGTTAAGAAGGTACAGGAGGCTTCAGTTTATATTCATTTTAAAAAGGTATGCATATCAACCACCAAATGAGTAACAGATGTGAGAGCCTCTGCTTATTCATACTCTTTGTTTGCTGTGTAAAAGGACATTCAACCAGCAACAATTCCCAAATTACACAAGCCCTAACAGAGCTGTAAAGCAAATTACATTTACACCACAATAGAGGAAAGACCCACCCAAATTCCTGGGTGACCTCTATGATCGGGGGTTACCACAGCGTTATTTCCATTGAAGATGTGGGATTACACAATAGTAAATGATTAATCTACCAAGAAACAGGGCTGCACATTACACAGAAAATAACTCTTTTAAACTTACAGGCAACTATTTCACATGTTCTAATAGAGAGACTGAGCTGAAGATTTGAAGATGACAGCTTGATGCCCACACATAACGGAAACAGCCTTTAACAGAATGACGGACTTAACACTGATTCAGGCTGAGTTTAATAGGTTTAGCTGGTCATTAGCTGGTCCTCAGTCCTCTGTGGTAGTCTGAAGAGTCCTCACTTGTCCTTGTATCTACATCTGTGTGGGTGTGTGTGTGTGTGTGGGTGTGTGTTTGTACATCTGTATGCATGAGAGTGTTTGTGTGAGTTGAATGTGGGTTGCGGGGTGGGATGGGTTTTTATATTTGATTTTGTATCCCTTGGCACGCGTCTGCTTGAGTTCTCGAAATTTAGCACTTTGTGCTACAACTTTTTTGTATGAAAGGCGCTTTACAAATAAAGTTTGATTGATTGATTTACATCAAAACATTCAGGTAAAATTATTGTTTCTTAAATTAAGAGAAGTTAACTTAGAAGCACTTCAGCTGTGTCATTTGAAACTTATTTTTCCTTGGTGAGCAAGACGCTTTTAAACATGCTACATCCTCCATCTGATGGGAATGCAACAATACAAATGGTGGTAGTATTACTTTACAAACAAAGATATCTGAGACAGTTATGCCAACATTGAATGACATTTTTTTAAAGGAATGGTGGTTTGAATATCAGAAAACTACATCCCATCATAGCCCTAAACTGCCTTTTTAAGAAACTGATTTTACACCATAAGATTTTAATGTACCCATCTTCAATAATGTTGTTTTTAGCCAGTGTTAAATAATGGGAAATGATAGTTTGGTTTAAAAGAACACTTGGTTTTCATCAATGACGTCTGCTGCCTTTGTGTTAAAGCTTCATGTCTGTTATTAAGGTGCGAATTAACAATTACTACTGAATTTCAAAGGAACTGCAAATACAAAGAACACCAGTGCCATTTAAACAAAACTGGTGTTTGAAGTCTGATAAATGAGGGTCAGAATACATCAAGCATGGAGGAAGTGAAGCATGTTGGGGTTTCCTGTGTGACTAGACAAGAAGAAATGAATAAATTGCTTTGTCATTTTATTATGAGGTTCCAGTGGGACATGTGCTGTATTTTACAAACTAATGCAAGAAATGTTGCAAAGATCTTTCAAACTTCGGTCTCTCATCAGACCAAAAAATGTGAAACCTTATATCATTCAGGCTAATTTTTTTCACCCTTCGTCAAGACTTCTATTGCCTGTAAACTCTGATCTCAGATTTGGTGCTGACAATTATGTTTCTAAAATATAGTACTTAGCAGACATATTTTAGTTCTTATTTAAGCGGGTCACAGGTCTTTCGTTAAACCTGCTTATCAAAACACCACTATGGGATGTTGTACATTCCAATTTGCTTTTTATGAACAATGCTCTATGAAATTTACAAATGGCACACTCACACTTGGCATGTTGTATCATGCCCAAGTGTGTTTTCCCCTAAGGTCCAGCCTGTCTGCAGTATGTGAAGACCCCTGTGCTGTGCTTATGCGGGGACGTCCCTGGAACATCTAAAAGAGGTGGGCTTTAGCACAGTAAGCTAGCCTCATGAACTAACATAAGTACTGACATGTGCATGAGACTGCTCTACACGCTAAGAACAAATCATCTGTGGACCACAGACTATTTGTGAGAACCACAAAGAGTTTCTGTGCTTTTAATCCTGTGTGAATCAACCATGTCTGACATATTTAAGTAAAAAATACACAAAAACCCCCAAATCATTTCAGCAAACAGAGGTGCTCTGACAGGAGTTATCCAGCCTATTGGGAACTGTGTTTTTTTGCGGAGGAGATTTTTTCTTTATTTAAGTTTGTTTGCATTTATTTGCTCCTTTTTTCTTGAAAAAAAAAAAACATGGGTGCATTTGAGTTTGTGAAAAAAACACAGCTTATTAATATTAAAAGTTTGTTTTTATCCAACTTATGAAGTATTTGTTCATAAATTAAATGTATTAGTCTCTCTTCTTCTTCCACACATCGTTCTTCACTCTGCCTCCTGCTGCTCTTTGAGTATGATCAACTGTTATTTTTTGCTTTTTTAAATTCTAATGTAAATACACAATAAGTGAGCTAATCAACATATTAATTGCTATGATTCTTTTCATTTCCTCTTTTTACATCAACCACAGAGACATTTAACATTGTTTACATTATTAATAAATATGGTATGTTTACCTGCCAGACTCCTACGATGGCATTTGCTATGAGAATAAGTAGGATTACAAAAGGCTCCACAAAGGCTGTTACAGTTTCTTCCCCTTCTTCAAACCAGGCCAGTACCTGCACACAACAAAAAAAAAAAAGTTAGCAACACTCAGAAACATTACAAATTTACAGTCAGATGTTAGTTTCATGATCCAGATATTTCCTAAGTTCTAATTAGACAAAAACAAAGTCCAATATTTACTCTGGTTACTGGACTTATACACTCAGATGTGTTTCCTGCAGCTATATTAATGTAAGAAGACATGCTTCAAATTTGCTGGACAATTGCAGCCATCCAATAACGATTCAAGATACATACTGGACTCATTTTTCAGTTTGTTACCTATGAAAAACACTTCTTAAATCTTTGTTTATTGTCATATACACTTTTGCCTGCTACTGGGTGAACATGTGCCACAACATCACTTGGAAACTTGCAAATTTGATATAATGACAAAAATTCCTTCCAACCAATCAATAATTCAATATAAATATCAGACAAGGTTCTGCGAGGGCTGCAGAAACTGGGCCAAGTGTGTACGAAAGTCATTTGAGAGAGAGAGTAGTAACCACTTGCTCTTCTTTTAGAATCTGTGCCAGGAGTGAAGTGTGTCAAACCATACGCCAACGGCCTTCTTTTCTCTACTCCAACCTATTTAAGCATGGCCAATCTTACATGAAATTAAACTCTGGAATCTACTGAACACTGCTGCCTCTTTTAGCACAGAGGGAACTGCGGCCTAAATGTACCTGTTCTAAAACAAACACACCGTAAATGTCTGCATATAGGTGTGTGGTTGAAGGCTAACTATGTACAACAGGCAGTGATTTACACCCTTTGTAACCATAGCTGACAGTCATCACCATGCCTCTGTGACTGATATTATGACAGACTGCAGGCTGACAGCCAGTCCTGGTGAAAAAGAGGGTTAGCTAACACTGCGTCACACATAAACTACACTGCAGATTGCCTCTCACTGGTGACAAGAACACGAGTACCCAAAGTTATGTCCATCTATCTCTGATCCTGTCATACTACTCATCTTAACAACAGCAACATTAAAGTGGTCTTGACAGTTTAATCGTGGTAAAAGTGGGATGGCATGTTGGCAACAGGAAACTCAATCAGCAGAAAGACATTGAGACTTCTGCGTCTGACAGTTGTACTTTTGGAGAGAGATGTTTATGCCGCTCAATCCAACACACAGTGCCACATAATTATTGAGACACATTCTCTATGATTAGCAACATAGCAGCATTACTCCACTATCGAAAAGTGTTTAAATAACCTCAATGAGACAACAAGCTATAAGAAAGTGAAAAAGTATTCATCTGTGTTCTATCAGCAGACAGATTCTTGGCGTCGTTGCAGAGCTTTATTCCCAAACTGTGATCTGCACTTAGTAAATCAGAAAACAACCACGTACACTAAGGATGACCGATCTGTGCAAAGAAGTGAGAACACTCAGCACTGAAAGCGTGAAAGAAAAGATGGTGGTGGAGACAAACACCCACATTCTTCAACTACCAGAATATTATTTATATTTATATTGAATCTTGCTTTTCAACCATAAACAAATTCTTATTTGTGTTGTTGAAAAAACAATTTTAGCCCCATTTCAGGGAGGCTCAAGGACTCCTAAAGGACTCATTCAAAACTTAACCCTGCATGGCTGGCTCATGTGTTTCAGGTTTCAGTGCAGAATACCCCTCAATGCCTTAAATTAGAGCTGAACAATACAATACATGCACCGTTAGTCACATGACTGAAAGCATGTCATGCTGTTGTTTGTGTGCTGTTTGATGGACACCAAATCTCCAATGTTCCTGTGTCCTTGTCTTTCTACAATTTAAGTCCATCTGAAATCACCTTCAGTGGACTTGTTCATAGACTGGACCATGGTGTATGCAGAGTTTGTTACCTGCATGGAAAAGATATAGCTATAACAAAATACTGTTAATACCATGGACCATGTCACCGTGATCAACCCTAATCCCAGCCCCCATCAGAACTGGTAAAAGTCATTATTATAAAAGACAACATACATCCCAGGGGGTAGAACTTCTGCAATAACATATTACCCAATATATTCAGCCCTACATTAAATATCCTCTCTTATATTCATTTAATTCTAATTTAAGTGTTAAAATGCCCTTTCTCAATTTACTGTTACAACACACTCACACCTATTTACTGAAACAAGGTGAACTGAAGAACAAACACTACATCTGTTAGTTCATCTGGTTTCTACAGTTTTAATGAATATTAAAAGACCAGTCATACAGTTTATAAAACAAAAGTGTCATACTTACAAAAGATATGCAAGCAGCAAGTAGAAGGATCCTCACGAGCAGATCTTCAAACTGTTCAATGACTAGTTCCCAGAGGGATTTACCTAGGTGGGGTGGGGGTGGGGGTGGGGGGATTAGTTAAAATATGAACGTCGATGCTTTTTTACTGACATATTATGAATGTACAGGTGCATCTATGCAAGGGCAGGGCAATATGTTCAGTTTTTAAGTCTGGTATATTAATGATATATGCTGATATATTATATTTAAATTAAAAAATGATACTAGTCTTAATAAGCTATGATAAACTAAGACCTTTTATTCGAAATGTAAAGTCTCAAATGGAAATAGTTTGTTAATGTGGATGCCTTTATTTAAGCAGCATGTCCTTTGGAATCATTTCTCCACAAACGAGCGCTTTGTTTGTACATGATTCAGTGCTTACTTTGCATGCTGTCATTGTACAGCTGGCTGTTAAATAAATAGTCTGTCCAGCATGTGGTCCATGTGAATTTAACATGGACTTGACTTTATGTGATAAAAAAATATCAAGATATGATATTAGTCACACATTGCCCAGCCCTTACTTTGGTCCATCATTTGTCTACTTACCTTCATCAGCCGGCAGTTCTGCAGATCAGGACATTCAGACAAGAAACAAAAAGAAAAACAAGCTGTTAGTGTCAGAACATGGTATAAAAGCATATTTCTGCAGCAGTGATTAAGCATGCACAAAATTGGTGGAAAAATAATGGTTTCTACAGATAAAAGCATTCAAAATAACCATCTGTAAGGACCAATATCTGTAAGTTTCCAAGTCATGCATGTAGGTAAACTGCATGGATATGTTTGGTCTGTTAAGGAATTTAATAGATTCACAACACCTCGAGTTTTTCCTTTCCTTTTGCATCCTCATCCCTTCATCTCCCAGTGTTTCCAGAAGTATTTTGTTTTGGATCGTAACAACAACTACTTGAATTATTTTGGCTTGAGAGAAATTATTGTGTTTTAATGCACTTTTTCAGATACCTTTCTCTGTTTAGTTTGTAAGTACAAAGGGGCACATTTTAATGTAGTGCTACAGAGTTTCCTGTCTCGACCATAATGTTTGGGTTTTTGCTGATATCTTAGGAGCAGTTATTTCCAAACTTGTTTAATTCAACACTGAAACCAACTTATGAGTTTATTTGGAAAGACCACCAAGTCTCTCCAACATTTGAACTGACCTGTTCCTCCAATAATGACAACAGATTACTTTAAGAAAATTATGACTCAACAACAGCACATTTGTTTCAACTTTAAGATAATGTCTTGGTTCTAAATTGCAGATATTCAAAGCTGAAAACCAAAGAAAAAATAAGTCTTGGCTTACATGCTTACAATCAGGGATGCACTTATAGTGTGTATTTGTTGACCTCTGACATGCTGATAATCTGATCCTATTATCACCAATACTGATATCTGTGCCAAAAAAATATTATTTATTTCTAACAAAAAAATGACATGTTGCTTTTAGTGTGAGTATTTGAGTAATGAATACACGTAAAACAAGAAAAACATTTCCCTCTTGAATAAAAAAATTAATATATGTACCAGTGCAGCGATGAAAAGGTGAAGCATTGTGGTGCGTTTGTATATTTTATCACAGTTGTTGTGAGGGATATATATGGTCGATATATCATCTGCAAATATCAGCAAAGATTTCAATATCAGATGATACCAAAATTCATCGTTTTGAGCCAATATCTGCTGATACAGATATTTTGCATCCACAATTAAAGTAGTAAAACTGCAGTAACCTGAAAGGGCAAAATATGATACATTGGTATATTGCACCAACATTTTGGCCCAACTGTAAATATCTTCGGCAGATATTGGAGGTGTATTTGGCAATAATCTGGTGCTGCAATATGCGTCATGATTTGGATGATTGAAAATATTTATATTGCTAAGATCAAACAATAAATACATCAAAATACAGTTTGATGTGTTATTTCCATAAAGTATGTTCCCTGCAACATAGAGTTGATTTTTGTCCCTATGACAAATATTACAATATATATAACAGAGTTAAATAGCTGACTATCTGCTGCCCACTAATGACCAGAGGCTGAACTTCAATACAAGACTGTTTATTGATACATTGTCACACAGCAAAACTAGATACATGCTATTATCAGAACAATATCAGTATCTGTAGATAATTGTCAAAAGGAATCTATCAGAATTGCATACATGAACATTATGGGCACTATTATGGCCATAAAATTGGTCTTGTTCCTTCCTTCACATCTATTTATAACAAAAATAGACTGTCACCTTGAAATAACCTGGTTAATTCTAGTGAAATTTGGTTATTTTTCTCTTGACAGAAGATATCAGCATCAATCTGAGTACTGGCAATAATTAGCATGGAAATATCAGTATGTTAGATATCAGCAAAAATCCTGTATTGTGAACCCTTAAGCTAAAAACCATGATTAATTGGTGCACTGAAATTTTCTTATACCCCTTTCAGATGTACATGAAATATAAATAGGCTGTAAATATCAGCATAATATGTTGCACAACACACACATCTGATTTATAAATATCTTCTGCCAATACCAATATAGTGCCCATAATACTCTGCATCTCCAATGACTGCAGCTCTCAAAAAAGTCCAAGATATTGATAATGCATATATCAATGCATTGCTGTCTGTCCTATTAAATGTATGTTCAACAAACAAGAAGAAAGTAATATTAGGAGATACTTTTATAGTAAGTTCTTGATATACTCAATGATAAAATGTATGTAATGTATGGAAATCTATTTTAATATTGCCTGAAATAAGTTTTGAAATACCAGCATATTGAAAACGGTCCAAAAAACCCATTACAGCGCATTATTTATTCACATAAAGTGGCATAAATACTACGCACACTGGTTAGTGGCAGAAAGCTCCAGCTGATTTCAGTATTTCAACACGGGGTCGTGACGTCACACTCTTTCTTCTCGTCCGTTACTAATGAGAGCCACGGGCCGTGACACCGGCACACCGTGACTGCATGTTCATGACTCAACCACTACCGACCGGCCACTTACCGTTTGGTCCGAACCGCTCTCGTTGTTTCTTCACTTGCTCTAAACTCAGTCCTGTGCTTTCATTCACGTTAAAAGAGCTGTAAACTTCTTCAACCGTCTTCGTGTGCGCGTTGTCCATGGTGAACGGCCACTTGAGGACACCGCTTGTTCCGTCCTGCTGGTCCCAACCTCAACCTGTCACGGTCCTCCTCTTCTTTCAAGCCACCCCGGAACTTAAAACTGGAACACAACAATTAGAGCGGGGGACCACTGAGCAGTCCGTCCCAGGTTAATTAGCTGTGTTACAGTCAAGCAGGTGCCCGGTGAAAGTGGACGGGCTAGCGGCTCCTGAGCTAACGGGGGGCTAACAGGCTACAGCTAGCTGACTGTTGTGCTCCTGTGGCTCCGCTTGAGTTCGCCGGCTCGGCTCTGCTAGCTTTCCTCTAAAATCTCAAACGACCGATTCATACCAACATCCCCGTCTCTTGTGAGTTCTTCAGATAACGACCTATAATTTCTAGAAAAGCGAGTTTCTGAATATGAATGTCCCACTGGCTGATTTACACATGTGGCTAAGTTACAGCTCAGCTCGCTCGCCGCTCTGCTGTGTGCTGCGGAGTCACTGAAGTCCTGCTCTCCTGCTCCGCACCAATCGCGTTGGTCCGCTGCAGATCTCGCGTGCGTCGAATGCGGCGTTCGGTGTCCGCATGTGGAATCATTTCATTGGCTGGAGAAACCGGAAGCGCTCTCCACGACGGTGATGACGTTGTCAGTATAAATTGCTCTAAAACCGTCAGAAAAAATATCTCGAGTTCTCCAAAGCTCCCAAAGCCACAGAAAACACAACACATTTTTAGAGCTTGCATAAGTATCCCGTGTTAAACTTAAAACAATTGTGCGTCTAATACATCAGTAAAATTACTTAACGTGTGTTTTTTCAATGTCAAAAAATGCTAGTCTTAAGACATTAACATCCGTGAATGGCTTTCTCAATAGACTGAATCCTCCTCGAAGGATCTCTTATGGGTAGTTTTAAAGGCAAGATTGTTGTTTGTTTATTTGTTTGTTTCGCTGTGCGTTTTTTTTCAAGATTGAAGATGTTTATTGTCAGATACACACTAAAACACAGCGGTCATTAATAGGCAATGAAACTCTTATTTTGCGACTTTCGACCACCATATAACCCAAACTTATAAATAAAATATAGAATATAATAATGTCATATACAATGGATATACAATATAAAATATGAAATTTAAAGTACACACAAACAATAAAAAAGACGGTTCAAATGTGAAAATGTCAGCAAATGTGCAAAAATTGCAGCTATGGAGGTAGATGAGTTAGGTTATTGTCCAGGAGTTAAGTTAAAGTCCTTGGTTTAGAAGCCTGATGGCCTGTGGGTTAAAGCTGTTGAGGAGTCTTGAAGCCTAGTCTTCGTTTTCACACACCTGTAGCGTCTGCCAGATGGAGACGTGTGAACAGTTTGTGGGTGGTTGTGGTCCCTGGGTGTTGTTTGTTAACATTTTAAAGGGTGTAAGGTCCATGCTGTTTGTTATTACACTCTTGATTAATGAAAAGTAAAAAAGAATGAAAAAAAGAACCTTTTGATGCTGTTGAAAATTCCAAATGTCAAATCTCTTCCAATTTTAATGAGAATATTGATAAACACACCCATGGAATAGGTTTACAAAACCAAAAACAGTGATGTCCCAGAATGTTAAGTCATTAGAGAAATAGATCACTGATCAGTCATCAAAGGGGAACTTTTCTTTTATTCTGAATACACATTTGTTGTCACAATTGTATTAAGTGTCAATGAAGGGTCACAAGGCCTATCAAACAATCCATTCCCTATTTCAAATAATGTAAAAGACCCTCCATATATATGTATATACATATATAATTTTCTTTTCTATTTTGTATGACATTTGAGTGTAAAATTGAGAAAAGGGATTGGATTTATTTCAGTAGACCTGTTCTTTCTTCAGAGAGCACAATATCAGTGGAATGCCTGATATATCGTTTGTTTATCTTATACTTGTCAGCATTATTGAGTTGTTTTTGAAGAATCCCTTTCTGTTTCAGGTGTACAACAGTATCAGACATGTAAGATGTTTTTTAGCTTTTGCTTTCTGACCTGCTGTCAGTGTCTGAAAAATAATTGGTCTGTAAAATAAAAAACCCTGTTCTTGAAATATTACCAAGGAAAAATTGTCTGTAATGCACCTAACCTTTTGGCATTAGATTCTAATTGAGACATCAAACATTGGAAGTTTGAAGGAGGAAGCCTGAAAAATGTAACCCACTTATGTGTCATTTCCTGACTTGGCTTCGGTGCCGACCTCACTGGTAAAATCATCTTTTAAGCAGAAAAAAAATCTAAAACTCATAAGATAATGAGACAGTTCCTGTGTGGGATGGTTTCTGTCCTTTGCAGCCGACAGTATCTCCTGTCTATCAGGGAGTTATTTTCAGACACTCTGATTAATGTGGGTTCCCACTATCAGACTGCTGCTTGATGACTATAGGTGGCACTTTGTGCCCCTGTGATTTGCTGGATTTAGGTGGTACATTCAAGTAAAAAAGAAAAAAAAATGAGATAAAGTACTGCAGAAAAAGTAATACATGGATAAAAGTCAGACACACATCAGCCTACATTGGAAAGGACAGTCAATTGGAGACAGTCTATCATAGATTATCTACTTTTAGAATTGGCCAGGCTTTAACCATATAGATAATTAATTGTAATAAAATGAATAATTCCAAAGAAAAACCACACATGAACTTATTATAAAGGTCAATATCGACATAATTACAATAATACCAGCCAGGGCCACCAACAAGGGGGAAAAACGCAAGGGCCCCACTATTAGGGGGTCCATTAGTAAAGACATGGCCCATCCTCAATTTAGGCAATGATAACAGATTTATTTTAATCATAAATTCTCACTCTAAAGCCAGGTATATGCAATTTGTCTTTGAATGATTGACATTGCATGATCTCTGTGTTTATATTGCACCATCTCATGGTCAGAAACAAGCTGAGTGTTTCAACTGTACAGGTGAAATTGGGAAAGAACATTGACAAATGTCAATGAAGTGTAATCTTTCATATAATTTTACCATTTCCTACATAGTTGAAGCAAAAAAACAAAACACAACAAAGCAAAACAAAACAAAACAACAACAAAAAAATGCGAGTGAAGCCAAACTCCAATTAGGTTTGTTTGGAAATATGGCAATGAGATCAAATGTGCTGCATACTGGGAATGAGACGTGCCTTGCAAACTGTTACACTCAACTTGGAAGCAAGTAAGAACGAAAAGTAGCCAGCTGCAGAAATCCAACTTACATGCCTTGGCATTACTGAATGGCATTTGAGGACAGCCTCTATGCTAAACTTTTCAGGGATGTAGCTATTACTTTGAACAACTAATTTCACAACAAAGATATATTTTTGGAAGTACAATGCAAAATTGTAATTAAAAATCTAAACCAATTAGTTCTGAGTTCTGTAAGTCAGATTTAAAAAGTACAATAACAACCAACAAAACAACAACCACAAAAACAGCAGCTCTATTGCATAATATCAATACACCATTGTAGGTAAGCACTTCTGCTGCCTCTGCAGTGTGACCAGCCTTGAAAATGTAACTTTGAGTGCTGTTACATGACAGATCTTTTATGAGAGCTGTGAGTTTCAGGCTGAATAGACACTTCTATCTCATGGAATCTCTGGTTAAAAGGATGAAAATATCTCCAGGCAGACTCGTATCAAGCATGTCTAATTCTGAGTTTCTAAAAATTCAACAAATCATGCTGCACTTTTAAGCTTGGATTCTCTTACTTTTCTGCCAAACTGTTGCTTGAGTTTATGTGAACTATGACACATTTCAAGATCAATGGATAAATTTAAATGCAATAAACAAACAAACAAACAAAAATGAAACAATAAATGAATAGGGTTTCTTCCTAGTGGTGTAAGCCCTTTGATATCAAGGGTGCTTTGTGTATGTATTTATTTATTTGTGTATTTGTGCGCCTCCCTCCTCTCTCTGTGATATTTCATAAAGATGGTTGAGATTTTATTAAAAACTTTGTGTAAACACCATCACTGTATTATAAATTAACAGACTATGTTTTGGAGGTCAGTTCAAGGTCATTGGGTGTAATGTTCATCCAACAGTGTGAGCATTTTTTAAAATTAGAACAAAGGTCGTCCCTATTTATGAACTAAAACAAACAAACAAACAAAAACGCTGTATATCAACAATTGTTTGACAGATTTTTTTCAAACCTTGCACAAATGTCCACTTTGATTGAATGACATATTAACTCAACTTTTTGTGTGGAGTATGGTCTCCCCATGCATGTGTGGTTTTCTCTGGGCACTCAGGTGCCCTCCAACAGACCTAAAACCTGCACATTGGGTTAGTTGGTAACTCTAAATTGCTAATAGATCTGAGTGTGAATAGCTGTATGCCTTTCTACATGGCTCTGTGATTAACAGATACACCCATACCTCTCACCCAATGTCAGCTGGGATAGGCTTCAGCTCCCTCTGACCTCAAAATGGATAAGCAGACAATGGATGATTCAAAAGTAAAGCGTGTGTAACTAAAAAGTCTGAAGTACCTCCTGTGCTCCCATTGTTTCTTTGGAATTGCCTTTACTTGGGAATCAATCTAAGTGTTTTTTCAAGACACATCGGTCAAAACTCAATGTTAGGATAATTGGGGGATTTTCTGTACATTTGTGCAAATTTTATCTCTGAATAGGGCTGCAAAATTCCGGGCAGTTGGAAACTTTCTGTGGGAAATAACGTGAATTGATGGAAATTATGTTAATAAATGGTAACAAACATGAATAAACCTAAAATTAAACTGAAGGTCTGCCCTTAACAGGTATTGTAAATATAGTTGGGAAATATATTTTAGCATAATTTTGACTAAATCAACCAGATTTCATGCAATTATACTTGAGAATATTTATGCTATTCCCCAATCACATGCACACTGCTGACTGCAGGGGTATTGAGGCCACGCCCCCTACATGCACTGAGCATTCCTCCATCACATGCACAGATGATTCTAGAACCCTGGACTATTGGAGCCACATTTTGAAGCTCAGAGCTCAAGACTGTTGAAGCCACACACCACATGAAGTGAAGCTGAAACTGATCATTTAATTAAGAAAAAACTAAAACTTGTTAATGATCTACTTAAAAATAAATCTGTCAAAATGCAATGTTTTTTAATCTTATTATTTCACATGGATGTCTGTCTGCGACTGAACAAAATGCTAATGTTTGGTACATTTATCCATCCATCCATTATCTATACTGCAGGCCTACATAGAGAGACTGACAACTATTCATTTATACCTAATGACAATTTGGAGTCTCTAAAGGACCTAATGAGCATGTTTTTGGTCTGTAGGAGGAGGCCAGAGTGCACATAGAGAACCCACACATGCAAGGGATGAACATGAAATCTCCACACACAGAGGCCCTGCGTGACCCGAGGACTGAACCAGCGACCTTCTTGATGTGAGGCACGTGCACTACCTGCTGCATCACTGTGCCCCCGGATTTAATACAGTGTGTTTAAATTACCCCCAATTTCCAGTTAATTCCCATAAATTTGCCCTTATGTCAACTTTACCTCGAGAATAAACTAGTCAGATTTTGGAGGTCAGGGTCAAAGTCATGGGCCTCATGTTCATCCCGTCTTTGTAAATGTGTTTCCTTAAGAATATGTAGAGAGATTTTTCAAACTCTGCCCAAACTCCCCCTGACTCAAGGAAAACATGAATACATGCTATGGGGGATAGGATGAAGATCACAGTGACTTCAACAAATCGCTGAAGTTGTTTTTCCCTCCAGTTTGACATAAACCTGCACTGAACTGAGCAGACTGCAGAGGTCAAAGGTTACTGTAACCCCAGCTCTTTTTGTCTGGACTCCGTACATTCAATGTGCAAAAAGTGTATATCTCATGAATGCAGAAAACACCAGATGGTAGTCCTCATTTCTGTTTGCAACTGAACTCACTCAGTTTCTTTCTCAGGTTTGATAAATATGTAATATTTGTTATGTGCAGATTATATAACCCATTCGTCAGAGAAGGAGCCCTAACAGCTGTGGATTTCTTTTCTGACAGTCAAGGTGTTTTTAATTCATTATTTTCCTGTTGCGTGGGGGGCAGCATAGAGGCAGCAAGTCTCAGTTTGGATGTTTAATTTTTTCCTGTTAACTTTTTAAAGTAAAATGTGTCACAGAGAAGTTGAGGTCTGTATTTATGACTTGCATAATAACTGCAGTGTTGGCAGTCTGGTATCTGCAGTCTGATTGTTTATTATTTCTGTAAATGCTTAATTAAAGATTTTGGGTCTCTGACAAAGTAATGTTTGCTGTGATTATGATTCTAGTAGGGAAAACCCTTCTTCAATGTTGCAAAAGACATGACTGATGTTTCCCTGAGGTCGGGAACAAATTCATGGTTATTTACTACACAGAAAGTATTTTTGTGATAGCCAAGGTAAAAAACAAATAAACCATCTGAACTTCATACTTGAACTCTGGATGCCTGGTGTCAAAAATTCACCTCGCACTTCCCATTTGTTTTAAGATACTAAGAAAAATGTTTGTCTGCACCCTTTCACCTGACAAAATATAATCAGCTGTGACACAAACCTTGAAGAATCACTGGAACACAATAAGCGTCATCACTGTCCTGTTGAACAAGCATTTCTTGGAGAAACAGGCACATGCTCTGTGTGATACCAGATTGTGGTGACCTGGGGTCCTTTTCCAGTAGTATGTCTATGTTTGGCTGCACAACACTGGCTGATCACCTTATACGGAGCTATGAAAAAGTGCAAGTGGGTATCCCAGGGCCATATCAGGAAGATAATATGAAAGGTTTGCCTCTCAGACAAGCAGTATACATGTTGGAAAGTTAATAAGAGGGACCCACACACCTTTTGGTTGAAGTGCTAAATCTCTACTGACTTAAAATTTGATGAAAGCATCTACCCAGGTTTAACAGCTATATTTGTCACAGCATCACAAATTCTCCCTAAGGTAAGAGTTGCACTAGAGTCATTCCCATTGCGCAACACCAGTATCATGATGATACAACAACTACTCTGTTGTTATCATTTAAGCTTACTCTTGGTGAAGCCTGAGTTACCATAAAGTCTTAAAAACAATGAAAAAAAGGAAGGAAAGTCTTTGGAAACCTCTTAAAACTCAGGAGACAGGGCTTTGGTTTGCAGCAATGTATGACTATTACCAAACAAAGAGTCCCCCCACTAAGAAAAAAACTACATTTGTAAGAAAAAAACGATATAAACCAACTTGTGATTCACTCTGTTATGTCCACAAAAAAAGCAAAAAGACTGTCCTAAGCAATAAAAAGCTTTAAAATTAATTTTGCAGAGTAACCACTGGTGCCCTCATGTTTGAAAATCTGCTGCCGTCAAGTGGACAAAAATGTTACTACATGTGGTGATTTCCTCTTCCTTTCAAACTTTTTACTTTGGTGATTTTTTGAAAACATTACTGGAAACGTGAAAAGTGAACATGCTCAGTTGACAGAAATAATAAAAAACATCGGCATTACAGTGACTTAATTCCTGCAAGTTGTATCGGAGGTCTGTGCCTCAATCAAAGAGGGACATAAACAGCCAAACTTTCTCAGAAAACATGTACAACTTTATGTCACAAACATTTTCGTTCCCCAACAAAATGCAAAATATTTCAAAATTAATGAAACAAACAAAAGTAAAGCAAAAGTATCAGAGAGACCTCAAACCTATGTTCAGCAGTGAATGGGTGTTTATACAAGCATGTAATATAGCCTATCCCAGCTGACATTGTACAAGAGGCAGGCTACACCCTGAACTGGTCAACAACCAACCGCAGGACCACATAGAGAGACGGACAACCATTCATACTCATACTCACACCTAAGGGCAATTTAGAGTCACCAATTAACCTAATGAGAATGTTTTGCTCTGTCGGAGGAAACCAGAGTGCCCAGAGATAATCGGTGCATGCACAAGAAGAACATACAAATTCCACAACAGAAAGGCCCTGAATGACTTAGGGTTCAAACCAGCAACCTTCTTGTGCAGGCATGCGTGCACTACCTGCTTTGCTACAGTGCTGCCACAATGTTGAGCTGATGATGTCAATTGCAACAAATTAACAGCAGTGAGCATATGTGCCTTAACTTCCAACATTCTAGTCTGTATTCTTCATGTTTTGTACAGCACTGGTGGTTGAAACTTGTTTCTGTTGAATATGAAACAACTTCAAAAACATTTTCTCCACTAAATTGGCACAAACAAATCCAAATAAGGCTTACAGGCATATTAAGCTTCATCTGACTGCCTTTGGAAAAATTGCTTGACTACATTGTGAGGTTTTCTTTTACTTTCATTCAGACAGCTGGTAATTTAGACAGTCGGGATGTGTTCATTGTGAAGACTCAAACTGCAATAACAAATTGCAGGTTTTTGATATGTTTTAAGGTCCCATGTGCTGGTGTGTTAGACCATTCCCACCATGTTTAAAAAAAATAAAAAATGTTACTCTGTAGAGGGTCAGATGTAGCTCTCTTTTCCTTACCTTTGGAAACGTCTGATCTGGAGGTGCATGGAGGCTACAGGAGGCTATGATAATGAGCTCTGCACTCATCAGCTTCCCAAACATGAATGATGTAAGGTGGATGCTGGATAGCTATAACATAATAAACCGCAGGAAGAACAAAACAGAGCACTTTAAGGGGCATTTTCTTTAAAGAGGCATAGTGCATTTCTCCATGAAATAAGAGTTTGGTAATAGGTGTTAAGGTTTAATAAGTCTGCATGAAATTATGATAAATTGCATTCTCACAAATTTAAAAACAACTAATTAGATCAATTTTATAACTTTTTACATTGATTTTCTCTTACATAGGGAGAATACCAACATAAAACAGGACAAATTCCCTCAGAGAATTATCCTTCAGGGCATTTTTTTCAATCTAAATGATGTTTTATTTAAGTAAAGCTGCCAACAAAATATAGAAATCTAAATTTAAAATCATGTATTTAATCTATCAACAAGCCGAGATGCAGAGACATTGATACCTGCTCTTATTTTGAAATAATACCACTAATAGGATTCATTGTAAATTTTTCAATGCCTTCTTTTATGAACATTTTATTTGATGCAAAGCAGTTTATCATTGCACTTATTGGCTTAAATGTACAATAAAAAGAAACTAACATGTTATTATGTAAAGGAAGCGCTGTCCAGAACTGTTTATTGAATGTTTAATTTTGTATTACAAATGTCCCCTTAAATTAAATGAAAATAGAAAACTATAGATATTATACGGACTGTGTGGTACGAAAATGTTGAATATTCGTGGGAGGTTTGAATATATTTTCATTCAGTTGCTGTGCTTAAATGTCTGCCACAGACTCTGAAAGCAAATCTGCTTGTTTCCAAAGGGCTTTGAGAGGACGTGTGTGACGTACACATTAGAGACAACGTCACAAGTCTCGCGAGATTTCCATGCGGGGTCAGAGTGGAAGTTTGCCATGTGTAAATGTTGCCGCATTTACAACATTACCGTTTCATTCAGCTACAGTTGTCTTTATTTAAAGGAATACAGGAATTATTGTGTTAGAATTTACTCACTGCGCTGAATTATTTCTTTTACGAGGCTGCATCTTCCGTCGGCTGAACTCACAGTTTGCTTTCTGTTAATTTTCTGTCCTGTGGGTTAGCTTTCGTTTTGAGTTGGTGAGTTTGCATCCTTTTGCGACGAGATGTTTCTCCAACTGCTTTCTGCGATATGCTGAGAACTAGACCAGTGTTTAATGCCTTGTTTAAACCCGGACTAGATTTAAAGAGACACGGTAAGCAAACCGAGCAGGGTGTGTTTGACAGGTGGAGCTGTGGTTGAATGTCTGGAGCTTATTCCCTGAATGTTAGAGCATCATGGAAAGTGCATGTGGTGTGTTGTCTTCACAGGAGGCCTTCTAACGTCCTTTTCCATGATGAGTGAGGGTCCCAGAGAGGAGCAGACATCCAGGCAGCTGAAAAGAGCCAATGAGGAAAATGCAGACTCAGCTGAGAAGGTGCAGGATACAAAAAGATTAAAAGCCGAGGGGGGAAACACTGAAGATGAGAGGAAATACCCCAAAAAGAAGGTGGTCCTCCTTATGGCATACTCTGGAAAGGGATACTATGGCATGCAGGTAATGATGTGGGTCATCCTCTTTGTCATACTTTTTCATTTTCAATCTTCATTTTCATGCATGTTTTAAATATATTTGTTTTTAGAGAAATCCAGGAACCTCTCAGTTCAGGACCATTGAGGATGATCTGGTCACTGCACTGATTAAATCTGGCTGCATTCCTGAAAACCATGGAGAAGACATGAAGAAGATGTCCTTCCAGAGATGTGCTCGAACAGATAAGGTGTGGGTTTGTACAGTAATCCCCCAGCAAGTCTGTTATGAAGAAATGTCTGTTTAAGTATGCTGCTAAGCTGTTTGTTAGTTTGACAAATAGTATGTGCTTTTACTTCTTCACATTTGGACTACAGTTATCCATTTTGTGCTGGAATCAATCAGTCAAACTATTTGTATGGCACTTTTCATACAAAATATGCCGGACAAAGTGCTTTATATAAGCAGAAAACAAATAATAGAGTTGCCAACTTAAATAATTATCCAAACAACCAAAGCCAAATTTAACAAAAACAGGGGAAAAAAAGAACGATACCAAAGACTTTGATCCAATAGAACTGTGTGTGACTGTGTGTGAGGAACTGAGGAAACGCTAACTTGTTCATAATAAGAAAACACTGGAGATGACATTAAAAAATAATAATACTAGAAAAAAAAAAAGAAGAATATGAATGAAAATAGTGATGTAAGCAAGTAGTAGTTTTCAACCACAATAGTATTAATGAGGAGCCGAAGTAAAAGAATAAAGGGACATACAATTGTATATATAGACAAAGAAGAGTGGGATCATAAAACAGAGTGAAAATGATTCCAAAATAAGCGATACTTAACAAAAGATTGTTCAGTATGAATGATAAAACAAACAAGGCTTTAATATATGACTCACTAGAATACAGGCCAGGCCAAAACCCTGGGGTGACCGGGCTTTTTCTGTGGTGGGCTGTTAATGATGGCACGACCTATCTCTTGAGATCTGAATGTCCTCCATCTTACCAAATTTTAAATCTCGTCTTAAAACTTACCTGTACTTGTTGGCTAATTTTTACCTAATTGTCTCTGTGAGGCACTTTGGTGAACTTCATAGCTTTTGAAAATGTGCATTAGAATTGAAGTGAAGTAAACTGGATTGGATTAATGGCAGGTTATCTTGAGATTTAATGGAAGTTTAGATTGATGTAGTTGCTGATATGTAATCATTTTGTCAAGAGTGTTTATGTTTGCTTATTTCCATTCAGGGCGTGTCTGCTGCGGGCCAGGTGGTGTCCCTCAAGCTGTGGCTGATTGAAGACATTATCCAAAAAATTAATGAGCATCTGCCACCACAAATCAGAATACTTGGTGAGACAAGTCTTTTAAAATATTTGTTCTAGTATGACAACATGTTATAGCCCTTGACTACTGCAAACATCATACAGATATGCCCTGGTCTGCTTGCCCTCGTGGGCGATTGATAGCTTTCATGTGGCATCACACACTCATGGAAATGTCCTCTGCTTTAAAAAATGGAAAAGTTAAGGGTCTCAGTTGACAATATATATATTTTTTTCATTTTTTGAGTATAAATCAGTTATTTTCCAGTTAAATGTACTAACTCTTGGAGAGACAAGTCTAACTGATACTTCTACAGAGCCTTGTCTCTGAGAGAAAATAGTGGATCAGTGCTGTAAGACGCTCTACTGTGTCTGTAACTTCCTTTTAATTAAAAAAAACTGCCCTAATAAAATGACTAAAAATGGCTGCTTATAGTAATCCTAATACAATCTACAAATAACAATAACAAGCTAATGAAAGCAAATTACTCACCAGTGATTTATAATGAAAAATTTCCTGTTCCTCTCAACTCAAACAGCAAAATTATTGATCCAAAAACACCTGACAAATATTGTCTGGGGTGTTGAATAAGGGTCCAGAGTGCTTAAAACTTCTGGTTATGTTTTTTGCTGGTGTTTGTTTGTCCGTCTGTGAGCATGATAACTCAAAAAGTTCAACATGGATTTTGGTGAAATTGTCAAGGACTGTTGGTCATAAAAGAGAAAAAAGTTCTTAGATTTTGGTGGCGATCCAATGGATTTGTTAAACAGAGAATGTTAGAAATGCCTTGGCAGAGGACTGTCCTTATAGAGCACTATGTGTCTACATTAGTTTGTCAGTGCTGCTGTGGTTTTCATTGGACATTGGTGTCATTCTGTAGAGATGAAAATTAAAAAGGCTGTAGTGCAGCCCCACACAGTGGTTGATGTTGACTGACACTAGGGCTGGGCGATATATTCCAAAACTTAAATATCAATATTTTTTAGCAGAATGGCAATATGCAATATATACCTTACCTTTTTTTTCCAGATTAATCATTTTTGAAAACACTGTAATGAAGCTTGAAGTTTGATTGATTTGATACAGAGGGCTACAAAAGCTTCATGTTAAGGACTGCAGCTCACCATTTTCTGTAGTCAGTCTTTTTATGGGGCTTATGCAAAATCTGGAAAACATTCATAAGCTATTAAATATATTAATTGCATGTATTTTGTTGGATGTGGTCTAACCTGGTGTTGTAAATATTTGCAAAACAGGGGGAGGCTCAGATTCAAATGCAAGCAGTGAAATAAAAAGTGCTAACACCATACATTAATTGGTTGATATAAACTTCACTATCAGGCTTTAGATTTTCTTGTGTGAAGCTGACCAAATTGAATTAAGTATCAATATTAATTTTATCTTATTTCTTAGTTCTTTTTAAACTCTACACAGGAGCATAAACCTCACTAAGAGCTGCACTGAATTAATATCACCTCTGTATAAAACTATGTCTTGTAAAGAGTCAAATGTACAAAGTTTCATATCCATAGAATGTTTAGAAACAGCATAAGCAGTCATACTGTGAGAAAAAAGTACTGCATAGACAAAAAAAAGGTGTTTAAGTTCTTCAAACAGCTCCACTGCAAAAAAACCAAACCGTCCTTTTAAGTGTCATTTTAGTGTCATGAAAAAATGTGTGTAGTCGTAAAGATTTTTTTCATGTGAATAAAAGGTTAGTCATGATCAAAACATTAGCTGCTAGTCATTCACTGTTTTTCGAATCATTTTTTTTCTTTTTTCCTCATAAACAGGTCTTAAACGTGTGACACAGGGTTTTAATTCCAAAAACAACTGTGATGCTCGCACATACGCCTACATGCTTCCAACAGTGGCCTTTGCCCCCAAAGATTATGACTCTGGAAACATAACAGACTTTCGAGTTGAACCAGAGACACTGAAAAGGGTGAACCGTCTGTTTGCCCTCTACAAAGGCACCCATAACTTCCACAACTTCACCTCTCAGAAGGCTGCAAATGACCCCAGCGCCCGCCGCTACATCACAGAGATGTCCTGTGGAGAGCCCTTTATCCGCAGTGATACAGAATTCACAGTGATCACGGTGCGAGGCCAGAGCTTTATGCTGCACCAAATCCGTAAAATGATCGGCCTGGTGATCGCAGTGATGAAAGGCTACACGAATGAGGACGTGATGGAGCGGAGCTGGGGACCGGAGAAGGTGGATGTGCCCAAAGCTCCAGGACTCGGGTTGGTCCTTGAAAGAGTCCACTTTGACCGGTACAACAAAAAGTTTGGAGGGGATGGACTGCATGAGAGGCTGGAGTGGGAAAAAGAGGAGGGGGCTATTAAAGAGTTTAAGGAGGCTCACATTTACCCCACCATAATAGAGACGGAGTGTCAGGAGGGCTCCATGGTCAGCTGGATGGCCACACTTCCAATCCACGACTTTGAAGCTTCAGCTGCCGACGTACAAGATAAAAAAGAGAAGGTATCTCAAAAGTAACCACAACAGTCTAATCAAATCGATTTTTTTAAACCATTGTGTACCTATTCTAATTCAATGTCTGGATTCTCTCCTCAGGACAATGCAGAAATTACAGGAAACGATTCAGATTAAGTCGCTCGTCCTGCTCAAAGAAGAGACATTGTACAACAGAACATTCTTTCTTTAGAGAACAAGCTTTCATTTCCAGTATGACTGTTTACCTTTTAAGACTGCCTTTTTAAAAGAATGGAAATCTGCTTTTCTTATACTCATGTTAATTAAAACCTCTCTGTTCCTTATGATTCTCTGATTTTTTCATGTTTGTTTGTTTATTTAACACGTTGGTGCCCTATTCCAATCTGTGTCACAGCTCCTTAACTACGTAAACTAGAAAAGCACTCGGAGAGCGCAGACCTCCGCCAAGCAGCTTCAGTCCACTTTGGCGAAAATGGTCCTATCTGGCAATGTTACAGAATCCTTTAAAAAACTCCTGTATCCGGATGGTGATCCGGATCAGTCCCAAAATCTAATCATTTCTTCCTTATCCCATTCCACACATTTCCTGAAAAATTTCATCCAAATCCGTCCATAATTTTTCAAGTTATCTTGAACACAAACAGACAGACAGACAGACTGACTAACCAATGCCAGCAAAAACATAACCTCCTTGGCTGAGGTAACTAGAGCTGTTTGTCTTTCAGCTCTTTCTATAGGACAGATTTCAGGATTCAGCACTTAATATTTAAAATCAGAGTTTTCAGCCTGGAAGCTACTTTTGACTTGTAAAAAAAAGAGCTATTGGTTGGGTGTTATCACTCTTTAAAAAGAAACTAACTGTGAGGTAATCACACTGTAGAGCTGGCAAAGCATCGCCTTTTAAAGCTTCATGATTGATAACTAATTATGCATGACTAAAGTGTTTTTTCACATTAAGGCAAAGCCAAATCAATGGGGTATTATAGGATAAGTTCGGTTTTTTGACACCTGGACCTTATTTTTAGGATTAAATACGCTCGTAGACTCACCCAGACAGTTTTGGCGGAGCTCGGAGCCGTTTTCGAGCAATTTAGATCTATCCAACGGCGTTTTTCTCTCATGCCGTAGTAGCAGACGGGGCCAGAAATCGTATTTTGGGGGGCATCAATACGTGTTTCCTCTGGTCTCAAGTCCCACTCTGAGCAGCAAAGGCACTCCTCCTCTGTTGTGTTTGCCGTGCAATGTCCACAACTTCACCACCAGTTAGCCCCCATTCGTGGACGTGCAGTGGTTGCTTGTTCTCTGACCAGCTGTTCGGCTCTTTCCCTCTGCATCCTCCTTTCAAATAGCTCCTCGTCGGTATATTCTGGCTCAAAACGATACGGGCATCCATTATACTCAAAGTCGTCGTCAGACACTTCTACATCGGATAAATATTCTGCCATGTTGCACAAAAATAGCCGTGTAGCCGTGTAGCCTAGCAACAACAGCGGCTCTATTATGTTCTTGTCTATGACGTCACCAAAAGTTACCCATCCTTGTAAAGCCCGGATGACCGTAACAACAAAGTTGAGCTGACATGGTGATAACACTGGCCATTCATTTAAAAAATGTAGCTGAAATGAGTGAGTCTCGCAGCAGATAATGTCTAATTTAGGGGCTTCGATTTCTGGCCCCGTCTGCTACTACGGCATGAGAGAAAAACGCCGTTGGATAGATCTAAATTACTCGAAAACGGCTCCGAGCTCCTCCAAAATTGTCTGGGTGAGTCTACGAGCGTATTTAATCCTAAAAATAAGGTCCAGGTGTCAAAAAACCGAACTTATCCTTTAATGCCCGACTGTCTGCTATTGATTTATTGTTTAGTGGTCGTATCAGTCTTTTTAAGGTTTTGGAAATTATCTAGGTCTTGGTATTAGAAAGGTAATGTAAGGTTTCTAAATCACTGGCAAGTTATCTGACAATGTTGTGGACTGCTTCAATAAAAATGAATTTCAAACGTTTTGCCTAAAGCAGACTAAAGATCAGGCCAAAATCTCAAGACACACAATATCCATACCCTTAAATAGAAGTTTCTTTAAAAAGAGAAACATCCATCCATCCATTATCTATACTGCTTATCCCTTTAAGGGCTGCGAGGGGCTGGAGTCTATCCCAGCTGTAATTGGGCGAGAGGCAGGGTACACCCTGAACCTGTCACCAGCCAATCGCAGGGCCACATAGAGAGACAGACAACTATTCATGCTCAGACTCATACCTAAGGGCAATTTGGATTCACAAGTTCACCTAATGAGCATGTTTTTGGTCTGTGGGAGGAAGCTGGAGAGGACTCACACATGTACAAGGAGAACATGCAAACTCTACCCAGAGAGGCCTTGACTAACATTGGGATCGAACCAGCAACCTTCTTGCTGTGAGGCAGGTGCACTACCGGCTGTGCCATGGTGCCACCAAATGAGGAACATTTTCTGATTTTTTGAAGTATGTTTATTTCATCTACTAACTTTATTTAAATTAACAACCAACTGTATCACTCATGAAATACCAAATGCATCATGGTAACTGTTTCTTCATATTAACTAAGCTGACCTTAAACAAATCAAATTGTCACCAGCTTGTTAGTTTGGAAATTGATTTTAACTGCCAACTTTAACACAGGCTTTAAAACTCTTGATTTTTTTATTTATTTATTTTTTTATATATATATTTTACAAAATGAGTAGTCAGAATCTTTTTTGTCAAGTGGACAGTCAAAGGGTATGGCATTTTGGTTTAGTTTAATGCTAATGCTTACGTGAATGGAGCTTTTAATAGGGATATTTGGAGGTTTTATGTGGATTTTTGAAATTTACTTGAATTTTTACACAAGCAAAACAATCAGAGTAGTGATTATGTACTCTGTTTTGAATTTGCTAAGAGCTGCTGACGTTTTTTGCAATCAGTTTGAAAATAAACGATTAAATTACAGAATTTATGTATGATGGGCATATTCAAGGCTGTTTTTTGTTCTTGTTTGATTTTTAATGATGCAGACACAAGTGTTGATTAAAAATTACAAAAATCTTAAACAACACTTAGGACAGGATAAATATTTTATGATTTACTTAGAATCTTGAAAATATTGGTTTTCTCTCTTTTTTTAAGAGAAGACAGTGGTGTAACAAAGATGCAAAAATGTTTTCTAATGATTTAAACAAGATTTTTTAAGAGGGTAATAGTTTATTATTAACAGTAATAAAGAATATTAGATAGTTATTAATTTATACATTGATTTCTGAGGACTGTTTTGTGGGGGGCAGCCAGATGTTTGGTGCTTACAGTGAAGGCTCACTCTTCCACACTGTGAAACCACCCTGGCATAGGCCAAGAGACAGAAGAGATGTGACTGAGCAATAAGCTGGACAAAACTTGGGAAAGTTGCCATTCCTCCTGCTCAAAATTGTGGTGTAAAAATGCTTGAAAGGTAACTGACACATGGTTCAGGGTTTTTGGTTTTGCTACTTTAGAGTTGCTGGGCTGAAAAGGTTGGGACCCTCTCTGATTCAGTTAAAAAGTGTAATTGAAGTATAATTCAGTGTATTTATTTATTATTTTTAAGTCATGTTTTCCACCCAGAGCCACCTTCATATTTTAATACAAAGACTCTGTTGTCAGGTAATGAACATTGGTGTTACAGTTTTACCCTAACGGCGAGAGAAATAGCAAAGTTAAAGTTCACCCTCCGGCCGCTAGGAGGAGACACGATATGTTAATAGCTTGCAGCACTGATGCATTCAAAGACACAAAGACGTTAAGTAAAAGAAAACCATCTTCAACAATGAGAACTACTCGCCTACACAAGTTACATATAACCAAATAAAAAAAATGTTACAAATAACTCCGTGCACTGATTTTTTTCCCCGGTCACAAACGAGACAAAAGCTCAGCGAAGGTAATAATTTTCTATGATCTTAGTAAAACCAAAATTTTCCCATTCGTGAAATGTTCAGTGAACGTTACAAAAGACAGCAATCATGGCGCCGACCAAGAAACGCAACGTGAGTTCAGTAAAAACAACAGAGCAAAGCGCTAAAATAGCGAAAATTGATTTGAACAGCAAAGTCGACCTTATACTTGAGAGCAGAAAACATGCCAACGACGTGTTTGACATCCTTGAGGTCCTTCAGGTAAGAGAAAATGTTTTAAAAAATATACTAAAGTTTCACACATGCTGTTTTTCTTAAGCTGTAATAACAAAGCAGGTTGTATCTCAGAACCAGAATAAAACCTTTTCGGTGTTTGTTTCTCTGTGTCTGCTGCAGTCTGAAAATGAGAAGCTTTGTGTCAGAGCTGCCGAGGCATGCAGCAGGTTGTTCTGCTCACTGCTGGAGAGGAAGGACCTGTTTTTGGGGAAGCTGCCCGCAGAGGACGAGGCTCTGGCTGGTGAGTGAAGGCTGATCCACCTCAAGACACCCGAGCTCTTTTGGTGGATGTTTACATGGCTTAACGGAAACCCAGTCTTCATTTCAGGAGATAAAAGTATGAAAGCCAAGAACGCGAGAATATAAAAGTCATGTCTGAGAAGAAGAGCATGGGGATGGGAATTAAGATTTTATTGATACCAGTAACGATTCTGCTTATCGATCCGATTCCTTAACGTTTCCCTTATCGATTCCTGATGCTTTCCAGTGTCAGCAGAAGCTGGCCTGTTAGAGCCCGACGTGTAGAAATGACCCGAAATGTAAGAGTGACCCAAAATGTTATTAAAAAAATGTAATAAAACCCGAAATGTGATAATTGGTCAATAATGTAACATAAGTGTTGAGCCAAATATGATGTAACAAAATTATTATACTATTTGGAGAAAAATATTTTGTCTGCCCCATAATGAAATTACTGACCCAAAATGTATCAAGTTGTTATGTTTTGGGCTCAGCTTCTTGTTACATTATTGACCAGTTATTACATTTTGGGTTTTATTACATTATTTTTATAACATTTTGGGTCATTGTCAGACTTCGGGTCATCGGTACATATTGAGCTCTAACATGGCCCAAACAGGTTCTCAATGGCAACAACGTCAAACACATGTCATATGTGTTGAGGGTTAAGCTAGAATTTCTCTCACCATGATTTTTGACTTCTTTATGTTTTCTGCAGACTGCCTCTGGTGATAGCATTTATGTCTTTGATTTGTAAGGCATGCAGAACAAAGTGGAGGAAATTGATAAGCAAAAACATTAAAGATATTCACTAGAATTGGTCTTTGATTTCCATCCCTATACATGATGGAAGGAAAATTGACAATATGTCTGATGATTGGCCATCCATGTTCTAAAAACCCCCAATCTATTAGGGAAGTCATGTATGAGCTTAAACAATGATGTTATTAGATAATATTGATTGATGTAATTCAGTAAGTCAAATTGTGAGATAAAAAGACTGTTGAAAATCACTTTTAATGTTTGCTGTATCTTTTCTGGTTCAGGGGAGCACAGTGCTGAAGACAAATACCGGATCTTCATGAGACATCGCTACAACAGCTGCGTGGAGATGCTACAGGAAAACCTCAGCCATGAACTTCATGGAGTTAAGGTGAACCACTTAAAGCCTGAGAGGACGATCCTCTCACTAATTATAATGAAGTATTGTGCATTTAATGTCAGGATTTATTTCAAATACCATAGTCATTGTTCAACATAAGACTAACACAAAAAGCATCTTACAGGTCATAATAATAATAACTTCATTTATACAGCATTTTTAAAAACCCACGTTCCAAAGGGCTTAAAAGGGAAAACAAAAACACAAACCCAGGGAATGAAAAATGTGCATAAACAGTCAGGTCAAACAAAGAAATTTCAAAAAAAGTCAAACACAAGGACAGGAAAAAAGCAAATTTAGAGGGTAAAGGAAATTAAAAGCATATAGAAGAAATAGAAGTAGTAAACTAAAAACATTTGAAGTACTGTATAAATATGCTTTATTAGTGTGATTAAAATGTCAGCTTAAGAGGATGATTTAGAAGGATGATGATAGTAATGACAAGAAGAAGACGATAACTCAGTAAATAGATCGATAGATCGATAGATGAATAGATGACGACATCACATCAGGGAGATTGAAAGATTAGTGGACAGAAGGGCAAAAAGGAATAAATTTAAACATGAAAAGGTGTAAAAAAAAAAAAAAAAAACTGGACCAAGATAGAAGAGAAACTGGTGAGGGGAACAAAAGCTGCAACGTTAAAAAGTAAATGACCAAATAACTGTGAGAAAAATAAGCTGAGAACATGTGATAAAATAAATAACAAAATGCATAAATTGGTATTTAAGCAGATTAAGCATTGTGTAAAATCAAGTCTACAAAAATGAGTTTGAGGAAGTGATTTGAATTATGTCACTGATTCAGCACACCGTATCACCTCGTGTGGGGTTGTTCTAAAGTCGATGAGCTCTGACAGAATAGGCTGGATCACCTTTAGTCTTGAGCTTTAACTTTGGGACAGATAGGAGGCCCCTGTCTGAGGATATGAGGCAGCAGACTGGCTCAGAAGGAGTCAATAGTTCAGATGTATTATTTGGGGCCTTTAGACCTGTGAGGGCTTTAAAAGTGATCAGTGGAATCTCAAAGTCAGTTCTAAAGTGGGACACCAGTGAAGAGATGTGAAGACAGGAGTGATGTGATGTGGTCTGTTAAAACCAGTTAAAAGCTTAGCTGCTGCGCTCTGGACTTGTTGGAGGTGGTTAAGTGATTTGTGAGAGATACTGGAGAGGTCAGAGTTACAGTAATCTGACCTGGAGATGAAAACATTGCATTGTCTTTACAAGAGAGTGTAAATGATAAAATTAAGAGGTTGTAGTTCTTGTTTTGTCCTTAACATTTATCTAATTTTTCCACATTTTTAAGCAAATCTTCCTCCATCAATGTAATACTTTCTTCTTAAATATCTAACAGGAGAGCGCTCTGTGCTGCCTGATGAAGTTTGCTGCTGCAGAAGGACAACATCCTCTCGAGGACCTGGACTGGTCTGAACACTACAGCTTCCCAAGACAACTCATACAGGTGAGACTGAGACCTTGACATCACATGATTTCTGTGATATTTGTTTAACATTAGAAGCTCACAATAATCAGGTGTCTGATATTAATTATTTTATTTCATGGTCAGGCTGTGGTGGACAGGCTGATTTCCAAAACTACAGACAACTCCCTGCTGATCTCCAGATTTCAGGAGTTCCTTGAGATGGAGGATGTCCGCTTCTATGTCATGAGCTCCATCAGGGAAAATGTGGGCCGAGTCATGGATAAATCAAAAGGGGTAAGACTCTTCTGTCTCTGTCATTTCAACAGTCCAACTAGAATGTAAGGAAATCAGTGTTATTCAGTTTTTAAGCATAATTTTACTTGTGTTTTGGTCTCCCATGATCTTTTTTTCTTCTCTTAGGCTGTGATGCCTGTATATCAAAACAATGTTTTCACCCTCATGTCCAACATCAGTGTGCCAAGCAAGGAGTCAGAGTTGACGAACTTCATGGTCAAACAGGAAGGTGAGAGCAACTTTATTTCTCCAAAGTGTGAAGTGCTTTTTCTTTTAACTGACAACAAAATGTCACATAGTACACAAGTCAGTCAAGAGCTGTTTTTTTTTTTTTTTTTTTTTTTGCAGCCAAGCATGAAGACTGGAAAGCTGCTAAACTGCTTGTAAGTAAATTATTTGTTCTCATTCGTTTCTATTTTTCTTGCAACCTTTACCTTTACTCATTATATATTTGACTCTTAACTTCATTATAGGAACACAAGCGTGCCTTTGAGAGGATGTGGCTGGGCTTTCTAAAGTATAAGGTATTAACAAATATAATTTCTTTAATGTTTACCTGTTTTTGTAATTACATTTTCTTTACTCCAAGGTAGTAATAGTTTTTATTTTTGTTAGTTTTTATTATTTATTGTTTGGATTCTGGTTTATCATTTTACTTTAGTGTTAAAAGCTTTTGTTGTTACTTTGTTAGTTGAGTTTTTATTTTTTTAAATGGCAAAGTTTTTGTTTTTAATGTTGTTTTTTTTGTATGATGGGACATGCCATTTTTTGAGTTATGAAACCCAAAAAGGCCAGGATAAATTACACATACTTTTCCTAAATATATTTACTTTTTGAATACTGCGTATTTTGATATTCATATACTAATTCATTACTTCTGGGCTCAAACCCCTTATCCTCCGACTTGCTGTTTTTCAGAAAAAGAAAAACGCTCTACCTCTGAAGGAACAAATATTGTGTTGTCCCAATTACAAATTATTTTTTGTACTTTTAAGAGATTGAAATTTTACAAAACCTGGACAGGGAAGGTGACCAATGGATCTGTTTTATGGAAAAAAAGTATGAAAAATGAAGATAAGAGGTTTGTCTAAAAGCAACAATATGCTTAATTATTCAGATTTAATATTCCAGTGCTATTCAAGACAAAAATGCTACTGTGATATAGGTTAAAGTCAGTAATATCAAACTGAACTGGTTTGAGTGGCCAGGGATTTAATTAAGTGTTGTTTTTTATTTTTCTTTTACCACCATCATAATTCCATAAGTCAAAGTTCCACTTAACCCCTGTCCATTCAGTATAATGTGGACTTACACCTGTTTGTTCAACAGATAATAATCCAGATAAATTATTTAAAAGGGGGGATTTTTTTTCCCTTCCAACTTAAAATGACAGTTTTCTGTGAAATGGAAGCACTCGTCTTCTCCATCTGTAGCAAAACTGAACATGATATTATTTCTATTCTAGAGACATTATGTGTTACTCCCTTCTGTCAATAGAAATAGATGATTCATAGTTTGTGAGTCAATGGAGAATTGTTCGGCCTATTTATGTTTTAAAAACGGATCCCAAACATCTCAGAACATCTCTGAGGAAAGCATGTTTGTACAGATTAAGGAAAACATGTCTTAGTTTGTATTTGACAACCCTTTCCAGTTTAAAATAGATGTTTTTTCAGTTAGTTTTTGAAGACAAAATACAGCTCTGATATTTCCTCTTCTTCTGAAAACCCTAGTTATTATTTAAACTTCAGTAAATATTTTTTATTTAAGTTTTTATTATATTGTTTGAGAGTGTACCATCACCACTAAGCTTTGTGCCATTTCTTGTAGTTACCAAGCAGCATGTATAAAAAGGTCCTGGTGATCCTCCACGACTCCATTTTGCCACACATGAGTAAACCCACGCTCATGATTGACTTCTTAACTGCTGCCTATGATGTTGGTAAGTGTTGCCTGTGCTCTAGACGCTAAAGTGCATGAAATTAAAAGGTTTCCTGTCTCCATCGGAAATACATGTGATGTGGTTGCTAATAATGAACTGTTTTGTTTATGTGCTCGTGACAGGTGGTGCTATCAGCCTGCTGGCCCTGAATGGCTTGTTTGTCCTCATTCATCAACACAACCTGTAAGAATGATGTTAAATATTCATTTAAAACTTTAAAAACAACTTGAGTAAATCAGGGATGTGATTTTACAAATTAAACAGATTTCATGTTTTATTACATTTTTGTCTGACCCTTAAAAAGTGATTGACAGGACTAGGGCTGAATTTTAAAATGAGGCTTGTTTTACTTCTACAGTTAGAGGTGTGTTTTTTGCAGTAGTTGCTTGCAACGCCATCCTATGTTCTCTTTGTTTTACTTTGATATTATTAATGCTACTCACTTACTGTGACAACAGAATCATAAGAAAAACCTTTTTAGGATGGATTTGTTAATTTTGGATGACTTATAAATGTACTCTGGGTGCTGGTTTGGCAGAGTGGTAAGCAACCAGGCATGACTCATAAACCTGCTTCTGCCGGCCTGAGTTCAAATCCAGCCTGTGGCCAGTTTGCAGTGTGTCCTCCCCACTCTCTATCACCCCCTTTCCCATGTCTATCTGCTGTCTCTCTCAAAAATGCCCAAAAATAATGTTAAAAAAATAAAACAAATGTAATCTGTCTGTACTCTTTCACAAATCAGATTTAATATTCCAGTCAAACTAAAACAAGTTTTTTGGTGCTCATAGCAGCAGCAGTGGTGCCCATTAGGTTACAGTTCAATTAGACTCTGATTTGGGTCATGATTTGATTCAAACCAATTCACGATTCATGCTTAAATTGAAAAATACTTTAATTTTAGCTAGAAAGCTAGAAAGATGCAGCTAACACACATGGAGCACTGCTTGTTCAGTGCACAGAAAAGGGAGACAAAGGCTGTGCCGGCTTGTGAAAATGTACTTTACATGAGAGGACGTGGGTTCAAAAATAGGTGTTTAAAATTAATTTTATATAATTTCTGAATTTATTATGAGTCTTTTTATGAATACAGCTTGATTCAAATACAAGACTTTCTTAGGACACCTTTAAGCCAATTTTTTTTTATCACTCTTAGAAGTGCATAAACAAAACAAGAGTCTAGTAATCGCATATTAGAACTATGTATCAATACTATTTGAGAAACTTATGGGCTGTAAGATTTTATGTCCTAGCTGTTTGACCATTTACATCATGCCTTTGGTGTCTATGAAGCAATGATTTGATGTAAGTTAAATAAAAGGAAACAAAATAATTAATCTCTGTTAAGGATCAGATGCACCTCTTTTCCCCTCCCCTTTGGAAATGCTTGGATCTGAGGGGGTCGGGAGGCTTTGATAATGAACTCTGTGCTGATCGGCTGCCCAAAGAAACGCCTCATGAGATGCCTAAATAAGTGCATAAAAATAGATCATAATGCATGTTTGAAATGATTGGCTTCAAAAATGTGTCACTGAAATTCCTTCATGTTGTTTGTGTGTGATTTTGCAGAGATTACCCTGATTTCTACAAGAAATTGTACAACCTGCTGGAGCCTTCAGTTTTCCATGTGAAATACAGAGCTCGCTTTTTCCACTTAGCTAACCTCTTCCTCAGCTCCAGGTAAGCTTATCCATGTCTAACTTTAAAGCTGCTTAAAACACATTTTTGATCTTTAATTGTTCATGTTGATATTCCCTCTTACCATTCTGTGATCGTCTCTGTGCTTGGCCTCAGTCACTTGCCCGTGTACCTGGTGGCAGCATTTGCCAAACGCCTGGCTCGCCTTGCTCTCACAGCTCCGCCCACAGCCCTCCTCATCGTGCTGCCTTTCATCTACAACTTGATCCGACGCCACCCTTCCTGCAGAGTGCTCGTTCACAGACCCAGCGCAGGAGATGGTGAGAACGAATGAACTCATCAGTTTTTAACAAGTACAGGGTTAGCACTTCCAGATGCCTAATTAGATCATTATGATACTGAGATAATAGTTATACAGTGATGTTAATCTTTGTTAAAATCATTGAAGGTTGAGTAATGATATCTGTATTGATATCGACAGAGCTCATGGAAGACCCATATCTTATGGATGAGGAGGATCCTGCTCAGTGTCATGCCCTAGAGAGCAGCTTGTGGGAAATAAAGGCAAGTTTGAGTAGTAATTCACGACTAAAACTGTATTTGAGACTGTTCAAAGCAATGTATACAGAAGGTAGGCTTGATAGCTTGAAGGATTCAAACCTCCGACTTCCTGCTTCGTGTAAAACCGTTTATCCCACCAAGCTGTCCAGTTAAAATTTGGGTTTTGGTGTGTAAGCCAATTAAAAACCACAGTCTTTTATTTCTTATGTTTCAGACACTGCAGAAGCATTATCATCCAGATGTAGCTAAAGCTGCCATGTTGATAAACTCGCCACTTTCTGAACAAGAGGAGGACATCAGTGAGGTTTTGGAGATCACAGCATATGAGGTGATTTTCTGCCTTAGATGAGTCTGTGTCTTTATCTGTTTTCTTCTTCTTTATTAGTAATTAGTGTGAATAATGTGCCCCCCCTTTTTTCTCCTCAGCTGATGGAGAGGGACCTGAAGCAGCCTCAGATCAAGAACATCCCACTAGAGTTTGAAACTGCCACACAGTTATTAAAAGGAGGGGGAGATGTGTTAGGACAGCATTTCTGTCTAGGTTAAATAAGAAAAAAAATATGAGCAACATTTGCAGAGAGATAAATATTTCTTGGACCAGCTGTATTGACAGAAAAAAAAACACAATTGTAGGGATGTTGAGTTTTTATGTACTTTTTGTTTTCACATCAATAAAAATGTAATTTTGTATACTCTTATTTCTGCTACATTATTTTTTTGGAGTATTAAATTAAATCTGTCAAACCCAATTGTTTCAAACATTAAAATAATATTAAAATTGTCAAACTTTGATCTCCACCATAGTGTGTGGTAATATTGCACACAATTACAAAATAGAGTTTTAGACAATTTGCATTAGGGAACGTTTTTTAGGAATAAAATGCATATGTTTCATATGTATATTTCACTCCTAAGAAATAAATGAATCTGTTTAGGATGCAGGTTTTGTTGCTTCTGTCTGTTAGTTACAGGCATTTTTAGGTCAAATTAAAACTGAACTTTGTTTTTTAAGTTTCCTCAAACCCACACAGACTTTGATTGTGCCATGCCAAATATTGGCATTGCCATACCTTCAAGACTTCAGTGTTTAAAAAGATGAATAAATGGAATAAACTCTAACATATTTTGTGACAGCAACATTTTATTGCATAAAGAAATATCTTGTGACAATCTTTCAATTTTAAATCAACACAGACACACATCAGAAGGCACGTTAAAAGTAGTGGAAATCAATAGTGGCTATCAAAATGTTACTTTTGTTACATGTGTAATATTTAGACTGACATTGTTTAAAACCATAGAAAAAAATAAATTATTGAATAAATAGGCTTTCAGATAAGCAGTTTATAATAAAGTGTAAACTTCAGATGGTGGCAGAGAAGAGAACGCTTGATGATCTGCTGAACATTATGGACGATGCCAGCTACCCTCTGCACACCGCTATCAGCAACCAGAGGAGCCTGTTCAGCCCAAGACTGCTCCTTCAGAGGTGCAGGACCAACAGACTGAGGAACTCCTTTGTCCCTCAGACCATCAGACTGTACAACTCCTCACTCGGGGGGTAGGAGGAGTAACAGGAAGACAGGAAAGGAAGGAGCAGTCGCCAGTAGCCATATTTTTATTTTTATTCATATTTCATAAATTTATATTTGCAAATTGTTTTCACTTCTCTGACACCTGTGTGCTTTTTACCCCATGTGCTTGCTATGCTGCTGAAATCTTAATTTCCCTGAGGGAGTCATCCCAAGGGGATTAATAAAGATCTGTTTTATCTAATCTAATTTAAATAGATTCATGATTATGTTCTGATACATTCTTTCATATGTATGTGAGACCGGGGTTGCTTGTAACACTCTCACTTGAGTTCTGCAATAATGTGTCTGAAAAACATGCAAATGACAGAGCATTTTAGCACTCCTGGTCACCTTGTGTCTTAAGGAGGATCTCATATCTTTTATTTAGAGGTGTGGGTCTTTCACATCAGAATTTCCTTTGGTCTTAGTCCTTCCCACCAGACACATGGGAAAGGCAGGAAATGAAGCATGCTTTGTTTTGTTGACCTACTTGCAAGCACGTCCGCAGTGGTTTGGGCATGCGCACTGCAGTTTAGTTTCATATGTATTCTTTTCAAAATGACATAAATGGCGAATTTTAGTGTAAAAAAAGATAACGCAGTATAATGCGGAAGAAACAAAGTCACAACAAGCACACAGGAACTTTTAAAGTTTATCTGATCACTGTTGGCAGAGGCAGGCTAACACTACCCATTGACTCCCAGTGTTTGAGCTAAGCTAACTAGCAGTGGGTGAGCTCTACCTGGCTTCTCCTACTGCACACACAGCTGAAAGAATGGTGTCTATCTGCTTGTCATGGACTCGGGAGTGAGGCAAGGTGTGAAAACAAAAAAAAATGTTGGTGTAACCCTGTAATCCATAATAAAACATTTTTCCATTAGGTGTAAGTGAGTTTCAAATGAAGAATTAACGTTATGCATTACTGCATTATTTGTTCCTGTCATAATAAAAATGGCAAGTGTAGCTTCAATCATCAGAGTCATGAGAAAAAAAGTTTGGAAAAAGTGTTTCAACTGTCCCCAGCCTCCCCTATGAAGATTAAGACTAATACTTGCAAGTGTGGGGCCTGCTAAAGCCTGGGACTAGGACTAGTGCTCTTTATGGCACTATGTATTAGTTAAAAGTGAAAACACCTGTGTGAATGGACCAACATCTTTAACTGATGTGACTTTTCCGTGTCCGACGATTCAACCCTGAAGAATATCAACACCGCCGTGAGGCCATGTTTCTCTTCTTACATAATGAAAACAGGTAAAAGGTTAGTCTTAAATACCTTTTCCGTCCTCTGTTGATTTTGTTTCCTCATATTAAGAGGGCCATATGGCCTCACAGCAGGCAGCCTCGGGTACAAGAACGCTGTGAGGGAGATTTTCTGAATCATCACCGAGTTCAGTCAGAAAGAGCAAGTCACAACAGGAGGAGCTGAGACTCACAGGTACAGACGGACAGCAAGAGCTAACGCAATATAAAACCAGGGCTTAATAATGCAGCATTTATAGAAGTAGAAACCTGATTTATTTGCTTAAACATGTTATATTTGTTATTCTTAATTGTGTTTCAAAGTCTTGGCATCGTGGGTAATGACAAATATGGTGCCTGAAGTTGATAAAAGCTGATGAGCTAAGTCACCACGAAGAGGATGTCAGAAACTCCAACCAGACAGGTAATAACTTTTGTCAAATTTTACCAGAGAATGTAAATTATACAGCTCTTTATGTAGTTTACACAATTTCTTTCTCATTGTGTAGTTTGTAAAATAAAATATCTTCAACCTAAAAGAACCCATTTTAGGATCTTGATTACTTCACCAAGTTAAGATCCCGTGGCTACTAATTGCATGCATTTATGTTTTAAAAAATAATTATGAAGACATAATGGGGAGGAAAAACGAGCAATTTTGCTTTCAAATAATGCAAATCAATTTATTATCCTTACTCTCACATAGTTTACTGGTTAAGAAGCCCCAGGTAAAAAAAAAAAAAAAACACAAAGAGGTCCTCTTTATCTTTGTGTTTCAGTAAAAAAAAAAAAAAAAAGTTTTGAGGCTTTTTGAAGGCACATTGAAAGTGAAGAAACTTAATCCTCAGTCTTTTTAACCAAACAAGACGGAGCCAACTGTTTAAATTGCACAAATTAGCTGTTTAGAGTGAAGCAGGATTGGGTCCAACAATGTGAAAGTAAGTTGGCATGTACTATTTTTACTTTACTATGAACTATTTCCTGGTTCCCAAGCACAAAACTATTTGGATGTAGAATACTGCTTTTGATTTATGCCTTTAATAAGGTTTAAGATGAACACACGCACATGAGATTTCAGTGTTTAATGGGAAATAATAAAATGTATCTTATGTTGCCTGCTTTTGAGTCTTAAACCCTTGTCATGTGTTCAGAATGACACTTGCTGATGAACTCCTAACAAGGGCCGCAAAAATGTCCAGGGACCTGACTGCAAGCATTCCTGATTGTTTTTGATAAATAATTCATACTCTATTGGTAAACTTTGTGAAAAGACTTCCAGGTTAACATCAGGTTAACAATAAATCTACATTAAACATCACAACTACTCAAACAGGACAACAGTATATGAGGAGTTATATCTTGCCCCAGGGTTGGACCACTAAGTTGTTGTAACAGACATTTGGAAAGCCATTATAAACATATTTTGTAAAATATTATTGCTAATCAACTACCCTCAGAGCTCTTACAATGATAGTTTGCTACAAACATTGAAGTGTCACGTTGCAGTATCATCATTAATTGGTTTGTGCCCGAACACTGACATTACTATTCTGTGTTTTTTGCTGACAATATCTGCGATAATGTTTTAACTTGTATATGAATTTGTTAGCACAGGGCATGGCTGAATTGACTGAATTATTTTGATTCATTTGTAAGTAGATGGATGTTAGATGAGGAACCTCCTTCAGGCATGGATAATGATGCAAGCACCGCTTTCTCTACCTGAGAGAGGAGCACTGCAGGTCCACGGGGGACTTGGCAGGATGGGACATCTCTGCATAAGGACTCCTGCACGTTGTTTGTTGTTGTCTTTCTCCACTTCCTCCTCTTCCTCCAGTCCCCTGCAAGGATATAGAAGCGGTCCAAGGTGAGTCAGCACTGAGACCCTGTTTGAGCATTCGAGTGAGGCAGAGAAAAGAGCGCTGGATAATCCTAGCTCTGAGAAGACAGATATTTAAACAAGGCTGTTTTATCCCATGCTTTTCAGTGAACAGGTGGAATTTTTCTAAAATTTGGGTTGAGACTTTTTCATGAGGAGGTGGAGGAGATTCCTGGGTAGAGATGGGAATTGAAAACCAATTCTAGCTGAGATTCTATAACAACTCCCTCAAGGAATATCATTAGTCTTTTTTTGTTTAACAGACTTAACAGACCCTGGTGAAAGCATAACCTCCTTGGCAAGGGTAAAAATAAGTATTTTAGAAATCTTTCAATAACTTGTTTAAGACTTAAAATGTTATTATCATTGAACATACTTTTTGAACAGGAATGAGGGCTTTCACTGACTGAATTTATCTTTTTATACTCACATTTGCGCTGGCTCACTGGGATTCTCTGAGAAGTCAAAAATTAATTAAGCAAAACATTCAACCACTACAACTATTTATTTTGTTCAGGAATGCAAATATATAACAACATTTTGACATCTTAATCAATAGATAATAATGTAGTTTACTTTATTTTTGTTTTTTTGTAAAGCAGTAAATTGGAAAACTTGTGGATAATGTAATTTATCATGAAAAATATGATCTGGGTCAAAGAGATTCTACATACTGATGTGTTAACCATTACAGAAACATAAATGATTTTTGTAATTATCGTGCTGTTCATTCAGGGTGGCTGTGGTATAAACATTACATTGGGTGGTGGTCTAATTAATTTGTTAAGCACAATAAAAAGCTATGTAAACCAACTTTGGCTACACAGAAGATCCACAGGAATCAATAAGGGAATTACTGAAGAATCACACTGATATGTAGAACAGATAACAGCATTGGTATTAATAAAACCACATCAGTTCCTATCCTAGTTCTGTGGCTAGACCAACTGAAGACCACTGCTCTGAGAGACAGAATACTGTGAGTATGTATACTGATGCAGCAGCCGAGTTAGATAAGTCAAATCTCCTACAAGCAAGCATTAACCCTCTTAACCTTCCATGTGTGGATGGATAGTTTCTGTGGTTTGTGTGTCTGGTAGAGTTTCAGTCGGTGTGTAAGTGAATGAGTTTTTTGTGTGCTTGTTCAAAGGGACCAGACAGATTGATGTAAATGGGGATTTAAAGGTGACTGATAACAGCTGATGTTATTTTTCCCCAGGTTTCCCCGTGTCTTTGTGTTGCTGCGATACAGTAATCCTCTCTTATGTAACTGAGTGGAGTCCTCTCTCCCGTTTCCTCTCTCTTTCTCTCTTACTCAACAAACTCGTACATATGCACACTGGCACACATGAATCAATCATAACAGTCAAATCTTTCAAGTACATAAAGAAGAAACTGGAGAAATCTGCCATCAGGGACTGAGTGGTCCAGTTTCAGTGACGAGCTATGTGATTTTTCTATGAAGATGAGTGAGTTACACAGTAAGTGTCAATATAGTTTTATCTTGATTTGATGGTCGTCCGTTCATGCCGATATCTCTGTCTGTACTTACATTTGTTTTTTTTTTCCATAATGGAGTTGATAACTTTAAAAAGATGTTTTCAATGCTAAAGTAGTAGGGTAGGTATAGGGTGGGTAATAATGATGATGATGATGGAAAGTAAGTAAGATCAATCTGTGTTTCTGATAAATTTCTCAGTTTGGGATGATAAACTTACACTATCACACGTGACATACAGAGTCTGTACAAAACTCAATGTAGTCAGCAAGTTTGAATGAGTCTTGCATTGACAGGACTTGTAAAATCAGATTTTAACCCTAAACTTAGTCAGTGGAGGGTCATAATTTTGGGCTCTGAGGACACATTAGTTCCAAAAAACCATTCATATGGTACTATGTGCTGTCATTTTGGAGTGGTCTGTGGTAGTACTAGAGTATGAAATGAAAAATACATAAAATGAAAAGTTGAATCTGATTGAAAGTTAAGATTAACTAGTGTTGTTACATTACCAAAATGTGAACCCTGATACTGATACTATATATTGCTTAATCCGTAATGAAACAGGAACAGAAACGGGACATCCTTAAGGATTGGCCTTACTGTTGAACTGAAGCTTTAGTAGCAGCCCCTCAAGGAATTCTAATAACATTTCAATTAAGATTTGTATTTCATATGTCAAAACTTTTGTGTTCTGTCAAATGCAGTGTACTTATGCAAAAGTGACTCGGTGTACAGAATATTTCTTTACTGATCTTTTTTACCGTATCTTATTTAATATATTGTATAGTATTGGTAATTGGTAATATGTGATTACATTGTCTTATTTATTATTTAATAAATGCTCACTCACCAGCTGTTGTCCCTTTGACATGACAGAAAAATGTTCTCAAAATGCTCAGTACTTTGAGTACTTCATAGCTGAAGTAATTCTTTACTTTGAGAAAATGCAAAGATTGGTCGTTTTTGTAGTTAAGTAAAATGTTATTTATTTAAGTTTTCTTTAATATAATGACAACATTTTGTTCTGTTTCAACCCCTAATTAAAGATTTAAGCTAGAACATTACATGACCTCAACAGAGTTTTGTGTGTAGAATTATATCTGAACACTTGGTGCTGATATCTACAAACATTAGAGGAAATAAATTAAGTTCTTAAGATATCTCAAACTGTTTTCAAGAGAGATACAGGGTAAGACTTTATGGTTTATATTTAGAGCCGGGCAAGCAGTGATTGTCAAGCTAGTGCTAAAATATAGTGAGCCAAGGTGCTTTAACGTATGAAGAAAATCTGCTTCATAACAAAAGCTAGCAAGCTAAGCTACATCAACATGATATGATTGCCGTGATACATTTAAGCTATTCTCATTTATTATGCCAATGATGTAATAATAATAATCATAATAATAATAATAATAATAACCTCCTCCTTTTTGGAGGTAATGTTTTTATAACTGTTTGTCCATTTGTTTGTCTATGATCAAAATAACTCAAAAAGTTGTCAGGAGATTAGGATGAAATTTCAGGGAATATTGGTCACTGATTGAAATTTGTTTTTTGATCTGAATATGGATGCTGATCCAGGAATTTTTTTCAAGGATTTTCAAACATTGCATGACAGAGCAGTTTTCCACATCTTCATTAATAACGCAAAAAATTTTTTAATTAGTTTTAATTACATTTTCAGGGAAGGATTTTCATGACACAAGCAAAAAGTGATTAGACTTTGGTGGTGATCCAATCCAGATGTTGATTCAGGAACTTTTTTCAGGGATTTTTTTGAACATTGCATGAAAGGGCAGTTTTCACATTTTCACTAAACATTGTTGGAAATGCCTTGGTGGAGGTCTGTTCTGTAGCTATTATTATTATTATTATTATTCCAGTTTTAATCACAATGTTTTTTTCTTTTTTTAATTTGTTAAGCTGTTCTTGTTGATCACCCTTACTGCTTTTATTATAAAACCTGTTAAATTTGATTTTGTCCGCCTTTTTAAATATCTTTTTAAACAGTGCAGCACTTTGTGATCTCTGTCCTTTTTTTTCTTAAAAACATAAAACTTGTTTACCCATTACTTATTTTAAATGTAAGCAGTTCTGTTAAGTTTCTTGTTACTTTTCCTTTTTAAAAATCTGTTTTTCTCTGCTTTAAAACAAAGCATACACCAGAAAATTGTGTTCTTTACGTGTTTTATAGTTAAAATAAAATGTGTTGAACTCTGAGTGTTGTGTGTTTAACTTCTGTCAAGGAGTGTTATTATCAATACATGCACTGTCTTCATACCACTGCACTAACAATAGGGGTCCACAACCACAAATATTTATTTTCTTTTCTTTTTTCATAGTCAGGTATTTCAGGCAAACATTTGCACACATTCCAAATTACACAAATATGTTTGCATTTTGGATGAGAGGCTGGGGGTTGCCAAAGTATTTGTGAATTTAAACAGTGCTCCCTGTCTTTGAGTCAACAGCATATATCTGATGATCAGTAAGTTTTTGTTCAACATATCACATTTTGTTGTTGCAATTACTTTTATATTGTTTTTGAGGGCAACCAATAAGTTTGTGATTATAAATAAATAAAGCAAAACTTCAATAAAGACATGATGCTTTTAACTGGATGTAAAAACTGTATTTTTGGATGATTTATACACTCACTAAGTTGTATGTTTTGTTTCTGTTGTCATGTGAGACTCTGTGAGCATATGGGCATGTGAGGTTCACAGTGTATGTTCCCTGGTTGTGTGTTTTTTGCAGGTGATAATGCGGGATCACACATCCACGGCTCATGTGGAGGAGCTGCTGAGGCAGTCTCAGATGGAGTTACAGTGGATCCAGAGACAGCTGGCTATGATTGCTGCCAGAAACATTCGCCATCACCACCTGCACTCAAAGGCCAAGGTACAGTAGTGCTCCTGTTATCAATATTACTGCTCCTGCTGCTCCAGACCACACAAAAAACTATGTGATTAAAATTCACTCTCCATGATAAAAAAACAAAACTAACCAAATTGATTATTCTGATACCACTTCAGCTGATGAAATCTCAGGATAAATTGCTAAAATGATAAGAGGGAAAATATAATCTACAAGATTTGATAAAAGAGCATCTGATGCAGTTTTGCTGCTTAAAGCTCCATCTGAAAGAAATGACATGTAGAAATTTGTAAATGTCTACTTTGAATGAAGAATGACTATACCCATATTCTTTAAAAAAAATTTAGCGCAGTATTTTCACCTTAGTTACTGCCAAAGCCAGTTTTCCCAGTCTTCTGTTGTCTAATTTTGGTGAACCGTGTGAATTAGAGATCTTTGAAGCCTCAGTTTCCTGATCTTTGCTGACAGTATTGGCCCCTTGTATGGTCTTCTGCTGCTGTTGCCCATCTGCTTCAAAACTCAGTGCATTGGGAATTCAGAAATGTTTTTCTGCACACCTTGGTTGTAACGATTGGTCATTTGGCTTTCAAGCACCTCAAACCGATTTGGCAATACTTCCCTGACCTTTGTCAACAACAAGGCATTTTCACCCAGAGAACTGCTGCTCACTTAATATTTCCTTTGCTTTAACCAGTCTCTGTAAACCCTAAAGACTGTCCTGTGTGAAAATCCCAGTAGATCTGCAGTTCACGAGTAAGGACCACATCATCAACAGGATGAATTTGACAATTATTTATTACATGTAGTGGATAATAAGCACCACAGCAGATACGTAAAGCCGATAAAGATTTGGGGAACTTTCTTGGGGAATCCGCCGTAGCTCCCAGGCACGATGAACCCCCTTTATAAGGACCTAAGGAAAGAAGGAAGGAAGAAAGTTTAAAGAAAGGGGTGAGAGGGAGGGGTGCGTCGAGTGAATGAAACAAAGGGAGGAAATGGGCAGGTTAGAATTTATAGGAACACAGGAAGAGCCGTGGTTGAGGTATGGTCCTGCTCCTGAAACTCCTCTTGTCGATCATGAGATCCTCTTACAGAGACTAGAGGACTGGTTGGGCATCTCTGGCACTGCCCTAAATTGGTTGAAGTCCTATCTAAAAGACAGGAAGTACTTTGTTGAAATTGGTAACTGTGTCTCAGACCACATGGCCTTGACCTGTGGGGTGCCCCAAGGGTCAATCCTGGGACCCCTTCTGTTCAATCTTTACATGCTGCCTTTAGGCCAGTTCATACAAAGTAATAATGTGTCCTACCACAACTATGCAGACGACACTCAGATCTATGTCTCACTGACAGCAGATGAATATGGACCAGTGGACTCTGTCACTGCATCCAACAGGTCAGTGTGTGGATGCAAAACAACTTTCTCCAGCTAAATTCAGACAAGACTGAAGTCATTGTATTTGGTCCACAGAAACAAAGAGAAAGTGTCAGCAGTCTCCTCCAGTCTCTCTCTCTAAAACCTACAAATCAGGTTAGAAATCTCGGAGTAATAATGGACTCAGACTTGAACTTTAACAGCCACATCAAATCAATGACATCAGCAGCCTTTTACCCTCTAAAAAACACTGCCAAAATCAAAGGTAGAGTCTAAACCTGACCTGGAGAGACTTATCCATGCATTTGTCTCCAGTAGGTTAGACTACTGTAACGGCCTGCTCACTGGCCTCTCCAAACGAGCTGTAAGGCAGCTGCAGTACATCGCAGAATGCTGCTGCTCGGGCCCTGACCAGAACCAGGAAGTACGAGCACATTAGTCCTGTGCTCAGGTCCCTACACTGGCTTCCTGTGGCTCAGAGAATAGACTTTAAAGCAGCTCTGCTTGTGTACAAGTCTCTCCGCGGCCTAGCACCAAAGTACATCTCTGACATGTTAGTGCCATATGAACCATCTCGGACTCTGAGGACCTCAGGGACCGGCCTCCTGCTGGTGCCCAGAGTCAGGACTAAACATGAGGAATCAGGTTCCAGTTTTATGCAGCTAAAATCTGGAACAGTCTTTCTGAAAATGAGACAGGCCTCTACTCTGACGATGTTCAAATCTAGGCTCAAAACAGCTCTGTTTAACTGTGCATATGACTGAATGGATCTTATCTGCACTTTTCTCTTTTAAAGTTAATTTTATAATGATGATTTTTGTTTTTATTTTGTATTGTGAGTTTAATGCATTTTTCTTTTTCTGTAAAGCACTTTGAATTACCTTGTGTACGAATTGTGCTCTACAAATAAACTTGCCTTGCCTTACTTAAAGCACCACTTTCTGCAACATCCAGACTGGCCCATCGAGCACAAACAACCATGCCACATTTAAAGTCACTTAAATCACCTTTATTCTCCATTCTGATGCTCAATTTGAGCCTCAGCAGGTCGTCATGACCATGTATATGTGGCTAAAGCATTGGATTGCTGCCATGTAATTGCCTTATCTATTTGTACTGACAAGCAGTTGAACATTATAAAATGGCCTGTGTGTATTTCTTTCTTGCCTTACATGTACAGCTATCGATAGTCTTTGACAGTCTTTAATTGAAAGCATTTTGAAGAGCCTTTGTGTTTGCGTTCATCAGTTTAACATTATTTTTTTAATGTCTCATTATTTGTCATTGTACTTTGATATACTCCCACTAAATCCTTAATAGGGTTTTCTTTATGTAGTTTCCGTTTTTTGTTTTGTCTGATTCCACGCTCCTGAAATCCTACATCAAGTCTCCCTTAGAAAAATGCAATTTTGAATTAAAGAGTGGAAAAGGCAGGTTTTTGTAAGTGCATTTTGACATCACTCATGTTTGAAACTAAAGGATTTTTCATGTTAAGCTCTTTGACATTGGTCGTGCAAATGCCAAATGCCACTTAATCTTATTCCAGCTCCCTAGTCGAAATATTTGTAAAGTAGAGTTGTGTTTTTTAACCTTAAACCTGTAGTATTCAATAATCTTTCAAGCCAGCTGACCAAAGCAAATCTGGACTATCCCACTGTTTTTTTTTCTGTTTTTTGGGGAAATAAAATTATCTCAGTCTGACTTGCTGCCTGACTCTAAATGGTGGCTCTTTGAGGGAATGACACACATTGCTTACAGGCCTTTAGGTGAAACAGCATGTAACTTTTTAAATGTTGTGAATTATGTTATGGATTTTTAAAAGTCAAATATTTTGTGTATTTTTTTTCTAATATGCATCTTGAAATCTACAAGTTCAGCTTCTTGTTAGTTTTCTGCCAGTAACAACACTTATATGCAAGGATTTATCTGCCTTTCCCAATCAAATCAATTCCAAAAATGTCCAGAAGAGGACAGCAAAGAAATACCTTTAAGTTCCAAAAAAGAGTCTTTTATAAACTCTCCCAAGTCTGAAAAAATACAAGGGCATCAGCCAAGAGTATGACACAGGACATTCTTATCATAATTAAAATATACACATATATGTATATGTGTGTTTTTGTGTTAATTTGAAAACACAAATAATGAAAATCAGTGATTACTACAGTTGATGGAGCAAGTATCCATATAAAAACATGTTTGCTAAAACAAATATTCTTCATAGTTTTTTTATCAGGTGTTTTTGTTCAAACCTGGTCAAACATCCATTTATTATTATGAAATAAGTAAACAGCATACAAAACATATTTTATACTTAGGTTTTCCTTGGTTCATGGGTATGTGTTTACTCTCTGCTTTTGTCCTCTATCACCACACTGTGCATAGTTTTGACTGGTCTACGATACATGGCATTTATGTTATTGCTGATATTTGAAAGACAATTTGTGTTTTAGTTTGCCTTCATAATTGTATGAAAATATCTTTGCTGGGTGCTTTTTATTTTTATTGTGGGGGAAGGTGGCTGAAAGTGGCCATGGACTGGGAGTTTGAGACCCTTGCTGTGGAGGGTACACATGGGATGTTACTGCAGATGTCTGTCAGTTGACCAGCCTGTAGACCCAACAGTATGCTTGACACAAAACATCTTTGTATGCAGCACAGATGTCTTTCCTATTTTCCTCCTGATTAGCATGTGCTCCTGTTGGCACCCAGGGGTGTGTTCGTCTTAAAATGAGGAGTGGTCAGGCACAGCGTTGGCTCTTACCTTTCTCGGAGATGCAGGAAATGACTGCATCTTAGACCAACAAAAATCTGCTCTTAAGTCTTTTTGACAGCATAAACCTGCTACATAGATGACACATCCATAAGATTACAACACACCTTCAAATAGCAGAGAATGAATGTTTTAATTTACGTATTGATGTATGATTTCTTTTTTTTACACCTACCCAAAGTTTTTGCAAAGTAAAAATGCTTTCACAAATGCAATGTGTTAATTTTAAATTTTTTATCAATAAACAAATACAAAGTGAGCCAACAGAGGAGAAATCTAATAATCTAATGTAATCCCAGACACACTTGATGTTAAGATCAGGACTCTTCTGGGGCCATACCATCACTCTCAGGAGTGCTTATTCTTCTTCACACTTCAGATAGTTTTTTGTGACACTGGATGGATGTTTTTGGACATTGTCTTGCTGCAGAATGAATTGGAGTTGTCTCTCTGATGGTATTGTATGATGAATAAGTATCTGCTTGTACTTCCTCTCAGCACAGTGGACACTAAAATCCTGACCAAATCCCAGACTCAGATATTTTTTAGAAGTGCAGCCTCGGACTTGCAAGGAATCTCCATCTTGCTTCACTGTTGCCTGTAGACTCTCATTATTGTATCGCCCTGCATTAATCTTCTACAGCCAGATAGTTCAAATTTTTACTCATCAGTCCAAACCACCAGCTGCTGTTTCTCTTCACCTCGGTTCCTGTTTTTATGAATAGCTGAGTTGCTTGTCTGAGGTATGGCTTTCTAGCTGCAATGCTTCAGTGAAGACCACTTCTGTCCAGACTTCTCTTTGCAATAGACTGGTATACCTAATGTCCCACAGGTTTAAGCCAGTTCTAAGCTGATGGCACTGCTGGACTTCTTCTGATTTTGAAGAGACATCAGTATGATGCTTCTTTCATCTGCTGCACTTGGTTGTCTTAGCCAACCACTGCATACAGTCCTTAATGTTGCTTATTTCTTTGTGCTTCTTTAAAAGAGCTTGGACAGCACATCTTGAAGCTGCATTATGCTTTGGAGTCTTTGCCTGGGAGAGACCTTGCTGATGCAGGATAACTACCTTGCGTGTTCTTGTTGTGCTCAGTCTACCCATGGTGTATGTACACTATATTGCCAAAAGTATTCGGTCACCCCTTCAAATAATCAGAATCAGGTGTTGCAATCACTTCCATGGCCACAGGTGTATAAAATCAAGCACCTTGGCATGCAGACTGCTTTTACAAACATTTGTGAAAGAATGGGTTGCACTCAGGAGCTCAGTGAATTCCAGCGTGGAACTGTGATAGGATGCCACCTGTGCAACAAATCCAGTCATGAAATTTCCTCGCTTAGTCAACTGTCAGCTGTATTATAAGAACGTGGAAGTGTTTGGGAACGACAGCAACTCAGCCACGAAGTGGTAGGCCACGTAAACTGATGGAGCGGGGTCAGTGGATGCTGAGGCGCATAGTGCGAAGAGGTCGCCAACTTTCTGCAGAGTCAATCGCTACAGACCTCCAAACTTCATGTGGCCTTCAGATCAGCTCAAGAACAGTGCGCAGAGAGCTTCATGGAATGGGTTTCCATGGCCGAGCAGCTGCATCCAAGCCATACATCACCAAGTGCAATGCAAAGCGTCGGATGCAGTGGTGTAAAGCAAGCTGCCACTGGACTCTAGATCAGTGGAGATGCATTCTCTGGAGTGACGAATCACGCTTCTCCATCTGGCAATCTGATGGACGAGTCTGGGTTTGGGGGTTGCCAGGAGAACAATACTTGTTGGACTGCATTGTGCCAAGTGTAAAGTTTGGTGGAGGGGGGATTATGGTGTGGGGTTGTTTTTCAGGAGCTGGGCTTGGCCCCTTAGTTCCAGTGAAAGGAACTCTGAATGCTTCAGCATACCAAGACATTTTGGACAATTCCATGCTCCCAACTTTGTGGGAACAGTTTGGAGCTGGCCCCTTCCTCTTCCAACATGACTGTGCACCAGTGCACAAAGCAAGGTCCATAAAGACATGGATGACAGAGTCTGGTGTGGATGAACTTGACTGGCCTGCACAGAGTCCTGACCTCAACCCGACAGAACACCTTTGGGATGAATTAGAGTGGAGACTGAGAGCCAGGCCTTCTCGTCCAACATCAGTGTGTGACCGCACAAATGCGCTTCTGGAAGAATGGTCAAAAATTCCAATAAACACACTCCTAAACCTTGTGGACAGCCTTCCAGAAGAGTTGAAGCTGTCAAAGGGTGGATCGACGTCATATTGAACCCTATGGATTAGGAATAGGATGTCACTTAAGTTCATATGCGAGTCAAGGCAGGTGAGTGAATACTTTTGGCAATATAGTGTATGTCGTATGACACAAAACTGTCTTCAACATCTTCCACCTTGGTGATCTCACCAGTCACCAAATATTGATTTAATTTAGATTTTACTTATCATTTCCCTCTTTAACATGTTTTAAATTGATTAAAGAAAAAAAGTATAATTTTTAAAGTGTTCTTACCATACATTATTTTGTCACACCTGCACACACTTTGCACAGTGCTGTATGTCTGCCTTTTTATGGATTAAATACACCCAAATAACAAAGATGCATACTGCATGTATCCCCTTCTTATATGGCTTTGTACTTTTGGCTTTTTTCAATGTAAACATACAGTATACATAATCTGAGATTATACAGTATATCCTGCATGTGATGAAACATTTTCAAGGATGCTTACTGAAAAGACGACACTCTTCAGCTAAATTTAATTAGTTTACTGCTTAATTCCTACTAATTCCTGTAACCTGTCTGTACTTTCTGCCACTTACTCATTCCAACTGCAGTGTTTCCTTCCTGCTTTGACATTAAAGAGTCCATATTTTGCTTTAACTCCTTGTTCATATATTTGATTTGGATGACTGCCACATCATGTTTAAAAAAAGTGTCTCATTTTCTCTTACTGAGAACTCCTGATCCAGCTGTGACTTCTCTCTGTCTGAGATGCTTTGTTTGACCTCTTGTCTCTTTAAGGGCCCCATCCCCAGGTCCACTCTGATTGGTTGACTGGTCTGTTCTGTGGTGATTTGTCAGTTCAGTACTGTTCATTGACATTTTTTCACAGCTTTGCATTGTGTCTACAGTCCATGCTTTGGACTAGGCTTGCTACCCTGAGCCAGTGAGCTTAAACTCCAGATGAATTAAGGGTAGGACTGTTTGGAGGCTGGGGGTGGGAGCTGTTTCAGGCAGACTCTGGTGTTGTAAACAAGGAGAGGCACATTCTGTTAAATTTAATAGTAAATATTGGTGAGCATATTTTACCATGTTACCTCAGTAAAAGCAGGAGTAAGGGCTGTTTTACATTGGAAGCGTTTTACTTGAGTGCAGGCCTGTTTTCATTTAGGTAAGCATGTTATCACATTGGAGCTTTCACACTGGAAGTGCGAGCCTGTGACTCAGGTCGTGTCAAAAAACAGGAAACCATCCATTGACTCTTGCTGTCTGTTCCTCTCGCAATTCAAGCTCAGTCTGACACCTCAGTGGAGAAACTCCCCTAATTTGTCAGAATGCTTTGATTCTGCCGGTTTCCCAGGTCAGTTATGTAATAAATCCTGTTCCTTGTGGCAAGATTTTACTGTGATTCTTCCTGAACTTCCAATAGAAGCTCATTTTTGGGGTGATATATGTGGAGAGATAGAGCTGTGGCAGCAAGGAGATGCGCTGAAGCTGCAGGACATTCATGCGCCTGGTGTGAAAGCTGTGGCGGCACTCACTCGAAGCGACAGTCGTGGCAAATGCACACTAACAAAATGCTTCCTGTGTGAAACAGGCATGAAACGAGACTGAGGTCCTCATGTAGCTCACTCCACTGTCCTCCTCTCCTCAGCTTTTAGCTTCACCTTAGCTGCTGTGTCAGTAAAATCCTGCTGTCACCAAGGCACATACCTGGACTCCAACCAGCATGGAACAAAAGGCCTTGTTTTCTAAAACAGGGGGAGGCCTCTTTCCAAAGTAAGTCCACACAACAGATTTAAATGCAGACAGTGCATTCCTTTTGTGTTTTTCCTTTGCAGCCATGTTTGTTTCCTAACTCTCTCCTGCACAATGAGCATCACCTCTTTTGACCTCATCTACACTGACTAAACAGCACCATTGTGTGGACTTGTAAGGGACTGATTTTATTTCTATAGAACCAAAAACTTTATTAAGCTGCGTTCACACCGAACGCGACTTTGCGACTGATATCGCGTCGCCCACCCAAGTGGTGTTGCCTGTCCATAAATACCTCATTTTGGTCGCCGTCACCGTCGCTCAGTGACGTCACATCCGCTTGAGTTTCACCGCGATCATATCATATCATATAATAGAAAGTATAAGCTGACATTATTTCAGCTGTATCCTTCTCACTCATCTACCAACCACAAAACACTGCAGCTGATGCCCCTGCGGTCCCGTCTAGGCGGAACTAATGTACTCACTAACTAATGTTTCCCACACAGACATGGATTGTTACTCTGTGATCTGGAATGAAAACAGTCTGTCACGGGTACCGTCAAACACCCATACAATACGGATTGGCTGTTGCCGCACAGTCACACGCGATATCACCTTAAGTGTTCAAACTTTTCAACTTTTCAACTTTGGCGACCGAGCGATGAGCGATGCAGTCGCCCAGAGCGCATCCATTGCATCGCGGGAGGGTTAACTCCGTCCCATTGTGGCTGTACATTGACTTTACATGTAAAGTGGTCGCCCAGGTCGCCAAGTCACGTTCGGTGTGTAGGCGGCCTTAAATGTTGAAAATTAATACATCAAGAAACACTATGTACAATCGGCATACTAAGTATCACAATACTATGGTGTCCCCCACCCCTTGTGCCTCTCTTTTGCAGAGGACAGCACCACTTGTGTCATCTCATATCAGCTTTAAAAATTTCATATTTAAGATCTGGCTATAGCATGGTGTTAGAGCAGCGGCTTGTTTAAGCACTGAAATGACACATTGCCTTCAGGTATCTGCATATTTAAAGGGGTCATTGCATATTTCTGCCTCATCCAGTTAGCATCTGGTCCTGATCCCCTATCTCACAGGGCTCCATGTCATGACTGAAAACAAACTCACTGCAGGAGCGACTGGTCTCCTGTAAAGACGGGAATAGACAGGGAGCGAGTGTTGCTAGGCAACAGAGCGTATGTTCGTTTTTCTCTTTACACTCATGCACACTCTGTGTCTCTTTCGCTCTGTCCTCGTCTCTGTCCTGCGCCTCGGTCTCAGTGTTAAAACAGAGAGAGCCTAATGACAGAGATCACTGAGCGCCTGCTGCTGATGTAACGTCACGAAAAACTGACACACTAAGATTTAATTTGGGTCCTCTGATGAGGGATTTGGAAGGGGTGATGAGAGCAAAGGGATGTTTGTGTTTCAGAGCTCTTCAGCAGCGTTAGAGTTTGTTTGAAGCCAGAGAAAAGAAGTAATACCAAGGAAACACTTTAGATGAGCTATGTGCATGAACGAGGGGTGACTGGGTGTGTGGATGATTGCTTCTGTCAGCAAAACAGGAAATCGTTATCCTCTTGCTGTCTGAAAGTAAGATACAGAGAGGAAAGGACGCACAGCTTGGATCTGAGCATGAGAAGTCAGAATGCTGTTCTGGGGTTTAATGATTGAAACATTCACTGTCTGTGTAGATTAAAGACACCACGCATGTCTGTTTTTGGCATGTGTGACGTTTTTGGTCACTTGTAGTGGGCGTGCTCAAATCAGCGTTTGAGTGAGACAGGGAGCAGAAAGGAGGGTGGGATGGGGTGGGTGGAGGGGGTTCTGGGTAGAAAGCACAACTGAAATGAGGAGCAGATAGGAAGCATAAACGGATTTAGGATTGTAACTGAGGAAGTGTGTTTGTGTCTGGCAATGCCCAGCCATTTTAGCTGTTTTTGCTTTCACTGATACACTGAGACATCCAGCCTGTTACCTTGGCATTGAGACCAGCAAGCTATCAAAGCTGCTGACTGGAAACACACATGGACACTCGAACACCGGCAGAACACATGTATACACACGAATGTGTCAGCTCAGCCTTCACTGCCAGCTCGTGAAGTGACGGGAAGGGAGGAGAGTCATTTTGGGACAAAGGTAGGGAAACAACCATTTGATATTTGGGGCAGTTCTTCCAATGATAAAACAACATAATGTCTAAAGAATTAAGTTGTGGACCAAATTCAAGTGGATAGAGCCAATCTTGGAAAACAGTCCACAGCTAACAAAATACAGACTGTAGAAAAACAAATGCATCTGGTTTCCCTTCTGTCTTATTACAAACCTTCACAAGAGGGAACTGTTCAGGTATGGACAAGCAGTCTTTATCAAAAATTTTGCTGTGCTTTTGTGCTGTGGTGCCCGAGGGGCTTGTACTGACTTCATTCATGTATGTTTCTATGGTTTTCTGCTCTTTGCACAATAATTATCATCAGTTACTTTAATAAAGGCACTCAAATAACATTACATAAATCTCTGAACACTTAACTTGATCTTCTGTAAACAGCAGGTAAGTTGGCTGTGTGTAGGCATATGGTTTATGAGGTAGAGTGTTGCATCCCTCAGCCTAGAGCCCAGGAGTACAGAGTTAAGGTGCGTTCACACCGAACGCGACTTGGGTGAGCACTTCCATGTAAAGTCAATGTACAGCTGCGATGGGGCAGGGTTAACCCTCCCGCGATGCAACGGATGCGATTCGGGCGACTTGGTTGCTCCAGATGTGCGACTGGGTCGCATCGCTCGGTTGCCAAAGTTGAAAAATTTGAACTCTTAAGGCGACATCGCATGTGGCTGTGCCGCAACAGCCAATCAAAGTTGTATGGGTGTGACAGACTGTTTTATTCCAGATCACAGAGTGACAATCCATGTCCATGTCACCAACATTAGTCAGTGAGTACATTAGTTTCGCCTAGATGATGCTGCTGCAGGGCCATCAGCTGCAGTGTTTTTGTGGTTGGTAGGTGAGTGAAAAGGATACAGTTGGAATAATGTCAGCTAATACATCCTACTATATGATATGATATGATTGCGGTGAAACTCAAGCGGATGTGACGTCACTCAGCAACAGCAAGGGTGACCAAAATTAGGTATTTATGGACAGGTGGTGCGACTTGGGTGGGCGACGCGATCTCAGTCGCCAAGTCACGTTCAGTGTGAATACAGCTTTATACTGACAGCAAGAGGTAGAAAAGGGTTGAAATAACTACACATTATACCTCCTTTTGACATAAGATACTGCATCTTAGTTAATGGGTTCAGGGTGGGGCTTGGAGATGCATCATTAGTTTTGAAAAGATCAGTATATTTTCAAACATGATATAAGTTTAGATAGTATTGTTTATATCAGTATAGTTGTTAATACACTAAAATAGCATGAAAGGCAAAATTTGTCTGCCATGGACCTCTCAAGTAAACAAAACACCCAATGATGAGTCAAGATATAGTAGGCCACTTACCCCCACCCACCTTTTACTGCTTACCTTCCTTTAAATCTAGGACCCCATTCAATAAAATCATTGCTCCATGAACTGTGTATGCTAAACAGAAAATCAGCATCTAAGTTTTGTAGAAAACAATTTGCATAATGAGAGAGAAAAATGCTTAATAACGGACTACAGCTGGAATGCGATGAGTCAACCTAGCATTTGTTTCTGTGTAGCATTATTGTTTATGAAAATTGGACCCATGTTAAAAAACTATTAATATAGATTAATTGCTCAGATAATTAAAAGGAATTATCATAAAGATGTCTGTGAAATTGTATTGCTACACTCTGTGTCATAGTATTGCATATTCACTCTGTATTTGACAAAATAAATATGAAATACCCAATATTAAAATAGATCAGCAATTTATCCTGATAGATATTAAATAACCTAACTTAGATTCAGTTTTTTTTTCAATCTGTGTGAATTATATTCTGTCATCATTAATAAACTTAGTATCAGGATTGAAGTTAAAATTCAAGTATTGTCACATCAGTTGATGGGAAACTCTGATCAGTTCAGCTTTTCTTTGTTTTAAGTTTCACAGTTCCTGGATGCCATGATGAATCTAAGTGCAATACATCAATACAAATAAATATTCAATTTGCCCTCAGATATCCTGTTTATGTCAGGATTAAAGAATTTATCGAATGCTTTGATAAATTCAATAAATTCAGTATCACATTTAAGCTTGACAGGTCACATTTTTTATAAGGGTTACAAGGTTTTCTGTTTTAGGTTTTAAAGTTACAGAATTTTTCATTGTAAATGAAAATCAGTGCACCCAATGTAATGGTAGAGTGAACTATGATTGCTATATTAGTTACTGTATAGTTGACATAGATACAGGTGCTTTTAATTTTATACTGTTGATTTTCTGTATCTAAAACATAAAAGTGATGCTCAGGGTTCTGCTGTAGCTGCTGTGAATCACTGTGATTTAATAGATCACACGTAATCCCTTTATGAGGGGCTCTGATTGAGTGTTTACTCTCTCTGGACTAGTTGACTCCAAATTAATAGCAGTCTGTTCAAATCACACACAAGGGAAACACACTGAAAAAAAAATCGTGGCTCAGTCAAATAGAAAAGCTTGATTCTCTTTTTATTCGAAAGCCCGTTCAGTGTTTCACATTCACTGCTCATCGGGCAACACTAATGCAACTTTTCCACTCACACACCAGATGGCGATATGACAATCTATTTAAATCACTCACAGTCCAAATGAGATTACCTTGGGGTATCCTGGTGGCATGGTTGGCTGAGCACACGCCACTTAACCACAATGCCCTTGGTTCAGATCCAGCCCCCACATGCTGCTTTCCTGTTTCACTCTACATATCTCTCCAGCATCAGTCATCCAAGAAGAAATGGCATTAAAACCCTGGAAAAGTACTGAATAATGTGATCCACTGAACCAATTTACATTTGCGGTTTGCTCACTGTATAAATAGATAGCCATTGTCTTTATTTAGTAATAGTGGAAAGTAGTTCTTTATATGTGTGTGTATATATATATATATATATGTATATATTATTACATAATAATAGAGTGCAAACCCCCATCAGACTTTGAATAGATAAGGGGTTCTCAACTGGTCTACCGCAGGACCTACCAACACTGCCTAATGACAAATTTGATCCAATTTTTTTGCAAATTTCATTTTAATCTTTCTAATGTTCAAAGCTCAAATTCAATGAGGTTGGATGTTGTGTAAATGTAAATATATATTTACTCATTTTTTAATTTGATCCCTGCAACATGTTAAAAAAAGCTGGGACAGGGGCTACAAAAGACTGAGAAAGTTAAGGATTGCTCTAAAAACACCTGTTTGGAACTTTCCACAGGTGAACAGGTTAACTGGAAACAGACAAGTGTCATGATTGGGCATTAAAAGAGTATCACTGACAGGCTTAGTTGTTCACAAGCAAGGGTGGAGCAAGGTTCAACACTTTGTGAACAACTGCGTAAGCAAATAGTCCCAACAGTTTAGGAACAACATTTCTCAAGAAATAGTTGAAAGTAATTTAGAAATTTTGTCATCTACAGTCCGTAACCTCATCAAAAGATTCGGAGAATCTAGAGAAATCTCTGCACTTAAGCAGCATGGCCAAAAACCAACATTGAATGCCCATGATCTTTGATCCCTCAGGCAGAACTGCATTAAAAACCAACATCATTCTGTCAAGACTATTATCACGTGGGCTCAGGAACACTTTGGAAAACCATTGTCCGTTATCACAGTTTGTCGCTAAATCCACAAGTGCAAGTTAAAACTTTAAATGCTACCCACTTCTCTGGGCCGAGCTCAACTTAGATGGATTGATGGAAAGTGAATAAGTGTGCTGTGGTCTGACGAGTCCACATTTTAATTTAGTTTTTGAAACTCAGGACATCTTGTTCTCTGGGCTGAAGAGGAAAAAGGGCCATCCAAATTGTTATCAGTGCAAAGTTCAAAAGCCAGCATCTGTGAGGGTATAGGGATGTGTTAATACCCATGGCATGGGTGAATTGCACATCTAGGAAGGCACCGCTAATGCCTATAGGTACACAGAGGTTTTGGAGCAACATATCCTGCCATCCAAGCCATGTCTTTTTCAGAGTCATCCCTTCTTATTTTAGCAGGAAAATGCCAAGCCACACATTGCATGTGTTACAACACAATAGTGCACTTATTGTATCCCACAATACATTGTGAAAAGTACTGAACAACCGATGGTCACTCAAACTGGTTAAAAATCCCATCTTGCTTATAAAGTACATACCTGTATATGATGGCCACATACTGTCTAGTTGAGATTACTCAAAATATTTTCTCAGACCTTCATTTGCAAACAGCAGCTGGATTAGCAGTCATTTTTCATAACAGCCCTGTTTTCATATTTTCTAAACACTTTCTCAGCACCTTCTCTCACCTCCAGCTAAAAACATCTTTTATAGTCCATGTATCGCTCAAACTCAGGGGATGGTCTCCTACAAACTGACAGTCATTCTTTCTAACAATATTGAAAGAAGCAACAGAGGAGACGAGGCATTTTTAATAAAATGCCAGACAGCACAGGACAGGAGCAACTTATGAGATATTGTAACAGATGTAGACAAGCACCTGGAACTGATTACTTCTTGTTTGTGTGCCTGTCCCACTGCAATGACTATGAAAAAGGAAGATAAACTTTGATATTAAATGCATGCACAAATGAAAACCCTTTGTTTGATATGAGGGTCTCAAGGTGACTACAGCAGAGCCCTCCATCTTCTCTAAGACTGCCCTGTATACACTTTTTCCTCTGATAGGTGTTTTGTTTCCTGCCAATATTCCCTTATTATTTATCTGTTTAACCCAACAGTATTTTTAAACATTGAACATTTTACTATCCAGCTCTATGATGTGATGTTATGGACCTTTTTCCCCAAACATTATAAAACACAGGTGGAGAAACTAGTTCAAATGCTTGTGCTGCTTGTCCACTGTGCATCAAAGGCAGGTGTTTGGACTGAATGTGACTCAAACACCTTTGGCTGCGGATACATGGCCCAGAATGTGTCACCTTACAGTTTCCTTTTTAATCCCTCCCCCTCAGGGATACTTTTAGCAGTAGCTGTTGTCAGTGTTTCCTGTTTCCCCCAAGTGTCCCAGTGCGTCATGATTCCCAAAGTGTGAAGCAGCTACTGTCAGAGCAGCTTTAGCAGTATGATGATGATAATGTCTACCAAGTGGACGACACAAATTGGGCCCTGGCCAATAAGGGGCTGGTGGGAGATGTAGCCTCTTGTCTGCAGGATGAATGGAGCTGTGATGAGTTCAGAGTTGATTTGGAATTTTATTTGCCCTGTCCAATCAACTGCAGCAATAGAAGAAGTTGTAGTAATATTTTTTTCAGCATTAACAATTTATCCCCTCAAAGGAAACCAGTGGACAGTAAATTCACAAAAATGCATATAGAGATTCAACTGGCCAAAAAGTATAGGTTATACAGAAGCCTTGGCTTATTGTACCCACTCTGTAGACATTACATATCCTGAAAAGCAACACCTACTCCTGTAAGTTTTAACAAGAGATGCAACAATTCTCAAAATATTGGACCATTCAGTACAACTTTCAGAGTTTAACTGGCACCCCTTGTATTATTTCTGGTTTTGAGTATGAACAGATTTCATTCATTTGTGCTCCTTTCTCTCTGTATTTGTTCTGCTGTGTTACAGCACATGAGTAAGAACTGAGAGACGAATAAACTGCTGCAGCAAGAGGCGTTGCACTAAAGTTAGGCCAAGACATCATATTACTGCTTAGAGAGGAGAGGCAGCAACATGCATGCACCCACACTTCAAATATGAGGAGCCCTGTATTTTTCTAATTGGTGGGTGATTAAGGGAAAAGATAGTTCAGCGTAATAAGCGGACACTGGCGGTTATATTGTAATGTGTTCAATGACATTTTGAAAAAATCACACTAAACAAATAAGCAAATATCGTCATATTGTCTTTAAATACAGCATTTTAAAAGGAAAATTAAGTGTTTGTCTAAAAACGATGATAATTACAGTTGTTTGCAGGTCAGTTTTTTTTAGTCTTTCCATCATTATCAAAAGGAGATATTGGATGAACCCCAGGGTTAAAAAGCATGAAAAGGTCATTTTTTATAAAACTATGCTTATTTTTTGAAGTTGTTTTATCCTAAGCTGCAATGAGAAAATTTGTGGAAATGTCTTTTTTTTTGCATTAAACTTTTTAAGAAGAATTTCTTTAATACTATTTAAATCCCATTTTCATCGTTTTCTAGCTGCTTCAAACCTTTATTAGGGCAACAAAGGATTGTGTTTTTTTGACTAAATAAATGAATAAACATTTTGGAAACCTTACAATGTCGTTTTTACACAACAGCACCTCTAAGAGTGTGAGCCACTGCCCCCAATGGCTGCAGAGGTGCTGCAGGTGGCCTGAGGGGTCCTTAAGGAGAAATGAATGAAATGAAATCAGTCACTATGCTGACAATTGAAATCATGTTTTCAGTGATAATGAATTACATAATTATACGTTTATATGTCATTTAAAGTCCTGTTGATTTAAACTGACTGCATTTGGTCCTACACAGAACAAAGTGCATGTTCTGTTACTTTAAGACATGAGAAGTCCTTTTTATTCCGCATTATAGCCTACATGTATCATAGAAATGTCAAATCTTCCTCTAACAGATAATACATGTGTTTTTGAAATGAAATTGTGGTGATGACATACACTTTTTTCTGAATATCAGACATGATATTTACTTTAGTGAGTAGTTTTCCCTTTTGAATATTTAGTTGAATTTTACGCTCCATACAAACCTTGCTGTCTTTTTATTCAGCCTAGATATATGCTTTTCAATGCATTATTTGCACTGTTTGATTTATTTGCCTTGCAGAGGTAAAACTTGAGGTTCTACATTGGAAATCAATGTTTGTGAAGTAAAATATCGTTTTATAGTCGTAGAGGAGCTCCTGAAAGGCCCCTGAAGATTTCCAAGAGTTAAATGGGGCCACATTATACTGAAGATCAATTATGGTTTAACATTATTTGGATGCACACATTTATAGCTGTCATCAAGACAAGTTTTTTTTTTCTTTTCTGGACAATAAAAAGTTTAACAGGTAGGAAACTCTTAATTGTCAGAGCTAGTTCCATCATTATCTAATCATGTTTTGTTCTGGCATCATGCTGACAGGTAAACAAAGTTATTTGTACATTTTTATGATTTGCATCAGTGTTTTCTGATCTATGACTTGTGTTCTTGGTCTCACATGGATGTCCATATGGCTGAATATCTCGCTCTCCATAGGCTGTTTGAACTTGTTAGTCTGTTTGAAAAAGCCACAGTACTGGTTGGCAGGTCCATCCGTCTCTCTGTCTGCTCTTGGAAAGTCCACTGCATTACCACCGGTGGGTCTATCAGTGGGCCTGTCTGCTTGGCAGGTCTGCTGCATTAGCAGGTGGATCTGGCCGTCTTTCTGTCTGCTTGGCAGGTTCAATGGACAGGCTCTGGTCTCTCTGGCTGTCTGTGTAAACGACATGTTTCCTGCAACTTTGTTTTAGTGTTTTTTTTAGAGGAGGATGATAGCCATGTGTCCTGTCGGGGGACCTGGCTGTTATGTAGGTGTGTGAGCTCTTTTGTACAGCTGACAAAATACCAAGTTCTCTGGTAACATGCTAATTGATATCTTCGACTGACTGATACTAGAACCATCTGTTAGCTGTTTTCTCCTGGGTTACGACACAGTGAAGAGATCACTGAGCTGATATTTTTGCATCCCATGTTAGTTTCCTCCCAATAGATGAAGGTAATGTGAGTTTTTGGAGAGAGAGTAGAGATGGGAGGGAAGGAAAGCAACCATGAACAGACTTTAGATGGTTGCAGCACAGGTTTCTCCTGTGCAACACAGTGATGTTTTCCTTTTATAGCCATGTTAATGTTCGAGTGGTTAGACTTGCTGTGTGTGCTGTTTCAGGAGGGGATTGGTAGACTACACTGCAGATTATAGCTCTCCAATGTGCTCCTGTGTTGAACATTTATAGTCAGAGCAGCCTGGAGAGGAGCTTCAAATCCAATTGAGATTCATTTACAGGGAGTCTTTTTCCTTTGATACAAAACAGAGCACAGACTCCCTCACATCCTCAAGGGCGTGCCCAGAGGGTGGCATGCACTCATTATGAAATCTTATTGGTCACCCCAGATAAGGCCCTGTGCCAGAATTGCAGTGTGGATGGGCCTACATAATTTTAGATGGGCCCATAATAGGGTTGAGAATATCGATACATCATAATGCAATATTTTGTGGTGCAACACTGTATCAATATTGTCGATGCAATAGAATTATATTTTGTTATTCAATAATTTATAGACATTTGAGACAATACAACCTCTGACCATTACTGGTCAGCAGACAGTCAGCCGCTTGACTCACTTTCTCTCTCTAGCAAATTTCTTGCTGTTATTTCTGTCCCTGGGGCACATAATAAATCTAAATGTAGCAGGACCATGCTTTATATAAAATGACACTGATTTGAAATGAACTGATTCATAATGCGCCAAAGAAGTTTAAGTCTTTAAAGGGGAAAAAAGTTTTGCCCTGTTTATAGTAATGCACTATAGTGTTCTATATCCTATCATCATTCATGTATTGCGATACTTTTCGTATCATTAGAGTCTTGCTAATAGACATCTCTTCCATTCATCCATTATCTATACCGCTTATCCCTTTTGGGGATGTGGGGGCTGGAGCCTGTCCCAGCTGACACTTAGCGAGAGGTGGGGTACACCCTGAATAACACCGAAGGGCAATTTAGAGTCACCAATTATCCTAAGAAGCATGATGTTGGTCTGTGGGTGGAAGCTGGAGTGCATGGAGAGAACCCACGCATGCACAGGGAGAACATGCAAACTGCACTCAGAAAGGACCTGAACAATTCAGGGATCAAACCAGCCAGCTTCTTGCTGTGAGGCACGTGCACTACCTGCTATGCCACCATGCTGCCCCAATACATATCCCTGGCCCATAAATTCAGAAGTTATAACCTGTTTCTTAATTTTTTCTTAGACTGCTTTATTCTGTATTTAAAGGAACTTCATGAAAATGTCTGTTTGAAACATTTAATCTGTGATACAGTAAAATTCTTTTGTTCTCCTTGTGGACCACTCGGAGGTTATAAAGGATATGAATTAAGTGACATGGGTAAAGCATGGAGCTCGCATTACCCTCAGCAATTATATACATAATTACATATATTATCTAGTTTATTTTTGCTAGGAATGAAAAGATTCATAAATCCCATTGAAAACATTATTTAAAGTCTTTCTTGGTGATGCACAGATTGTGAAAATCTGGTATTCTCCTCTGTTCAATTAGAGACCTTTTCTCCAAATCAGCAGTTAAATGTGCTTAATATCAGCAATACATTTATTGACACAACGGACAAACATCTGAAACTGATATGCACTCATCCCATATTTATTTACCAATAGCATAATAGATGTCTGTAAAGACATTTTTGTTGTCCTTGTTGGCAGTTCATTAGCAACCTTCCTTTGAAACATGCAGTCATGCTTTAACATTCAAATGCAGGTAATATCAGATATATATTGTATTATTTCAGAATAAACATTGAAAACTTGTGTGCACGTGTTCATCGGGAACCTTTTTTAGGAAAAGATCCAGTACACTATTCTAAAATCCCATGTGCTTTAGATCTTGGGCATCAGCAAGTGCTAAACCCTAACTCATTTTGACTCTCAACAGGGGCAGTGTTAGTTTCAGTGAATAGTGGAAAGGTGATCCTAACTTCTTGATTAACTGCAATATTTTTACCTGAGTAAAAGTTTAGTCCCTGTCCCTCCCATGTAGCTCTCTCTGTCCCTGAGAGATCCATGTCTGGTGATCAGCAGACTGATATGATGTGAGCAGTCACACAAGTTTTGTTAATCTTGGGAGCAAGGAACTGATTTGACGGTTCTAAACTACACATGACTGTAGCAAAGTTATAATATCCATATTCAGAATGATAAATGGTATTTTATTTTTTTCTTTTAGTGTGTTTGCACACTCTGGAGCCCCTTTGTACCAATGAGCATTGTTCAAGCACCACACCTACCTGAGTACAGTTGCTGATTATATCTATCCCTTTACCACAGTGTACCCATCTTCTGATGGCTACTTCCAGAGGGATAGTGCACCATGTTACCAAGCTCAGATCGCCTCAAACTGTTTTCTTGAACATGACAGTGAGTTTAATTGTACTCTTGTGGCCTCCACAGTCACCACATCTCAATCCAATAGAGTACCTTTGGGATGTGGTGGAACAGAAGACTCTTTTTTTATTGATATGCAGCTGACGAACCTGCAGTAACTGTGTAATGCTACTGTGTCAATTTGGACCAAATCTCTGGGGAATTTTTCCAGCACCAATTAAGACAAATCTGGGGGCGAAAGGGAATCAAACCCAGGAACTGCAAAGTGTACCTGAGAAAGTGCCCAGTGAGCGTATATCATTAGACCATTGGGTGTGCCTGTGCACTTTGCATTACTTTTAGTAGTTGATCAAATGATGCTCAATAGTATAACATCAGTTTTACACTCTGCTTTGAGTAGTTGGTATAAGTTTGAAAGGGGGGATAGAAAGGATAAATAACACTTGACCCTGCCCCTGCATTAATCAGTGCTTCATTTGAGCTACTTTGGTTTAATAAATATCTGAACATCAGTCTGTATAGGGTTATTTAAAAAGGCACATGCAGAGTTACAACAACATATCTTGAGTCAGCTTTCTTACCTCTGCAAAACAGCTGCTGACTTTCTGTTAGCTACGAGACTGACAGCAGAGTATTTCTGTCGCCTAAGAAGGCAGCAGCAAACTAAAAAAAAAGCCATTAAAATGATTTCTGGCATGAGTGAAAACTATCTGAAGAAACTATTTGCAGACCCAAGTGAAAGCTTCGAGACTGCATATTACAGATATGAACTCTATTTCCATGGAGAGTTCAATCCCATCAAGAAAATTTCCAAGGAAAAAAAACTGAGTTACAAATCCTGCTGGGGATGAAAACCTGTTGCAGTAGAAGCTTCATTTTCAGTCCTGGTAATCCTTTTCCTATGGCTGACCCCACAGGATGGGACTAAAGCCCGAGTGCATCACTGTAAGCAGGATTGACAGCAGCCTTCTGCCCATATTTCATAAATAACATCATCAAATACATGTTTCATTCATACATTTTTAGGCCAGTTGGATTCTTTACCCTTTTAATACCGTCTAAATGATCACATCTATAGAAAGTACATGACTCTCCCTGCATCAAATTTTCAAACAAAGTGCTAAAGTCGATGAATCATATTTTTTTTCTTTCTGTAGTTGCCCCCAGCAGTTCTTAGTTTAATTAATGCAGCAAGACAATGCTTTATCTTAATGGCTCCCAGATAAGACTAAATTATCCTGTAATTTAGTCCATATTATAGAGATGCACAACATCTATGGCACATCATAAGTTTTGGCAGATAATAGCTCAAAATGTTGATTATTGTTTAAGAAGGTATAAAAATATCTGCAACTATTTATACCTGATAAATTGGTTCCACGCCACGTATATTGAATATATTGGCAGAAATACTACCAGAATTTACCATTGCCCCATAATGCCTCACCTTATCATCACTCAATATGTAGATTTAAAAACAATTCAATATAATTTATCATAGAATTCAGTGTTTTTCTTGTTTCACATTAGTCCTAAACACAAATAGACTGTCATAATGAAAGACACAGGTCAATTCTATATAATAAAGACTTACACTCTTCAACAAAAATGTATGTATCGGTATGAGCAAAATATGAGTTTGGAAAAAATGGCATCAGCAAAAACAACTATTTGGCACCCCTACCAAACAGTCCACTTTTAAGTGCATAATTTTATATAAAATGTAGTGCCAAAGCATGTGGTTCAGATTTTTGATGTCCTGTTTAGGATGAACTGTTTACCTCTTGAGCTGGGTTTTAACCGGGCAGTTCAATTCAGTTTGGTTATAGGTGTTTCCTTTGAGAGATGAAGGGAAAGGAACCCAATAACTGATCCATGCTGTCCCACTTTTTTGGCACCCTTCTGTCAGGGTGGTGAGTGTGCTGAGCTTGCCCCACAGGGTTGAGCTAAAAACACTGAAGTCAGTTCATCACTTCCTGTGCAACAGCAGCTACAACGAAAAACAACGTACCTAGTCATGTTTAAATCACCCTTGGATTCGAGTGAGCAACTTTCTGCCACTTCGGCTTTCGAGAATGTACGCCCAGATCAGTGTTGCATGGAGTACTTCAGAGGTGCACACCTTCCTTGCCGTTATTGGAGAGGAGGAAGTGCAGAGGGAGTTGGATGAAGCTGGTGAGACCCCCGTCTTCCAGCTTACATCCCTGCCACCAGATGAAGGTGATGAAGGTACAGCTGTCATTGTAGATACAAGCAAGATCCACTCCAAACTCAGTGGAAAAACAGCTTGAGAGTGTTTTTCTATTTATTTATTAATGCATTTATTTATCAACATGAATGTTAAAGGAATGAAAACCAATTATTAGCAACAATCGCAGTTGTACCTTCCTTTACATTGAATTATGTGAAGTGTTAGACAGTTACCATTTTAAACCACTCCCCTTACCTGGTGCAATTAAGCAAATGAAAAAAAAGGGAGACTTGGCGCAACAAACAGAAACGTGAACACAAAGTAAGAATGGTTCCATCTTTACAAAATCATCTTTATCTAAATTGAAAAAAAAGACCATGAAAAGGAAAAATCCCTTCTGCTGATTCATGTGCGCAGCACATTTGAACAGATGCCGACCAATTAATTTGATCCCTGGCAATGCTTTTCTCTGCCAAGCTTTCGTTATCTTGGGGCCATACTTACTTACTCAGACTGCTGTAAAATAGCTGAAAATGAGAAAGCACCTCACTGGTTTAAAAATGCTGGCCATTTATCACAAGTGACTAAACTTGCTGACCCTTTCTTTAAAAGTACTGCTATATACATTCAATCTTGTATCATTTCACTTGTTTGTAATTTCGTCCTCATTTTCCTGCTTTTTTGTAAAAAAATATTTTATTTTATTTGCAGTCAAGATATGAAGCCTCATCCCAACAAGCGCCAGGACACTCAGTCCACAGTGTGAACCGCTTCAGATTACTGGAGGAGAGAAACCGAGCTCTGAAGCAAGAGCTAGCAACCCTCCGCCAAGAGAAACAGCAGCACAGGAAACTGGTAAAACTGTTTTCTTTCATAGCCACACACCTCATTTTTCATATATCAACCACCCTGCACAGCTGGCACACTTGTTTGTCTGCATTCACTCTCAGATTATCACAGTGGATATTTTTTGATGATCACTTTTCTCTGATATTACAGCTACACTGACTTTAACAATCCGTGTATATGGGGTGAGCATAAAGAAGACCTTAGATTGTTAACAATTAAAGTCAACGTTGGGTATCATTTGGGATTTTTCAATACCTGTTCCTTGTCAGTACTTTAAAAATGTGCAGACCTGTAATTAATTCTAGAATTAGTACTTCTAAAAAAAAAAATTGCATTCAATAATGTTAACTAGGGATGTCCTGATCTGCTCTTTTGGCCCCGATCTGATTTTTTTAGATAATTAGAATCTGCTGAAACGGAGTCCCAATCTGATATTTACATTTACTCAGACAATAGAGCTGCACTTTGTTTTTCTGTGTTTACTTTTTATTTTTATTCTTTCATAATTCTAATTAAGTAGACAAAGTAACAAGATGCCCTTATTCAATTCTATTATTTGATTACTGTCCACTATTGTAAAACTCTTTCAAAAACAATGATACTCCGAGTGGTGTATGTGACTGATGAATGACTGGTGTAATCAAATGGTTTTGTGTATCTCGTCGTGAGTACGTCTGCTGTGAGGGCTCAAAGTGAGTCCCCACATTGTGTGCTGCCTTTTTTTTATATTTCTTACACTGTCACACAGAATGACATAAGTCTGTTGCTTGTTGATCTCCCTTGTAAATGGGAGTACACAGCAACTCTGGGATGTCCTGTTTAGCGTGCTCTGCTCTATGACAGCCCCAAAACTGACACCTAAGCAATACAGCACGCTTAACTTGAAAGTGGAGGAATCAATCTAGTGTGCAGTGAAGCTCAGCAATGCCATGAGACCACAGTGAGGAGAGGTCGTCCAAAGCGATGAAGTCAACCTTCTTTTCTGTGATCGTTTTGGCTTTAGCGCTGCCTTTAGGATAATTATACATTATTTTAACTTAAGTACATTGGTTCAATTTAAAACAGCTCTAATATTACCTCCACACGACACGGTAGTTTTGTAGACACTGCTAGAGGCCTTTGTTTTTCTGTCTGAATTAGAGTATTTTCCCACTGCTAACATGTTAGCCACAGGATTGCTACTGCTGTATCACTTGTGCATTTAAAGCCTGCTGTAAAGTGTGCTCAACTGATGGAAACTGACAGTGGAAGTGAGATTATCAGTATAAAGTCCAATCCCTGATCAATCAAAAAATGCTGCCCAATCCAGTACTTTTGATCAGTATCAGGACATCCTTGATGTTACCTCTTCACCAGGCCAATGTGATAATGCCTCTGTGACTTGTAATATCTGTTTCTTAAGCCTGAGCAGAGGAGGCACAGAGAGTTCAGCATCTCTTTGTTCTGACATTAAGTAAATGGTACCTAGATGAAGCACCTAATTCGGTTCAATAGTTTGTACCAGTACTGTTTCTGCACAAGCTATGAAAACCTCCCTTGTTCGTACCTTTTATATATATAGCATAAAAATTGTGACAAACTTTTTTTTCCGTATTGTCCTCCTCTGCTGTATATAGGGAGCGTTGGTGAGTGCAGTGCATTATTGTCTCTTCTGCTGCTTTTCTTCTTCAAGGACGCAGCTGTGTATACATACATGTGACTCTTGTAGCCCAGTGCACATTCACTCCCTCTGTTTGGTCACGGTGATGCAGACATGTGTCATGTTGTCTAAAAGAGATAAAGCTTGTGTGTTTGCGTTGGGTCATGTATAATATTCTTAACACTGTATGCACGTGCATGCGTTTGTGTATTTAGTTAATTTGTCCTTTGGAGGCCTTCCCTAGGTGGTCTCGGATGACAAGGTGTGTGAGCCGTTGTCTTGGCAACACGCCCAAATGCAGGAGTGTGGACAGACTGTCAGAGGGGAACTGACAGAGCATAATGGCTGCTGCTGTGATAAGCTTCAGTGGTTTGAAATACTTAAACAGAGCCGAACCCTCATGCTCCATCCTGCTTTTACAAACAGAATATTGATCATGTTTGAAGCCAGTTTATTTTTATGACTAAAAGCACTTTAAAACATATTACTTTGTTTGAAGTTTAGAGTATTTTACCAACATTATCTATGTTACAGAGAATATAGATTATGCATTATTATTCTCTAGATTGGATAAGAAACAACTGACCACACTGACCTATTAAATGCCCACAAAATAGAGAATTTACAATACCAAATGATTTCAATGCAAAACCAGTAAAACCAAATAATGTTATAATCTGCTTTGATAACACTGCAATGAAATTAATCAACTGGGTACCCAGAACTGGTTCTTTTGGCCAGTTTTGACCTCTAAACTCCGATTGGGAGGGACACTTATTAAACAGAATTTAAAATTACTGTTAATAAAAAATACAAAAAGAAGATTTTCTTGAAATAATTTGCACGTAAAATGGAAATATTTATGGTCAGTTCTTGAAAATGCAAAATAAGTGTATGCAATGACTCTGCTCTCTTCCTGCATTTTCTCATTTTCATACTATTTATGTAGTGATGTGAAGCTTACGGTCAAAGTCCATAGGTTGGTTAGGAAAAATAACTTTTATGGACCAGGTGACGTTTCTCTAAAGCTGAGTACAGATGATCTTACCTGATTATCCTGTGGTTTGAGTTATGCTAAGAGTCTTTTTAGCCACTCGGGAAAGGCTTGGGGCTGCCCTGACTTGCTATTGTAAATTATTTAAGATAATTCAACATGTTCATTATTTACGTCCAGAAGTCCTGATGTGTGTGGAGCGCACTGAGAACAGCCAAGCATGTTCTGTGTGTTTTGTGACATGGACCAGAGCAAAACCAATCAGGAAGCAAGCTCGCTGAAGCAGGAAGCAAATATAGCCATAGCAACGAGAGTAAAGGCTAGAAGGATGTCAAAACAGAGGTCCATCTTGTTTTGGTGAAAAAACAGAAGTGTCTAAACAGCGTAACCTATAAATTATATATGACAAACTGATGAGGAGAGGAGCTGGAGGGAAATCACAACTGCCAATGATGTTACAGGAAGCTAACTGCTAGCTGCATTTAGCCTACTGATGTTGTCCGCCATGTTTGTTTGCATTGAAGTCACAAGTGATCACGCAAGATCACGAGCTGCGAGAGCAGAGGCACTGCCTTCTTGTTAAATGAACTGGCTGCTTTATGGTGTCCGATGTCCCTCTCTTTGTGGCACACCATACACTGCAAGAAAAAAAACAAATCAATCTGACTTTATCTGTCTTCACGTGTGGGCTCTCTCACTCTTCAAAATCAGCTTTGATTTTGAAAATCTTTGTGTGTACCAGGCCTCACTTATCAGCTTGCTGTCTGTCTTCAATAGACACTTAAGTTCACATGTGCAACACCATGAGATAATCGAGGCACTCTACAAAATGTCATTCCAGGTCCTGTCCACACAGAAATGAAAACATTTTCCAATTGAAAATATTCTCTGTAAAGATGATATTGTTTCAGGAGATGTGTCCTTCCACAAGAAAACACTGAAAACACTGTAGTCCATATGCCAGCGCTGTAAGTAGTTCTGTAACACTGCTGCAGAAATACACCAAAACCAGTGAAGAAGAAACTGGGTATGCACATACATCATGATGAGAAATGTGAATAAACACTAGAGTATGCTGTTCTCCATGTCCTCTTGTTGCTCACAGTGGTTGTAGAGGAGCAGAAGATTTTGCTGTTACAGCCATAACAAGCTCAGTAGCTTCTGCAGCACAAACGCAACATTGTATTCTGCCATTGTTTCTGTTGTCATTGGGGCTCGTGTATACCGTGTACAGGGTGAGGTGGGCCTATGACATCATCATTTCTGAGTATATCTGTATTTGTTGCACACTGACAATAAATATCTTTGTTGGTTGTAAAGGGGGCTGTTGGACCCGTTTTCAAAAATGTGCATATTTGGGCAACCGAAATGCTTATATGATTAAAAACTTTTTGGAAGTCAAAGATCAGGGACAGAGCACCTCATGGTCATCCTCTGCTTTTGAATGTGATACACTTTCAGGGATTTTCCACAGATTTTGCATAAATGTCCACTCTCACTCAGGATGAACTTATTAGATTTTGGAAGTCTAACACCCTTGGCTTTATGATCATTGCTTGCAAACATGATATCTCAAGAAGTCTGTGAGAATTTTCTGTCAAACTTTGCCCAAGTATCCAGTCCTATATATCCTATCTGTCTGATGGATAAACTGATTACATTTGGATGTCATAGTTCAAAGACCAACTTTGCTACTTTGTAGAGGCATAAGACATAAAGGCAGCTGTTCCAGTTTACTTTAACAATGAAATTAAGGGAACTATCACATATAAAGAATAAAGGTTTAACACAAATGTTAACAGTTCAACCCTTTCAACATACTGGATCGTCTCCTTTAACTAGATAAGACCAGATTAAATGCTTTAAACATGTTTTTGCTATTTGATGTTTTTTTTCCTTTTGACTGTAATAACACCGTCTCTTTAAATAGTGACATTAGTGGCAGCCTGCCCAGAGTGAGATTTGTTCATCTTCACAGCCAGACCCTTGGCACATTCTCTGCCCTGTTGTCAGTCATCATAGCTAACATGCAGCAGTCAGCAACATAACTCAGTAATGTTATGTAATAATGTATGTGAGCGTGTGTGTTTGTAAACGTTTCTTACGGGAGGTTGGAGGTAGTCCAGCTGGGTGCCTGGAAGTCTATTTACTGTCACTGCTGACAGCTACAGTATCACAGACTGCCTCATGGTCATTCATGCAAAGACAGACTCAGCTATGGATCAGCGCGACTCAGAAAAGCTCAGTCATGGAGGAGTGTTTACTCTGCTTAGCTCAAGCAGATATACTACAGGCTTATGATGTTTGAGAAAAAACCCCAAAATAATATAAAAAATGTAGCATCATTTACCAAATCTGCTTATGATGCCAATGACTTTTTTACATTTGATTTTAGAGATACACATGGTCAAAGAAATAAGGATGCAGACAAATCTATTCAAATATCAGATTGAGAGATGTGCTGGTAGGAAACGCTCAGGCACTCAACACATGGCTAATTAACCAGCTACTTACTTAAGCTTTAAATGTATGGACTCACCAACACAGGCCCCCTTTACAACTAACAAAGATATTTATTGTCAGCGCTGTTCTTCCAACTTGACTATATACAATATCACTTAACAGCTGTTGTGAAGAAATAACTTATTTCACTACATATGAGAAAAAGCGCATGGTGCTTTCTTTAAAGTAATAAACAGGTTGACAAGGATGTTCCCAGGTAAATAATTTAAGATTTGGTAACCGTAACTTGTAATTGCATGTAACCAAATTGTTTAAAGTTACTGAAGGGCCCAAGTTTAGACTGAACACAGGTTCATATATGCACTTTTTCTGACTGCCAGAGTGTGCTCACAACTGATCCTCTCTCACGCTGCGCTTTCTTAGAAACGTATAGGTTAGACAGAACTTGTTGTTGCTGGCCTCCCTCCCTTATGAAACAATTGAAACTAAGTCATTATCTAACAAACATTTATTTATGCTTAATTGATTTGATTATTTGCAAAATTTGGCCTTAGTGAATGGACAAAGACAAAACTCCAGAAGGGTTTATTTAGAAAACTCAGAATCTTGACTGGGGCTTAAATAACTAAAAATAGTACTGTCCGACGGCCTTGGTGATGTCACCTAATACTGCCTGCGTTATTTCCACTAAATATTTCTAAAACACCAAATATTGTCAGTATCAAAATGTGTTCTCTTACCTCTCAGCGCAGATCAATTGTCTTTGTGATTTTTAGTGTTGAAAATGACAAAACTATGATCATAATTTAAGCATAGTGCATTAAAATAGACCCTGCCAATGAAAGGGTTGTCTGAATTGATAACAAAGAAACAAAGCAAAGGGTGCTAAAATAAAGTGCCCTTTGATTCTGATTGATTAGACATTGACCCAATCATAGAGTCAACAAAGGGTCAATATTTTAAAAAGGCCCACTAATTTTCACATGCTGATAACCCCTGATTCAGCTGTATTCCCCATCGTCAGAGATGCTCAGTTGGAGCTCCTGTTACTTTAAGAACCCTCTACCCAAGTGGGCCCACTTCTTTCTAATTGGTCGACTGGTCTGTTTTTTTTTATAATTGGTCAGTTCAGTGCTGGTCAGTGCCATGTTTTTAGCGGCTTTGCGTTCTTTTGTGGTCTTTGCTTTGCACTGGGCTACCCCGAAACAATCAGCTTAAGCTCCTGATGAAATTAAAAGTGCTCTTCGAGCACAAACCTCTGTCAAGGCATTTCTGACATTTTTAGCTGAATTATTATGAAAAATGTGGGTATCTGCTCTATTGCACAGTGTTAACAAATTATTTAAAAAAAAATTAAAATAATAATTTTTAAAAATTATTTTAAAAACCAAACCAACTTATTTGAAGCCCATAATCATGCTGAAAATGATTTTAAATGTTAAGATAAAAAATTTAGGGATGAAACGAATTTTTGGGCTTACTGAAGTTTGCGTGAAGCGATACATGACACCCCATATATATATAGTGCCCCACCAAATGCTCAATTTTTGTTTGATTTAAAATATGATATACCAAATGAAAGCTCTGAACCTTGTCTTCTTTAATATGACGACTTAGTAATTATTTAGCCATTGAGTTTTGTACAAATATAAAAAATTGCAAAAATAAAACAGACATTTCATTTTTTGTCTATCAATCACAAAATTACTTAACATTTCACATATTCTCTCATCAGAAGTACTGACCAAGTAATGAGTGTGTGGTGATAATTAGATGGTGCTAAAATGTGTGTGTTAGTGTTATGTGATTACGCCTCTGTACATTAATCTTTATTCTCTGGAAAATTTGTTCATCATCAACCCAGATGTGTGAGAAAATGTCGCCCTGTTAATTTTTTTCAGTACAGACGGACATGCTCATCACGGGTAATTTACATATTGGAGCATTTGTTGCCTGAAAACAGATAATATGCACATTTCAAGCTGTATTTCAGATTTTTCTCAACAGATGAGACTATACCATATTTCATTTTCTAGTTGATGATTAATGCATATTGCGGAATACAGGTGCAAGTTTTACTTTACTTAAGTTAACTAAGGATAAACCTACGTATTTAGAAATTCTGTTCACATGATATCATGCCTAAAATAAAGAATGAATGATAAAAAAACAAAAAAGGCCGACATTTTCTCACACATCTGGGTTGATGAAGAACAGATTATCCAGAGAATAAAGATTAATGCACAGTAGTGTAAATCATGTAACACTTTTTTTTTGCAATTTTAATATTTGTACAAAACTAAATGGCTAAATAATAACTAAAATGTTGTATTACAGAAGACAAGGTTCAGAGCTTATATCATGTGTTTAAATCAAACAAAAATTGAGCATTTGGTGGGGCACTATATATATATGGGGTGTCATGTATCGCTTCAGGCAAACTTCAGTAAGCCCAAAAATTAGTTTAATCCCTACATTTTTTGTGTTCACATTCAAAATTGTTTTCAGTATGACTATGGACTTCAGAAAAGTTGGTTTAGTTTAGTTGTGGGGGCGTTCTCGTGGACCAGAGGTCTATATACACCTCACAAGAGACAAATGTTTGTTATTTCTTTACTGACAAACAATATTGAGGAATACAAATGTGATATTCTGCTTAAAAATATCTAGATATGATCTTAGGCCCATCCCTACACTGTCGCTGTTGGTGCTTGGTTTTTTCCTCTCAGTTTTTGGTACTCTGCTATCTGAGGAAAAACTCAAAGGAGCGACTGTTCCCTTGAAAACAATACGCGCAGAGCTTTATGTGGGTTGCTGGGGAACAATCTGTGACAGACAGTCAGTCGGTACCTAAGGTAGGAAATGACCTTCTGTACGCTGCTAAAAGGCCACAGCTGTCTCTCTGCACACCGTCCCTATGGCAACAATTGTGTGCTGCTTTCAGTGGGCCCACTCAGATGATAGTCCTCATGATGATATGGGCCATCCCAGTGTGAAGAGGAGCAGCATCTAATCAATAACCCCTAATAGCTTGTGTAGTCTCAGCTGACCTGCTAATCTCCATTTTTACCTCCCCCTAATCAAAAGTGGGGAGCAGACCATAGTTAATAGTAGAGCAGTGTAATATGATCTAAATACACTCGAATTAGACCATCACCCCCCCCAGCATGCTTAAAAAAAGTCACAGTTTGGCCCTTTTGTGTCTGCTTTAACAGCTGATTTAAGACAGGGTGTGTTTGGGCTTTTCTTAATTTGATTTAGATCAGACAAGGATCTTACAGATTGCTTTAAGTAAACGAGATTATCTTCTTTTTCAGTCCATTTCCCTTTCGATTCCTTGTCTTGTTACCTAAGTATTGAGAGCAAGAGCAGATACCTATTAGCTTCCCCCTTTACAAGAAATCTTCAGAAATAAGAGGAAGAAAGCTATGAAACAAAAGGGAGATGCTTTGAGGATTTACTCGTCCCTCTGAGCTTCCTACATCTGTGTAGCTCTAAATTGGAGGGATTATAGATTTTGATGCCACAATAAAGTCAGAGAAATAATTTGAGTTTCACAACAATCTTGATTATTTTGTGTTATGTTAGTTTGACTCAAATTACTTTTTAGATTTTATTTTTGAGTTAACAGATTTGTAGAATCGCTGTTTAAACATAGTGCTTTAAAATAAATATAAAATAAATTATATTTTTGTCTATTTGTATCATTTTTAATGGTCTGTATAGTAATACTTATGTATTGAATCACTTTCAAATCAACTCCAGTCCTATTAATAAATGAATTATAAGTAATTAAATCAAAAGTAAAGTCGTTTAACTCTGCAAGCCCTAAATATTTTCCTCTTTAATATTGAGTGTTGAATGCTCGCGGACTAAAAGTGTGACTTCAGTTGCCCTTAAGAGAACTGTTTTATCTTTCAGAGATGACATGCAGTATTACTTCTCTTTTTTATTCTACTAAACACAGACTTTCACTGCTACTCTGTGGATTGTGACCTCTTTAAATTTCAACCCTTACCCTGAAATATCAAAGAATTTCTTGCTGACGTGATATATACACCTTTAGAGCTTTAACAGACAAAACCAATCAGAAAGTGCTGGACCTAAACCTTGAATCCAGCTGTTCCAAAACTTTTCTAGCTGGGCCCCCCTTTGGCAGGCAAGAATACTTTAAAGCCCCCTTCGATAACAATCCCCTTTGTTTTGTTTTTTTAGGAATTAATGTCTAATATTTTCTGCAAAAAGTTCATGATAGTAACTTTGTCATCATTGTTTTCCTATGTTCACCAAGACATGCTTTCATACAGTTTGTCGGGCTTTGTAGCAGACGGACACTGTTTTTATAAAGTTTGGGGGTTTGTGCCACCCCTTCCCTGACAAAGCTTTAAATGAGGGAACTGGTGCTGCTAAAATGCTAACTCACCTCCATGTTTTAGAAATTATTGCACCACTTTGATGTTGAAAGGCAACCAGTGTTAAGACTACATTGACTCCACCCAAGTTGGGCTGTGGAACAGGGAAACTGCCCCTTTGGAAACACACCTGACTGATTTTTGCTTTATCAAGTAAATCCATCCCAAGCGTCTCATTGTCGTCTACATAAATGTTATTCTTATTCTGTTTTGAGATTAATTTTTTGCCCAGCTGTAGTTCAGACTGATAAATGTGTTGTTTTTATGCTGTGTGAATGTGACTGATAGGGCAGCTGTTGTTGTTGTGAAGCCAAAATGGACATTGAGTGCAGCTCACTCTGTTAAAAACAGGAAATATTAAGCACAGAATGATTTCTGTCTTTTAAAATGAGACAGCATGTGTGTTAATGGAGGTTCTTTTTGTTGGTTCATCATGCAATTCTAGTCTAAACTTCCACATCTGTCAATTAATAAATGTCACCAGTTCATAATTTTATTTTAGAAATTTTGTTCTGATTTGAACCTGAGACTTGACCAGTCAAGAAAAATGAACTTAAACTGCAAATGTTTTAAAAATCCAGTTCTGGATATCACTGTCAATGAAAGCATCAACATAAAGTTTTTAGGACCTGAATAAATCCTCTAATTAGTGAGCTCTTTTGTTTATTTTCTCCTTTTATATCTCTAATTTTGCCTTGTAAGTCAGAGCTGTTTTTCTTAACTCACATCACCTTTGCTTCACTACAGTATACTTTATTCCTTTCATAAGTCTTCAGTCTCTTCGTGTCTGCTTCTTCCTGTCCTGACCTCTTAATGCCCAATCCCAGGCAGGGCAGAAAGGCTGGAAGTGGCTGCCGCTCTGGTCTGTGGAGCTCTTTGCCTGCAGTAATTTAAGCAGATGTGATGTGTATCAGAAAAGGCCATGATAGCCCATAATCAAATTTCAGATATGACTGTGAGTTATTCCAAAAACAATCCCTTGACTGACTTATACTTCCTTCCTATAACTGAGTGTATCACATTGATATATGATAATTGCAGTGCTTCATGGCAGCTGCAGCATAAATCCCTATTTGAGTTACACTTTGCTTTGACTTGGGTAAAAGTCTGTGTATGATGGCAGAAAGTGTGAGGTCTGAGTGACACAGATGCAGTTACGTAAATGTCCAGCACTGGCTCAGGTTCAGAGCATGTACTTAACAACACAAGTGTCTGAAACAAATTTGTGGCTCATGATCCCATGGGAGCTCTGAATCATAGGAGCCTTCAGTGTGGAGGGGGAGATAAATTCTGTTTCATCAGAGGAAAAATGTGCTAAAAATATTGCACTGTCAAAATGTAGGGCCCTCCTGGATTAATTGAAAATCCCTTTAACCGGATTAAATCATTTTAGGGGCTAACTGCAGTATACCCACACTCACAGTGACACATGCAGAGACGTGCAGAGCCCCCACACATAATCTGATGTCAATATGATATAATTACTCATTGTGACAAGGAAGCAGAGGCAGTGGGATAGCAAGTAGTTTGTGTTGTAGTTAAATGCTAAAAGCTGGTAAACTGTGAGGATTAGCAATGAAAAGGACTGAACGTGGAAAAATTGGTGCAATTTTTGGGTATTGAAATAAACTCACATTTCAATACATTTTTTTAGTAGAAAACATACACACAAAAACAAATTGTGATTTGGATATGCATTTTTGTGCCTTTTTTAATTGAAGATGCAAAGTAACATCTAAATAGCCAAGCAGGGCTTTCCTGAGAAGTAAATTTCAATTATTTTTTGGTTTAAGGATTAAGTAGTGTCTATGACCTTGCAGCATTTCAGAAACATATTTTAACACATTTATGTTAGATGTATTAATTCTGAAAATCTAATTTAGAAAATAAAAGCACGACCCTTGTTGAAAAAAATACACTCAATATCAGAGTAAATATTAATCTTGAAATTTTCCTTATTAAAGCTACCGGATTCTACATTCACCAGTTAATGAGTTACTGTGATATATTGTTACATTTTTTCAATTTTAAAATCATATCATTATTTAATTAACATGTGCTACATTACCAATCGTATGATTTAAAGAGCTACCCAGTGATTCTCAGCCCTGTTTGTGCCTGATGAATTCTCTTCATCGGTTAATCTAGAGAGCATGACTTGCTTCTGTCTGCTGCTTACTGCTGAGGGTTAATGTAGGGTGACCAGGTTCGCAGACCTTTAGTTATACAATACAATACAATTTTTCATCACTGCACTTTATTACACCAAACAAAGTGTCTTTCATCATTTGTATTATTGTTGCTATTTCCATTTTTATTATGATTATTATTGTAATTATTGCCATTATGTTATTTATGATGTATGTTTCATAATTTGTCAAATGTACTTTATAATTTTACATCGTATTCCAGCATTACAATTCAAGTGTTTGTTATTTTTTTTAAGTTTTATCTCCAAATGATTGCACTTTCGTACATAAATGCATATTGGTCTTGGCATGAAGATATGTAATTATAAGTATCTTCATTATCCCTCTTTTACCATGCATATTTTGGGAACAGATAGTCACCTATGAGTAATGAATGGTATTCATTGTGACCACATGTGGTTTTCTTTTTATCTTAGTTTGGTTTAGGCTGTTATATCATGCCTTGCCATAATGTTTGTATGGTAACAAATGGGATTAGTTATTTTTATTTTCATCAATGATGCAAGCGTGAGGATTTCAGTGATACAGTTAAACATTTAATTGGTTGTGGGAATTGTCTGCTTCATTACAACAGAGCTCTACCATCCTGTACCTCTGGTGTTTACTGGCTTTAATATGTTTCCATGTGCCGACATTTCATCCTCAGGGTGAACAAAAAAGGGCTCTTGCAGTGTTTGCAACACAACTCTGGCCACCTGTCAGTGGTGCAGTTTGATGGTGTGCTCGGTCATTAATCGGAAAGTTGCAGATCCAAGCCCAGCTCTGGCTGTCACATGGGGGTGTGTCCTTGGGCAAGACATTTAACCCCAAGTTGCTCCCACTGCTGCGTCAGTGGCGTGTAAGCAGACATGAAAGGGCGTGAATATGTTAGCTGATGCTGGTGGATAACTAACCTAGAAACTCCAACCATCAGTAAGTGCATGTGAGAGTGAATGGTTGTGAATGGGTAGGTGTGACCTGCAGTGTACTTTGAGTGGTCAAAGACTAGAAAAGTGCCAATTTTAAAGAGATTTACCCTGCACTATTGTGATGTGGCTAGCTTTGTTAGCCCCAAAGTTCTCCACGGTTATGCCCATGTGCAGACAAATAAGTGTCTCCCGTACATTCTAAATCTGGTGGGGACCTGGGGTTGTTTCACCTTCAATTGCTTTTTTGAAAGTGAAATGCTCACAGATTATAGAAGTTTTAAGATGAGGTGGTGTTGCCTTGCTATTTTTGGTTTTCCTGCCAATGCCTCTCTCAGCAGAGACTGTAAAAAGAGTGAAATGGCTCGCTCAAAATGAATTTAAAACTTTAGATTTGTATAATGTCATACTGACGTGTATCTATTCACAAGAATTGAGATGTAAATCGATAAAGACTTAGATCAATAAAAACAGTTGATAGTGGAATTGGTATCACAGGATTCTTATTAAGTCCAATCCCTAGTCCAACTTGTGTGAATCAAGTCCAATGACTAAGTGAAAACACTAGATCTCCTTTTTGGAATTAATGATTTAAGACTTCTTCTTATTTTTTAATTTCAGTTTTGTGATTATTTGATAACAGGCCTTGTTATAGTAAGTAAAATAAATCCTTCAAGCTTGAAGTAACACTACTGTAAGCATCTAAACAGCTGTATTTTGGATGTTATTTAAAAATGGCACCAGTTTGGACTTTGTTATCGTAGAAAAGGACACACATTAGAGAGCAGAGGAGAGGAGGCAGAGTCTGTCCAGCAGCATCAGGCAGGCTGCTGTCATTTCACTCAATTTGGCAGGCAGGCAGTGAGGTCCAGACTACAGGGCAGCTCTCCAATAAACCACCCTTATTTGTATCCCAGACTCCAAGATGTCTGCTTCCCTTTTTTTGCCAATGATACTGCTAGCACCTCATAGTCCTGATGCTTTCTGATGTAGCTGACGGTTGTAGCAGTGGAGCTGGCTGATTAATTCAACAGAGTGGATTTCCGCAGATCGCTGCACAGGCGTACAGCACGAGAAAGAAAAGGGGGAAATTGAGCAGAGGAAGAGAGAGAGAGAGGAGAGAGGGAGAGAGAGCGTGGAAGAGAAAAGGAGAAAATGATGGAGGACGAAGGGTGTAAAGGAGGAGGGTCTTCGGGGGTGGGGAGAGAGTGAGAGGAAAGGGAGGATAGGAAAGGGAGAGTGTGTGGAGAGGAGGCGGAGGAAAGAAAGAGAGAGAGAGAGAGAGAGAGAGGCACACACACACGCAGGCCCCGGAGCTGCTACTGATGCTGCTGCCGCTGCTGCAGCCGTTTGACAATTCCCCACCCAGAGAGAGCAGGGAAGAAGGGAGGAGATCAGAGCGAGGAGGAAGAAGGAGTAAGCGACACCTCAGTCAAGATGCTCCCATGCTAGCCTCCACTCACGGTAAATACTAATCCTTTATCACCACTCTGTGTCCTCCTTACTGCTGCTGTGTGCCTCTGTCTCTGCATCAGCGGCCCGAGTGTGTGTTTGTGTTTGATTTTGCTCTTGTTGAGCTCTATATATAGTGCTCAGGGTTAGCATAGCCAGGCAGCTGGGGAAAAGCTGTGTGTGCAGCTGCTGCAGGAGGCGACAGACGTCCACAGAGAGGTGGAAAAGAAGAGGAGCATTGTACATTTTGTCTCTTTTGGGACTTCATAAGGGCAACAAAGCATCATCCAGTTCTTCTGTGTCTTGACTGTAGCAGAGCCACCTGTTTGGAGATGTGTGGGTGTGTGTGCAGTGTGTGTCGAGAGGTGGAGGATGGGGGGGTGGGGTCTGGGTGCATGGCTTTAATGGTGTGTTTGCGGCTTCAAAACGGTTATAAATGTGAAAATGTGTATGCGTGTAGGTTTTTAAACAGAGTGAATGTAAAAGCTTTGCTGTGACCTCAGTTAAATTATGAATCTTCTTAAAAGTACATGTGCACATGCAAACATCGTTATTGGTTACCAACATGTGTAGACAGATGTTCACATGATCAGTTCGACACACAGGGAGAGAGGAAGCATGTGGTGCTTTGTCAAACAAATTGATTTTGTGTGTGTGTGTGTGTGTGTGTGTGCTTTAACAGTAACCTGAGCTTTTCCTGGTTGCTGCCTGCTAAGGGGTTGCCAGGTGTTGGAGGAAAATATTAACCCATTCTTGACTAACTCTTCCTATCAGTTCAAAATGATACGAAAAAAAACCCAGTCTCTCTAGAGTTTGTAGACGTTTATGTACTCAATACGCTAAGCTTCAAATTCATTCAGTGGACCTACATCAGCAAAGTCTTATGCAATCTATTATTACTGTCACCACCTCCACCAATGAGGTTATATATGCCTGTGTTTGTTTGTTAGCAGGATAACTCAATAAGTTAGGAGTGCATTTTGATGACATTTTAAGGGAATGTTGGTAATGGCACAAGGATTATGTGATTCAATATCATTGGTGATCTGAATCTAGACATGGATCTTGGAATTTTTTAAAAGTTTTGTTAATATTACGAGGCAGGGCAGTTTTTCATATTTTCGGTAGTTAGTAGTTAAGAATGGATTTTGATTGCATTTTTTAGGGAATGTTGGTCATGGCACAAGGGAGAACAGATTAGATTTTTGGGGTGATCCAAATCCTGATCTAGGAATTTGTTTAAGAACTTGTTAACAATGCAAGATAGTGCACTCTTCCACATTTTTGACAATAAGTCAATGAGTTCTCTGTGGATTTTTGATGACATTTCAGGAGATGTTGGTCATGGTAAACAGGTAGAGCTGTAGCACAGGGGCTTCCAAACTTTTCTAATTTAGGACCACATACAAAACATATTAAGATGACTTGCTACATTTATTTACCAACCTTAAGCTAACTTAAGCTAGTTAAACCAATCCAGTCTAGGTTAAAATTTAGTCACCAAGTATGCTATTGAAAAAAAACAGCCTACAGATGCTTGACAAATCAAAGCCAGTCAGTGTAAAGATTTTAGGCTAATGTGGCCAATTTAGTCTCAGGGGACTTGGGTCAACCCTGTTTACCAGTGGAGCGGCCCCTGCTCAGGACAAGAATTGAGCTCTTTGCAGCAGAGAGGGGAGATGCTGACAGCTCATCTCCACATTTGGACACAAGACAAGAGCAAACTGCCTTCAACTATCACACTTTGTTAGAGTGTTAGCGCTGTAGTCTTAGTAAATCAGGATGGTTTGTGTTCCCAGGCATGCTGCCCAAAGTTTTTGGCCCCATGAGAAGATATAACACTGCACAGTCTCTTGAACCAGGCATCTGTCTCAATAAATGTCTAGATAAATATAAAGACAAAATCAGAAAAATATGGTCCTCTAATAATTATTAGTGCCAAGCTGTTTTATTTACAGACATAAATAAGCTTCCAACAGAGAAAAAAACACTTTGCTGAAAATTACACATTAAAAATAGTTTGTGTAATTCAGTATCTGCAACTTTCCAGCATTTGGACCAATGTAAGCATTTATCATATTTTATTTATCATTTATATGTAAGATATGACCAGTCTTCGTGACTCTGGTCTTTGTTAGGTTTAAATGGTTCACAGATTAGACATTTTTCTTTCTCTAAAACCTGTTATTTTAAAGACCAAAATATTTAAACGTGTCATTCAGACGTTTGGATTAACAGAAAAACCTGTGAATTAAATTACTATCCTCTATTAAATGTTCTGAAGGGCCTATTTTTCATATAAATGATGTTTTATGAGAATTAAGTTATGCAATAATGCCTGAATATGATGTTTTTGCGACAAAAAACAATATCAAAGTGAAAAGTAAAGAAATCTTATAACACCTATAGAAAATGTTGCTGATGCTATTTTGATTTTAGGGGCCCCGATGAGTCATGGGCCCCTTACAATCTTCCTAACTGTAAACCCTTTGTGTGTGTGCCTATCTAAATTTTAATCCATTTCTCTGACTCAATCTGTCAGGCTCCAAGGTTCATATTCCAGTGTGGGCTGAATTACATTTTAATTATAGATTTTAGCATGTGCCAACTTAAAGTGGACCGTGGGCCACAGTTGGCCTCCGAGCCATAGTTTGGACATCCCTGCTGTAGAAAGTGATGCTGTGTATTTAAGATGTGGCTTCACCCTGATTTTATCAGTGATGACAAACTAAATATCAAGGTGTATGTCACCCAAAAACACTAACTTAATTGCCAAAAGAATTCTTCATGACTTTGCGCCAAATGCTCCCCAAATGAACTCTTTTATATTATATGATTTATAGTCAGATTGTTGTTGTTTCATCCATGTGAAACCCTGTGGTGGAGGATTTTTTTTATGGGGACACTTGTGTGCTGGCCAGGGTTTTAGAGCTGCTTTTGGTGCTCTAATGCTGAATAGGCATCTCACTGAAAATGTGTTCTGGCGAGAAAGTTTTAGGGTGTTGGCGAGGGAAACGCTTTCCCGAAGTTAAACAATTAAAGCATGTCGACAGGGCTATGTTACAATTACAAACAAGAGTAATAATAATAATAAAGTTTAAGTGGTTATGTTTTTATAAGGACTCCAGCATCCTTGTCTTGAGCTGTATTTGGGTTTTGAGACATGGTGTTGACGTGCACACAGAAAAACCTGGTTATTAATGTTCCTTTACACACAATAGATACTAACATGTTCCTAATTATTAAATATTATTATCACAGGGGCCTTTATTTTTTACCACACAAATCTCTGCAGTTTTAATATCTGCAAAAGAGACCACTTTGGCTAATTGCAGACTTAGCAGTACTACATGCCAACATCAGATCGGGGATGTGTTGTGTCCACATTACTTCCAGCACTGGGGGAGGAAAAAGACCGCAGATATTTACATGTTTCTACCTCTGACCATCAGGTTGGAAATGAAACAACAGGTGTACCACCAGTCATGTTACTATGATTGGTAGTATATTTTCATCATGATGGAGCTATTTGATTCCAAGTGGAGAGAAAACAGAAAAAACAGGGAATCTTTCAACTGCCTGTGAAATGCAGTTGAACTCATGTGATGATAGGAAACCAAAATCTGAGCCCCAGAACCACAACCCATGACAGTGGCCACAGTTTCTCCTGTCTAAACTTCCATTAATGTTTACTGCTCTCATAGGCAAAAGACAAAATTAAGTTTCTTCATTGCCCCAGAAATAGGACCCTCACATTGCCAGCCCATCTTCATTATTGATAAATCACTGCGCTGTGGCCGCACCAGAACAGAAAGTTTACAGATGCTGAATACGTGCAACAGTATTTTCTACCAGAGGTTTCCAGGAGCACAATCAAGTTTCTTTAAACAGGAAAACAGGCCTATTGCAGTCTCTGAAATCACAATATGATGTTTACATGCCACAACACAAGAACGTATACGAAAAAACCTGATCATACTGGAGATACTGGAGTCCATGTAAACACAGTTTCTGAATGTGTTTACATGGGCTTCAGTGTGGAGGTTATGTTTTTCCTATATTTGTCATTTCTTTGTTTGTTTGCCAACAGGATTTCTAAGAATGGTCATAAATATTATGAACAGATTTGGATGCAATATTCAGGGAAATCAAGATTCATTGATTGTTGAGATAGATGTTGCCAACAGTGCGAGAGAGGGCACTTTTCAACATTTTTGCTAAAAACTCAATAAGTTCTCAGATTTTGACGACATTTTCAGGAATGTTTTTTAAGGATTTGGTGATAGTGTGAGATGGGGCAGTTTTCCACATTTTTGACAAAAAGTATCTTGACAATTAGGGGTGGACAGAAATATCGATTCAGCAATGCATTGCTCCCAATTCAATATTGATTCAGCAAATCCTCTGAATCGATTCACCTCCTGGCCAGTGGGGGGCGCTGTGCACTTTTTGCAGTGTTTATCCAGCTGTCGCCGGTTGCAGAAGAAGACATGCTTGCAGAGTGACTGAGAGCCGAACATGAGAGTGATTTAATGGCGGTTTATCAGTATTTTCTGTGTAAATAATGTAAAATATTAAACACAATAGCATGAGTATCATTCTGGAGTGTTTTCTTTTCGTTCTTTTGCCGTATTTTACGCATGGTTTATCGTCTTTTTTTCGCATTTATCGTATTTTTGATCATAGTTCATTTTTTATGGATTCCATAAATGGTAATTTTAGAGGTATTGGAGGAAGAAATGAAGAGATCTCTGTCTTCAGGGACTACCATCAGCTAAAAAATGCCTGGACATGGTCTACTATAACAAGCTGTAACATGGACACTAAATGCTGTAGTAAAACATAAATGTTTGAGTTTATGTAAAATAGATGAAGTTATTTTTGGTTATCTAAGAAAATTTCTACATGGTCATTTACAATTGTTTATGAAGAGAATCTTGATGAAAATTCAAAGCCATTTTTATTCTTTTTTTTTTTAATTACACACTGTTTTAGGCATTTATGACATAATAATGACAAATACTTGTAAGAATTGTTTACATTTATTTCTCATGAAAAAAATGGTAAAAATTCAAAGGACAATTCCTGACACATTTATTTACAAAAAAGACCAGGTGGACATTTATAATAATTATATTGTTAACTGTCATGTTTGTACTTTTGTACTCCATATGCACAAATAAGTTATTACTGTGCAAATTTATTATTTATTATTAATAATAATTAACAATAATAATAATTATTATTAATAATAATAATTATTATTAATAATAATTTATTATTTTCAGATGTTTGCTCAAAAATATGAGGTGACATACCACATATGTTCACATTGGCATCAAATAAAAAAAAAGTCAAAAATTGTCAACAGGTACTCTAATTATTTGTGTATTTCTACTTCTTACTGAATCGATACTGAATCGAATCGCCACCTAAAGAATTGAAATTGAATCGAATCCTGAGGTTCTTAACAATGCCCAGCCCTATTGACAATGTTGGAGAACAGATTAGATTTCCTGCTAAAAAAAATCTCTGCTCTCTGAGCACTTGTAGTTGGCGTATGATATTTTCATGCACACAGAGAAATCTGACCACTCGTATTTCTCCTTACATAATAAACTCTAATACCTCAGTTTCTGATGTCTCTATCTTATTTGCCTCAGTGCCTGTGATGTTTATTTCTACATTATAAACCACTGCAGCTTTGAAAAGGAAGAATGATGACACCGCTGTGGCCATTAAGTTGTTGAGCAAATTTGTCCAATTTTTACTCCAGTCTGGCTTCTTGCTCAGTTATACTATTGTTTTTCTCTTCCAAGCCCCATCCTTCATTGTCTTCTTCTGTATCCTAGCCTCAGCATTTGTTTAAACAGTATAGATAACGGCAAACTGGCTGCTTTTTACCCAGAGCTGGTGCTTGAACTGGTCACGCAAAGCTTTCCACTTCTTATGAGAGAACTGTGGGGTGCTACCAAAGGTTTGTTGTGCTAAAAGCAGGTGATCAAGGCACTCTGTGGGAATAGAATGGACACAATTCTTAGCTGAAAGTTATTGTACTACCAAAACTACTTTTAACATCTTTTTAAAACGGAAACATTAAATATTGTTGTTAAAATAACAATACAGTGATGAAGATTTCTTGAACTACCTCCGCCAAGGAGGTCACGTTTTTGATGGTGTTTGTTAGATTCTTTGTTTGTTGGTGAACTGGATAACTGAAAAACTACTGAACAGATTTGGGTGGAACTTTCAGAGGATGTTGGTCATGGCACAAAGGAAGACTGATTAGATTTGGTGGTGATCTTTTTATGGATTGTTAGCAGTGCCAGATAGGGCAGTTTTTGGCAGTAACGCACTTGACAGTGTTGAAATGCCTTGTTTGAGGTCGGTGCTCTTGGTGCACTTCTAGAGATTGAAAAGTCTCTTTGCTGAGTCTGCACCTAATAAGAGCTGTTTCAGGCAGCTACTGGCACTGTAAAGAGGGAGAGAGAGAGAAGTCCCAAAACTGCAGACATTTTGTCTTGTGCACAGAGGCACTCGATCAGGTGGAGGAGAAATATAAAGCGCACTTAAAGGCATATAAAACTCAAAACAACAGAATATGGACTGTTCAAGGCATCATTATTGTTGTCTTTTAGGGCTGATGGAGGTGGATGTTTCAATGTACAGGCCTAAACAAGTGTGCGTGTATGTATGTAGGTTAGATGTTTCATCCTCGATGCATATGTCTGAATGTATGGCTGTGTGGGTGGGTGACAGACGACGGGAAAAATATGGCAGAGAAGATAGAGTGTTGGTGCTTTAACAGCTCTGCTTAAGTCTCTCTTAGTTTTTTTCTATGAGCTGTGTAACTTTTCAATCCCTCGTGGCCTACCCTCTCTTTTTCTCTCACTTTCTATTTTCCACCACATGAAAGTTTAAAAATCAGGGAGGATCAGTGGATACAGTCTTTAACTCTTCTAATCATATTCTTCCTGCACCATTTTACCATTTTTTCTCCCACTTTCTTCATCACCATGCAGCAGACTGTGCCAGCTGACGTTCAGCTGAATGCCAGAGGGCAAGAAGGAGAGAGAAGAGTGGGGGAAAGATGGGGGATATGATGCACCTCTCTCGAGGGTCTGGATTTATCTTAATGTTTCTGAGGACATGTCGGCACAACAATGATGTCTTCAAAGTTACAGCATGGTGAGGGTGGGGCAGCAAATGTTACAAACATGGTTACCTCTGCTTACAATGAGACAGAGAATTGTGTATCAACATAATTAATTATAAACACAGCAAATACGCTTTGATACGATTCTTTTGTTTTACCATACCCAGTCTTAAGTATTTTTTCTAAAGCAGAGTAGAAAAATACTGATTAGTGATGGGTGATTTATTGATTCACTCCATTTTAACGTGTTTCCTGTCAACAAAGACACAACAATTAGTATGTAGTGGCATTGTTTTAGGTCAAAAATGCTGAAATTTTCACTGTTTTCACCGAGGTATTCCCTGACATTTTTTGCATAGGCACATTTTAGAAGACTAACAAGTGTATTCCATGTTAATACATTTTGAACAAAGTGCAGCTTTTGGCATCAGAACTATCGCCTGCTTACTTCCAAACTACATGATGTGCCTTTGATATAATCAGAGCATGCACTTTGTTTCGAAGAGGAAAATTCAGGTCAGTATTATGACATAATTTGAAAAGCTTATGGCAAAACTTGTTAAATGTATTTTTTTTTTATCAGATGTTGGTTTTCTTCTTTGAGAGGAAGAAATAATGATTAAAATTGGAAATCAGTTTTTTTCTGAGAAAAAATCTGGGATTTATTTTTAGGCCATATCATACAGCCCTATCTCTGATCTTTTTTTGAGTGGATAAAAGTTAAAAATGCTGGTCGATTGACTGGTGAGCAGAGTTATATGTCCTGCAGTGAAACTATTGCACCTATGCACATTGCAATCACAATGTTGAATGATGTATTGCTCAGCCCACTGTAAAAAAAACTGTACCCAACCAGACTGCATGGTGCACACACACTAGAACTGCACTCTACATCGTACTGAGTCTAATGTAGTGTGTATTGTTACACTATATTGATATGATTTTGTGTTTTGCACAGTATTTTATTGAGCAGGGTACAGATTCCCTATGCTGCTTTCGTATAATCGGTGCTCATTCATCATGCAGTTTGTATCATAAATATATTAGACAGCTTTTGTTCCCAGGATTTATATGCAGGGGTTCATTCAGACAATTCAAAGGGCATCAGATATGTTCAATGTGATACTTCATTGCGACTTTTTATCATCCTGACACTCCGTACCTGAAAGAGAACTGTTTCTATAGCAACCTCGTCATCCCCTTCGCTCACCCTCCCTCACCCCAGTTATTCACGTATGTGTATGTGTGCATGTGCGTGAACATGCGAGCCGCGTACAGATGAATACTTACCTAGGCCTGAATATGAGTGAGTGCTGTATTGATTAGAAGCCTACACGCCGTAAGTGTTGATGTCATTTAGCCAGCGGGGGAGGCAGAGAGAAAAACAATAAAGGAACATTTCCTCCGCACATTTCCTGGCAGCTTTTCAAGATACACAGAAGTTATATTAAAGGAAAGACACAGAGCACTGCAGGAGGAGAAAAACCTAGAGAAGCAGGGTGGGGCAGAGAAGCAAAGTAAGAGGAGAAAGAGAGGGAGCGTTAGGAGTAAATGGATGTCTGGTTGAAGTCTAAATACAAACACACTTTAATAAGGAATAACATGAGGAGCACTTTACTTATCTTGTCATGGAGGTGTTGTATTCATTCTTTACTGATGATTTCCTATTCTATTACATCAATGACTACGGATGGGTGTACAAGCACAGTTTCCCCTCCTATGGGACTTAATTGAGGGAACTTAAAACATTTTTTTCTCACATTTCCAGATCATTGGGCTGCACTCCAAATGCATCCACTTCATCTTTTCGTAAATTAAGGATTCCTTATGCCGACATCTCTGTTTGTATTCTTCTATACTGTATGATCCAGGTCCACTTTCACCCGAGCCAGAAATTATAGTTTCAGAAGTGTGTTTGCCAAATTTTGTCCCACTGATCTATTTAGAATGAATGAAAGCTTTTAACAAATGAATTGGTCCTTAATAAATGATTCAGAGGGCATAGAAACAGTATTTTGAGGTTTGACTATGATAAGTAAGTATTAAAAAAAATAGTCAAAAAGGTAAAGTTTCACAATATAAGAGACTAAAAAATGACACACATTGCTTTTACTAACAACTAATACCTGACACCAAATTCAACCGTTATGGTATGTACAAAAATTCTGACATTAATATTAGTTTACTTGGTTGAGCCACTTGTGAACAAAAACAGCAAGGGTTTTTCACCAGACTTTTCCCAGTCAGCCCCTTAGTATGTTCCCCCTCTCCAATCCCTCTATTGCCTGACCAGGAAACTACAGGAGTTTCTTGCTGTGAGGGACAAGTGTGAATAAGTACTGCCTGATTTATACTTCTGTGTGAAAGCTATGCCGTAACTTACCCTCTGGTTTGATAACTCTGAACCAAAGCAGAGGGCTATGCACATAGCCAGAAGTGTACATCCCCAAAAATCGAACTACCAGTCAAGACAACATGGACCACATGCTGTGTGATTGGTCTGCTGCACAGGGCACAGGTAACAATTTGTCTCTGTGTAAGGGGCCATCCACACAGAGACAAGTTTAGAAGTATCAACAAAAGACTTTTATTGTTTAGGTGTCTCATGCACAGGGAACCAGCGTTTTGGGACCCTGAAAACACACGTTTTACAACAGAAACAATGAAAGCAAACATGACAAACATTTTTTGCTCCATTTCTGTTGCTATGGCTTCTATTTTACAAACAAGTGAGAACGTGTCTTTATCTGTATGCAAATTGCAATGCCGACTTGTGTTTTGGTGGAGTATTGCACCATATCACTACAGGAACACACAAACACACAAGGAGAAATGCTGAAGATGGCAGGGGACACAAATGCATGATCACAGCAAAGACCTGATGTAGCAGTTTAAGCCGGACTGAAGTCAGGGATTTTTTTTGGCCGATGAGCTACCCAATTTTGGAGTTGCCTTTGTGAAAAGGGCCTTAGCCGGTAAAATGTATTCTTATTCTCTCAAGTGAACTTTGCTTTCTGACTGACAGATTTCTTTATGTAGTCAGTTTTGTCAGTTTGGTTTGGTATGCAATTACAGGTGTTTCCTCTGTCATATAAGGGAAATGGTGCCCAAGTAACTGATCCGTGTCTGGCACCCCTCTGAAGGGGGAGCGTACCGAGCCAACCCCCATGGGGTGGATCTAAAAACGCTGCAGTCTGTTAATTGGTTGCAAGAATTGCCACTTTCTGTGGGCAGCAGCAAAAAAAGTGCATTTTGTGTAATGCTTAAATCCCCTGTGGATTTAGAAAGAGCGGCTTGATCACTGCTTTTGCTGTAAAGACTGTCTACATGAAACAGTGCTCCATGAAGTACTGGCATTTTATTGACAATGTCGCGCTCTGTTTCAGAAGGCTTCACAGTGTGGCACTGCTGTGACACAGTTACTTAGCTGGTACGACCCTCTCCTTCCAGCTCACACCCTGCTCTCAAGTGAAGGGCAGTGGAAACCCAAGAGAGATCAGGGCTTACCACTCCAAACCATACTGAACTGTATCAAACCAAACCAGACCACTCAGTGGAAACCCTGCTGTAGCCCCTGTTTTATATCTTTAATAGGATTTTATCTGGACCTGCCACATGACTGTGGCTTATGATAACTCAAATAAGAAATGTTTGATTAGGTATTAAAAAAAAAATCAGTTGGTTTGATTTGAGTACTTGCTGTGAATTTTTCTTTACTGGACACAGGTCATATCTGAGTGGGAACAGCTTCAATGCACAAAAATTTGTAGCACATTTTTGTGTTTTGGGTAATGAAGAAGGGGATTAGGAGCAGGCAGGAAAAAAAGTTTCTTGAGAGGAAGATTTTTCTTTCATAAGCACTTTGAGAAGAAAAAAGGTTTGATGTGGAAAAAAAGGTTTAGTGTCAAGGATGAAATCTAAATTTTCTAACACATGAAATAAAAATGTCAACTTTATTCTTCTTCCATCATGCCATTAGGACTTTTTCTCAAAGAGCATTATGAAAAAAATCCTTCCCCCCTCATTATTTTCTCATGCCTGACCCTAGTACTCCTCTTCAGGGTCCCTTAAGGTAAAGTCACCATGTCACAATGTTTGGTTTAAACAATGGCGTTTAGGGTGTCTTTATTGCTGTTACAGGAAGCAAAAGGACCCCAGTCAACAGTAAAAACTCCTTCAGTGCAAGACCTCATTAGACCTGGTGGAAAACAAAACAGTCAGCACACAAAATGTCCTTTAGTGACTTTAAATCAGGATAGAGCAGCAGCGCACAGACCAGCAATGTGCCCTTTTGAGGAAAACAGCCTTCATCAGCTTTGCAGACAATGAATAGAAGTACCTCAGGAAGGAAAATATCCTTTTCACACCAAATCACCCGTGCAATGTCATCAACAAAAAGGAGAGGACATCGTCAATACTAAAGAATTAGAACTTGATATGTACACTATCAGGACGGCAGCAAGAATAATACCAAGTCTTTACAAACCTGAGCCTAGCTACTGCAATGTATGAGCCAAAGCCCAATCCAATGCAGTGTAAGGGACAGCTGTACTCTGCACAGGGTCATTTAATTTAAGGAAAAGTCATCAAATGTTAGGTTGAAACAGTCACATTTAGGGTGTTTTTATTGCTGTCACATGTCAGAACGAGTCGTATTTGACCTGAACATTACATAAGGGTTAAAGCCTCTTTGACCTTCAACCTAGTAGATGCTGTGCCTTTCCTAAAACTTTATTTTGTGGCCTATTTAGCTTTTATCGCTGCCGTGCTATGTGAGCCCTTTAGCGAAGGATCATGCTGATAAAAGGCCTGTTAATTCCGCTACACTAATTGTCTCCCACTGTCATTTGGGTTTTTTTAGGCTCTCTTCTCCATCCCCCTTTCTTCCATGAGCACATTTCTCTCAGCCTGCTTCTCTAAATTTTGCCTTGGACCCTCTTTTCACCAAATTGTACCTGTCTTGTGAATCTGTGTTTCTCTTTACTCTGCCACCACCTCTCTCCTTCCTTTAGTCAGGTGTTTCGTGTCTATGAAGGCTTGAATGATTAAACATGGGACAGGAGCCTTTGGTGGACTGAACACCAAGGGCAACTGGGTGGGGGGAAGCAGAGACAGAGGAGTACACAATGTCAGCCTGCTTGGATACAGATGACATGACAGTGGCTGTGCTTCTGTAACTCTCACCTACTTCACTCTGCCAACGAGTCCTGCTCACTTGAGACCTAAAATTCAACTGCATGCATCTCCTGTGTCAGTGCTGCAGAACTGAGAACAAGAACAGTGCACATATTACTTTGTCTTTCTTTGTATTCAACAAAATCTTCTGATACAACTTTTTGTATCAAGATAGAACAAAAAGGTGATCTGTTATTCTCAGCAGTAATTTGAGGAATGGTTATCATAAAGTAATGACAATAATGTGAGTTGATGCATTTACATACACTTGGCAATGCATGATTGAAAAATATATGTTTCAAAGATCAATGTCTGTTAGGAAAATTTAAAACCCAGAAGTTGACATAAATAACCCCTGCCACCTGGAGCTGATAAGTGTTGGTATCATTTTTAATGTTTCTAGCCCTATGAATTAAAGGCCTTTTATAATTTTCATTCCATATCAAGTGCCTTGACCTGGATCATTTGTGCCCACTTTTTAGGATTAAAGTTCCTCACCTTCTTTGAAAATGTTCCCTTCTGTGAGCACCGATGTTTTAAGGGACTCCAGAAGAGCTCCTGCTCTCTCTTCTATTGTTTAAAAGATTTTTATAAAACAGTGGGACTTTTGTCCACAACTACATAATTGATAATTGATCTAAAACTTCAACTTTTTATTGTTTTTAAAGGCATACAAATATGTTCATGACCCTAACCCTGTCATCACATCAAAAGTGATATGACCAGCTGCCATTCATTTTCAATTATCACTGGCAATGATGGGTGATCAACCTGAAGTGGCTCGATACAGGTGACGGATTGAAGTTTAGAGAAGCTCAGCTTTATGCAAATGAGCAGCGGTGCGACCGAGGCGACAGCCAGATGTGGGCTGACATAAGCTACTATTAAAAAGTAAAGTCACATGCCTGCGTGTCTTTTTATTTGTGTAATATTTGTGCAATCAAAGTCATGAATTATAGGACATACACACATGTATGTGTATAAATACAGTGTGTATATATATATGTATATATGTATGTATATATGTATATATATATATATATATATATATATATATATATATATATATAATATATATATGTGTGTGTTTGTGTTTGTTTGTGTGTGTGTGTGTGTCTGTGTGTATGCATAAAGCATGAAAACAAGAATGAAAGTATATGGTCATCTAAAGCACAGCTGATCTGCCTTGGCTGACACATCTGCACCACAGCTTGAAAAACTTGCCCCTTCAGTCACTTACATTGGGATTGAAGGTGCCTGCCTGTGTGTCTGTGCGTTTTCAACTGCCAGGTCCAAACAGTGGATTGAAGTTATTTGTAGAACATAATTTAATTTACAGTTGGAATGTTTTCTCCACTCTTTAAATCTCCTTTCTAGAACAACATGGCTGTAATGATTGTTGTGATACATTAAAATAATTAAATCATTTTATCATATTTTTAAAATTTACTTTAATGGTGCTTGGTCTGGGAAATTGTGCAGCGCTAGTTTGTGATTACAGTACCTCTTCTGCTTCCACTTATGTACTTTTAACGTGCAAATGTAATCAATCGAAAGAAAACACATCATTTGTCAAGCTTGTTTTTTTTTTTTATCTGGTATCAATAAAGTGATCATAGCATTTATCCAATTACTTTGCATTGCATTATAATATGACAGGAAGCAGAGGGCACTGAAAAGGGTAACTCCTGTCTTGAAACATTTGTTCAAAGGCTGCCCATGTAGCCTGTGTAGTAGTCCCACTTTTTGTCTTCATCTGGCACTGAAGCAGCCACAAAAGGGACCATTTGTAAGCTTGTGCCCTACTTATGCAGAAGAATTAGATGGAAACAAGAATGACTTATTTATAATGCACAAAAGTAACAAACCATTTTAAATAAAAGTATTTAGTGCAACATAACAAGCAAGGGTACTGACAAATGTGAATACAGAAATCATGAACATAACAAAAGATCAGTATCTCGGTTGGAAAGGACAAGGAATAAAGTGATAAAGGCTCAAAATGTGGAGTGATGAAGACTGTAGGAACTGTCAAAGCTTAGCAGATGTCTTATTTTTATTATATGCATAGCACTGTGATCATCCAGGAGACTCAGGGAAAGCTGACCCAAGACACTTAAAGTCAATTAAGATATGAGCTCGTTGACTTTAATTTTTTAGTTGCCTCACAGATGAAAACAAACAAAAAAATGATAATTAATTCTGAGCCTCCCGGCAGCCAATGGAAAGATGCCAACCCCAGCATAACGTTCTCCCAGAGCATTGTCTTTGTTAGAAGATGCTCTGCAGCATTTTGAAGCTTCTGCTGAGGAGTATAAAAAACTCGGACTTTGAACTGTTTGCCATTGCAGAAGTCCCTTACTTTGTCCTTATGTGCCCTGTTTTCTAATGCAAAAAGGATATAGTAGGATCTATTTCACATTGATTTTTCTCATGAATAGAGCTTCGTTGTAAACCCCCAGAAGAGAGCAGTGGTGAGGAAAACCTCCACTCAGGCTCTGCTGGTATATTTCTAGCATGTACATTTTAGCAACTTTGCAATGAGGTCAGATGTAAATTATTTAGCACTTGTGCAGTATGTTTTTCTGCAGATTGGGGTCATGTGAACGTGTATTCAGGGTTTTTCCTGGCTCAGATTGAGGTGGTTGAGGTGCCTTTTCTTACAGTTTATGCATATATTATTTGTGCTCCTGCTGCCTCAAGTTATCATTCTTAGAAGCAACATTAGGAATTCTACTAATTAATAAGTTGAAGAAAGTGTTATTTTTCCTTCAACACCTTTCTTTTTTTTTTTAACCAGAAACTGTGTATGTTCTGAATTAAACATAGTACAAACAGAATGCTAAAACAGATGGACAAGTGGCTACTCAGGGGCCATATCCAGCTCTCCCTCTCTCTCAGTGCAACAAACAAATCAACCAAACCTGGGAAGTCATGAAAAATCTGCAATTAAAGTATATAGAAAGAATGCATTTCCACATATCTTTCTTTGTAAGAGATAAGAGATGCAGAAGTGATATTTCACTAAAACTGTTTCAGATGGTCCATCATGGATCACTGAATGGGGTAAAAATGGAACTGAGATACCCGTAAATATGTTTTTTCATTGAAAAAGTAGTGTCAATTGACTTGACTTCTGTTATTAGCTCATGAAATTTAGCATTACTATTTGCCTTTGACTCTAAATTGTAAACACAGGAAAAACCCTGTGTACTTTTGGGTGTCATGGGTGTTGTGTGCACACAAACAAGAATGTTTTTTCTTAAATATAAAGATTCAGAACATTATATAGTTTGTGTATATAAGATTTGTATGAATTTGCATGCATTCAAACACTGGCTTGTGGATGTGAGCTGTTTGTACTTTTGTATTCTGAGCATAAAGGTCCATTCAAGCATTATGTGAGCATGAAGGCCCATCGGAGCACATGTAATCCCTAACCAGCTCTTGGGCCCTTCATTAGCATTACACTGATCTTCCTCAGAACTTACTCTCCAGCCCTCTGATTTTCTTGGTGTGGCCTGAGGGAACAATAGGTCCTGTTCACATCAAATGTATTATGTCATCAATGTGACTGGAAGCTCAGCTGCCCATGTCATGGGAGCACTATTTCACAGTAACTGCATGTGTACATATGGCACACAAACACCCCCCTGCCCTAACACTCCCTGGGGTGCATGTGTATTCTCAAGAGAGGTCAATGTTTTACCCTGAGGGCCCTCTACATACAGTACAGCTAGAGAGCCCCTGAGTTCACAGTAAAAGTTCATGCTCTCATACATGCTTTTCCCCTGACCCCATTCAGACCGCTTTCAGATAAGGTTTTAGTCAATGTCTAAATAATGCAGTTCACATCTGGCAGAAGACTTAACCTTAACCCAATTTTAGTTTTATTATTGGATAAGAAGTCACTGCTGCGACTTTGAAGGAGGGTTAGGCAACATATTAGGTTTTCAAGATACAACGTTGTTTTTAAATGAGATTTAGGTTTAGATGATGGAGTTGATGTGGATATAGATGATGATGTTTATCTGAAAAAAGGATGCCAAGCCTGCTCAGTATGCTCAGTTAAGAGATTTATATAAAAAAAAGCTGAAGTGCCTTTTAACCACAAGAAACTGCATTTCAATGCCAAACTTAAGTGGGGAGGTATCTTTTCAGGTATATTGATTTATTTGAAGTTACGAGGGTGAGTAAATAAGTAACCAGCCTATCCCATTTCCGATTGACCGAGACGATCATGATTTTCATGCCTTGTTTCAATACATGTTTTATAACTGGGTACAAAATTGCACAAGTATCGAGTCATTCTTCAATAAGATATTGAACGTCAAACATGGCTAGTGATGCAAAGGCATGCTTTTCATCTAAAGTTGAGTACCGTGCTGTAATTCGGTACTTGTATTTAAAAAGTAAAACAGGCAAGGAAATACACGGCGAGTTAGCCGATGTTTATGGGTCTTCTGCACCATCTTATGCTCAGGTTGAATTCTGGGTAGGGGAATTCAAATGCGGTAGAACGTCTTTAGAAGATAAAGCCAGGTCTGGACGCCCACTGGATGCCACCGACGAAGAAATATGTAACAAAGTTCGGGATCTGGTATACTCTGATAGGCGAATTCAGGTGGAAGAAATGGTGCAGGCATTAGGCATTTCACATGGTAGCGTTTCAACAATCTTACATGATCGTTTAGGTATGCGCAAGCTAACAGCCCGTTTGGTTCCCAAATCACTTAGCGATGAGCAAATGGCAACCAGAGCATCAGTATGCAGCGCCTTGTTGAAGCGTTTTAGGTCAAAAGATGATTTTCTTTTGCGTCTGGTGACTGTAGATGAGACTTGGGTTCATTATTATGAGCCAGAGAATAAAGCTCAGAGTTGTCAGTGGGTAGGGCAGGGGTCCCCGAGGCCAAAGAAGTTCAAGACACAACCATCTGCTGGCAAGGTGATGGCCACAGTATTTTGGGACGCAAAAGGCATTATTATGTTGGATTTTTTACCTGGAGTGTACTATGCAAACTTGCTAGACCAGCTGAGAACCGCCATCCGTGAAAAACGCTGAGGTAAACTCTCTAAAGGTGTTTTGCTGCAACAGGACAACGTGAGAGTCCACACTTGCAAAGTTGCAATGGATGCTGTAGAGCGAAACGGGTATGAATTAATACCACATCCTGCCTATTCGCCTGACCTAGCTCCTAGCAACTTCTTCCTGTTCTGAAACTTGAAAAAGGATATCCGTGGACGTCATTTCTGGTCTGACGAAGAAGTCATGACGGCAGTTGAGGAGTGGGTCAATGGAAAGGACCCTGACTTTTTCAGTTCTGGGCTGATGACACTTGAACACCGTTGGTCTAAGTGCATCACACTAGAGGGCAATTACATCGAAAAAGAAGAGGTGGATCTCAACCTTAAATAAGTTAGGCTGGTTACTTATTGACTGGCCCTCGTATGTATCATGCAGTATACATCTTTGAACATTTTTAGCATATATGAACATATATGTCCATGGCCTGTCTGTAACCCTCTAAACACGAGAGAAATGCCTCTTCTCCCTTTGTTGTTTGCACATCTCAAAATGTTATGCTTCAACATAAAAGTATCCCTGATGATGTCATTAGGGGATATACCAACTCCCCCGGACAGGAGACACTCCCTGAGCCAGGTGATTGTTTGGCTGAGTAGAAGGAACCTATTTAGGCATGTCCATGCTACCACAGAAAAGATGAAATGGAAAGCTGAAGCCATATCCACTTATTGAGAGGGGTGTGGCCCACGAGGATTTACTCTCCCACTGTCTGTTCTGAACAGGGCTGAAACAGAGTTTGTTTCCTTTTTTTAAGCATGCCAAAATTCAACATCAGAATTGAGTTTGTTAAAACTAGGAACCAGTTTTAACTTGTTGAAAAGGAGCAATGATATGTAAGCTTTAAACCTTCGATGAATTTTGCTGCTGTTTTCTTGCAATGGCTTTTTAATTATAAACATTTAATTTTTAATTTGATTTGTCTAATTTTATCTCATTTACATACAGGGATGAATGAAATGTAAAACAAATCCAGTTGCGAATTGATAACAATTTCCTCAAGGAATCAATATCATTAATGTTTTCACTCATCAATTCTTTCCACTTTGTTCTGAGCATTCTGCAAATGATGGACATCACGGTCTCATCAGATGCAGTCAGTAGAAAGGAAAACAAAGAGGTCAAAAATCATGGCAGAAGTGACAGAAGTGGTCCAACTTGTAAGAATCGGATCAATGAGCAGAATTGGTAATGGCATTGCTATCAATAATATCCTGTCAATTCCCATCCATAAATTCTAAGACATCGATGCTTTTATGTTGCAACTGTACACCATCCATAAAAGTGCATGGTCTATTATGATGTAAAAAAAGTCTGTAACTCACAGAAATCCAAATTGATACTTTACAGCTTTGTTTCCTCTCAAAAGTCAGATATGTTTTCTAAACCAGGATGTTTTATATAAATTGTATTTTTAAACTAAAATGCATATGTGAAATGTACTATAATTTTCCACAGAGTAAACGGTAAGGAATTGGCAATTACAAAGTTTTTTTAGATGTTTTGAAGTAGACTGCATTCATTAGTAGAATAAAGGGTATTTCATTTTTAAGCTATAAACAGGGTAATAATCTAAGAATGTTAAGATAAAAAAGAAACCCACACTTACATGGATGTTGGTGTTTTTTTGGAACTCGAATAATTTTTAAATGTCAAAAAGAGAAAATAATAAACATGGAATCTTTTGTAATATGGACCAAATCATATCCCTAATTAAGATTCAAATAATATTGTTTGCCAAAATACCAATTCAGAATCACACGAACAGTTGCACAAGGACACATTGACTTACCTCAGGCTGTTTTTGACCCACCTTTGGAACAATGAAGGGTCCATTTACCTGTGAATCTGGTCTTAATGATCAAAAACATGTCTCCTGCAGCCTGTTGAAAGGATTTTTTCTCCATTTTTTTATCACTGCCAGCATATCTGTATGGTGATGAGAGTGTGCTCTCTGTTCCTTGGTTATACATATAACTGAAGATCAGTTTCTGTACGTTTTGATAACATGATCAAACAATTGAGATTTTGTTGTATTTAAAAATAAAATGTTTTGTCAGTGTGTGTCAGATTTTATTTTTACCTTAATCATACCAAAGAAAATGTTTGGTCTTTGTCAATCATATGTGATTACTCTACAAAAAGAATATCTATCTGACTGTGAATCAAGCTCACAGTCTGAGGTTGTTTTTTTTTAGCTTTAGTCATGTACTATTAACTCCATGAAAAATTGGTTGGTTACAGCTACCACAACATTTCCAACAAAAGCATCCAGTCAGCATATGATGTTAATAGACACAATGTATAACTACATGCTTTGGCTGAACATCCTTTTGCGTCACTTCCACGTTGCATTTTGTGTCGTCTTCCTATCTCCTGGCACTTACTCAACATCTCATAATTTCTAATTCTTGATGTCATTTTACAGTTTTCTTTAAAAACACATGTAAACTGTGTTAGAGGTGTGGGTGGTTAGCGTGTGTGAATTTATGTTTCATTTCTTACATCTTATTGCTCAGATTCAGCAGGCTTTCATCGCACCATCTGACAAGCCTGAAAACTGATATTTTACAGTCTGACACAGATTGGAATCAAGACTTTATTAGACCCATCTTGCACAGTGTGACATCTGATGATCTTGTAAGATTGGTGTTATTACACAGTCAGTAGATGCCTTCAAGCTGCAAACAACAATGATTTCAACTGCTGCTCAGTCTGCTCAGTTGTTATGAAGAAACAGTTTATTGTTAAGTCTCCATGATAGCAGCATTCTTGTTTTGTCTGATTTAGGTTCAAAAACTCAGAACAATGCGCTCTGTGATACAAACAGGGACTTGTCATTCTACTGTTGTGCTATGCAACAGATATTCAGAGAAGACACTGAACTAAGGCGCTCTTCTAAGTCTTTTGTGTTTTTGGTTTTCACCTCACAAAGGTTGAAATTATGCAATTTCTTTTTCTTTTAAAGGTTTTAGGTAAAGATACAGTATGTGTAATTTTTGCGCTAAAATGTCCACATTATTAAAAAGCATTTTACAGGTTGTATTTCTTTTGAAACTCATATGAAACCTTGTCTTTTAATGAATTTTATATAAGGTCATTCTTGTTTTTCAATGTTTTTCAAAAGAAAAATTCGACCTTTTCAATAAAAAAATTGCGTATTTTCAGAGATGCCGCCAAAAATGCTTTTTTTTCTCCACCGCCATTAAAGAAGATCATGTTCTTGTCTTGGGAGGCACGGTGGTACAGTAGATAGTGCAAGTGCCTCACAGCAAGAAGGTTGCTGGTTTGGATCCCATGTCAGTCAGGGTCTTTCTGTGTCGAAGTTGCATGCTCTCACTGTGCATCTGCAGGTGCTCACTGGGCAATATAGCTTCCTCACACAGACCAAAAACATGCTCATGAGATTAATTGGTCACTTTTAATTGCTCTATGATGTGGGTGAGTGCATGAGTTGTTGTCTGTCTCTCTATGTGGCCCTGTGATCGGCTGGCAACCGGGGTGGGGTACACCCTGGATGAATGGATGTTCTTGTTTTCCAACTCTAATAATGAGTAGTAGGTTTGAGAAAAAATAGTCATATTGACCTTAATTTAGCAGGTTTGTATGGCCACATCGGTAGAATATGTCACAGTCAAGTTGGACACGTTCAGTCACTCTTCCTATCTGTGCCTGTCAGAGTTAAAGCTCAGTTTGCCACCCCTCTGAATAAACTTCCCCCGTTTGTTCAGACAGCTTTCATTCTGCAGGTTTCCCACGTCAGTTTTTGATGAATTAGGTCCTTTGTGGGAGGATTCATTGTGATTCTAACTTAACTTTCTATAGAAGCTTATTATTGGGTGAAATATTGAGAGAAAATGATCTGAGAGCAGGGAGATGCAGCCACAACGTAGCACGCACATCAGCTATTGGTAAACAAAATAAGTGGAAGGACCTCACTTGTATAGAACCAGTCTAGTTATGAGAAGTCTAACCTGGAACATTTATGGATAAAGTGGTGTCTGTATAAACCACAGTGCTCTTAAAATCTGTCTGATTGAGTAAGTTTATGTTTTTTGATATAATGGAGCAGCCCTAACACATACACAGGTAGTAACATTACATACACCAGGCAGAGCTAAGATGAGACACAGGAGAAGTGACAAGGGAGGTTGCAGAGTGAGGTGAAAGTGGATGTGTGTAACGTGGAGAAGTTAATCTCTCCTGACGGTAGCGCAGGCCTCTCCCTGCCTCTCCCCTATCCTCTTTATAAGCTCAGGAATGTGTCCTGCTCTGTGAGGGTCTGGCAGTGAAGTGTACATGTACACAACACACAATGAAATACAGAGCGGGGTGAAAAGAAACCAGGATATTCATGCAGAATTTGACTGTTAAGACTTTGACTCACCTCATCTCTTGAGTAAGGATCAGAGGCTCTTTATCTGTGATCAAGTTAAGTCCTTAACACTTGTAATTGTGTATATGTGCTTTTACTAAGAACAGAAGCTTTTCCTGTGCGCTGCCTCATCTCTGTTATTAGATTTTGGATGTGCATAAAGTTGTGGCTGCCACATTGGCAAACTGAAGAATCTTCTAGGCTTTAGATGTGAGTATTTAACATCTGTGATTGTTCAGGCCGAATTTCCTTTCAGACTTAGGTTGAGCCACATTATTTAATCAGCATGAGTGAGTCACGTTATTTGGATTTTTCCAATCCGATCCTCTCATAATTAACAAGAGGCTACGCTTCCAACACAAAGGAATTACTTCTCATAAAAAGTTATGTTTTTTATCAACAAAGTTACCACTGGATTTATATCTTTCAGTAATTCTACCCATTTTCAGTTTGTATCCTAAAAACCTACTGAAGTAAAAAACACAAGCAAAAAAAAAAAAAAGGTTTGGAGGAGGTGGAAAAGTTAGTGTATCCATTAGTGTTTGGTACTGTTTGGATTATTTTTTATTCTGGCTCCAGGTTTGGGTCATACTTTAGAATAAAGAACTGCCTACCACTGTATTTTTTTTTATCTTAGGATGTACTTTTGAGCGCCTTTGTCCTGTATTGATAGTGAAGAGAGAGTAGACCTGGAAAGGGGTAAGAGAGCAGGGGAAGACCTGAGCAAACCGACCCCAGGCTGCCCGCATGAGACGAGAGCCACAATAGGGCACTCCGTCACACCAGAGCACCCCCCCTCAGCCCCCATTGGTCTTTTTAAGATCTCAATCATGAGCTGTCAGCTGTGACACAGACTGTTCTTGCCCCCTCTATTTAGCTCATTTTAATAAGGACAAAAAAATGACATTTTGATAGTTATATTACTTATATGTATTTATTTAGGTAAACGATGAAAAGCATAGCATAACATGTTTGAATTTGTTCGATTTTTTTTTTTTATTGTTGCTAATGTTTATCATTCTGTTTGGTGTTTCTTATTAAGTATAGTGATGTCGAAAATAAGGTTTAAATCCTTTTGAGGAACTGGGGTAACAGTTTACTTGACAGGATACATGTTACACTTAGTAATCAAAGTGACATTGAGTTTCTTAGAAGTAAAGCCTGAGCTGTACTCCGAACAACTAGAAGTATTATCTTCGTGTTGAGTTTCAGTCCAAAAGAAACAACAATATTATTGTCTATTTGCTATAGTTATTAGTACCTAAGCCTAGTGCTGATGAAAGGAAATTGTAACTTTTTAAATTGCAAAATATTAAAAAGGAAGTTACCACAGACTCTGTTTGTTGACTTCAGCATGTTTAAATAAGCACAATTGCAAGAACTTTTCTAAGAGCATTTAGGTTTCAATGAAGTTGCTCACAACTTTCCATTACCACAGATAAAATCCTCTGTTTGTCTAACCCTCTTCTGACTTTAAAGGCTACAGTAGAATGTGTATGTACCCCTCTTATTCTGTGGTGCTTTTTTGTTTTTGTGTGTGAATAGTTTTCCAATATTTACATAACAGGTATTCGCTTAATATCTAAAAATGGATGTTGAATTTTTTTACACATTTGGAGGGAAAGCCTGCTTGTATGTTCGTTCATTTACTAATATATTCTGAGATCTTTTTAAATCCCTATGAAAGAGCTGGAACACTAAATGTGCAGAAGCGTAAGGCTAATGTATGCCTAGAGATGATAGTTATGCAACTCATTCATGGTTGCATGCACACACAAATACACACACACTCACACACTCCAGCTCATGCTCCACTATATCAGCGTTATCCAGTGCCATCTGCGTCCACAGTTTATACTTGAAATGGCCTCGAGGCTTTAGTGACTGCGACACACACAGAAACTAACCCCCACACACACCAACAACAACAAAAATAGATTAGCAACACATTTATGACTTATGAATGAGACACCTGCAGAGACACATAGGTGGTATAGGTTGGGTGAATGTCAGCAGATAATGTGTTGACACATAGAGGGGAATATTTTGAGCACAGGTTGATGAATAATCTATCAATGACATTTTGGTAAGAGTCAAGCTGAACTGCACACCATAATGAGCACAAAGAAAAGAAAAGGTTACAAAATCTGGAGGATGGAGTTCTAAGATGAGGTGGTATAAAAAAATTAAATGACTTAAAGGTTAAAGTTATTCACAGGTATGTGGATGCAATGTACTGCTATTTTAGTAAGATGTTAAGGTGTCATGTTGTCAGTTGGAGGTAATACGCAGTGTTAGCCGATTTTATTCGATTGATCCCAATATGCTCCAAAGACCTTCACTGGTAAGCCAGAGAAGCTGATGTTTGGCAGAAGATTAAGTGGGATAGAAGTTGTACCTTCTGTTGTGAGAAGCCAAACACCCTGTAAGCCCTTTAGAGGACAGAGCCTGTGTAATAATTTTTTATGCTGCAGTGAAGACCTCACTAATGCTACATAATAAATCTACAAAATGCCCCTCATTTTCATAAGCAATTCCTTAAGTGGAGCTGTACACTGCCAACATACGGCTGCACTGAAGTTAAAATCAACCTTGAAGTGTGTCTTCTTCTGGATTCATTATACTGTTAAGTGGTTTGTATTCCACTGTTAATGATCATACTGGTGCTTTTTATGTGTTTTAGTCCAATAAAATTTTTTGTCATTCTTACAATAATACATCCCTTTCCCCCACAATATGTCTACTGTAAGATACAAACCCCAATTCCAGTGAAGTTTGGATGTTGTGTAAAGCTTAATTAAAAACATAATGCAATGATTTGCAAATCATTTTTTGACCTAAATTCAATTGAGGACACTAGAATGAAGATATATTTAATGTCCAAACTGATGAGCTATATTTTTTTTGCAAATATTCTCTCACTTTGAATTTGATGCCCACAACATGTTCCACGAAAAGCTGAGACAGGAACATGTATATACCACTGCGTAACATCATCTGTCCTTTTAACAACACTCAATAAGCGTTTAGGGTCTGAGGAAACTAAGTGTTGAAGATTTAGAGGTTGAAATCTTTGCCATTCTTGCTTGATGTAAGATTTCAGTTTCTCAACAGTCCAGGGTCTCCATTTTCATATTTTGTGCTTCACAATGAGCCACACATTTTCAACAGGTGACAGGTCTGGACTGCAGGCAGGTCAGTCTGATACCTGCACTCTTTTACTATGAAGCCACACTATTCTAACAGAATGTGGCTTGGCATAGTCTTGCTGAAAAAAATGTTGTTTGGATGGTAGAAGATGTTCTCCAGAACCTGTATGCTCCTTTCAGCATTAATGGTGCCTTCACAGATGTGCAAGTCACCCATGCCATGGGCACTAACATACCCCAAATCTATCACAGGTGCTGGCTTTCGAATTCTATGCTGATATCAATCTGGGTGATCCTTTTCTTCTTTGACCCTGAGGGCACGATGTCCATGATTTCCAAAAACAATTTGAATGTGGACTCATGAGACCGCAGCACACTTTTCCACTTTGCATCAGTCCATCTCAGATGAGCTCAGGCCAGAGAAGCCAGCGTTTTGGGTGTTGTTTATGTATGGCTTTAGCTTTGCATGGGAGAGTTTTAACTTGAACTTGCAGATGTAGTAATGAACTGTGTTATCTAGCAGTGGCTTTCTGCAGTGTTTCTGAGCCCATGTGGTAATATCCCTCACATAATGATGTTAGTTTTAATGCATATCGAAGGTCACAGGCACTCAGTGTTGATTTTCAGCTGTGCTGCTTACATGCAGAGATTTCTCCGGATTCTCTGGATGGTTTGATAATATCATGGACTGTAGATGATGACATCCTGAAATACCTTGCAACTTACATTTAGAAATGTTGTTCTAGAGCAGTTGGTATATTTGCTCAAGCAGTCATTCACAAAGTGGTGAACTTCAACCCATCCTTGCTTGTGAATGACTGAGCCTCACCTAGGTCCAGTTCACCTGTTTACCTGTAGAATGTACCAAACATGTTTTTGAGTATTCCTCAATTTCCCAGTCTTTTGTTGCCCCTGTCCCACCTTTTTTGGAAATTATTGTAGGCATCAAATTCAAAATAAGTGAATATTTGCAAAAAAAAAAATCCCAACATTTTATCAGTTTGAACATTAAATATCTTGTCTTTGTAAAGTATTCAACTGGATATAGGTAGAGAAGCATTTGCAATAATTGTGTGCTTTTTTGTTTGTGTTTTACAAAATGTTATTGGAATAGGGGACTGTATTAAAGTAGTGAGATATGAAGTCTTAGTTTGTTATCTTGTTTCCTTTACAAGAGGGCATGAGCTTGTGCTGGTTGTTAACATTTGAATTTCTCCTGTACTCATTTAGTTTTGTGGCTTTGTTGATTGAAAATGATGCAAAAGGCCTCGTGTTTCTCTGCGTGTAGCCTCCTAGTGACTCCACCTCTGAGCAACAGCCATCCTGTATAGCTCTAATACAGTACGTGTTATTCTTCTAGATACAGTTACAGATATTTTTTGTCTATGATTAAACCAAAGTATCTTGAATAACACAGCGTGTGCAAAAACAACAGTTTTTCATGTTTGTTTGAATCACAGGCAGGCCGTGCAGCATTTGTCTTCATCCAGAGTGGAGGAGCTGTCCGTGGTCCTGACTTCTGCAGACATTAGACAGTGCTGAGCAGGCAGCAGTCATGCCTCTGACTCCTCTCTTAAACCAACTTAGTGTAGAACAACACAGCTGTTTTCATGCACACATCAGCTGTAGTCAGTCTGATAAACCATTGAGTTGAAATACAATGTTAGAGGATCTCCTTTTTTATTCCAGTGTTTTATTAAGGTCGTAAAAAGCAGATTAGAGGTGTGAAGTCTTCTTTTTTATTAATTTAAAATAGAACGTTGTACTTTATTTAACCTGCAGAGAAAAAAATAGGCAAGATAAGGTTTTGTCTTTGGGTTGAGAATTAGGTGAGGATACACTGTGTGGTGCACAAGGAAATAAGTGTTTTTTTTTCTCTAGTTTAAATTCATAAGGGAGTTATGAAAACAGAAAGTATAGTATCCAGTAATTCAATAATACTGTTAACTCATGGTTTAATAAGTGCTTCTGTTTTTGTTTGTCTCTGATACCCCAGGCAGCAGGAGTATTATTTTTGGTAGTCCTAATCCATTCTTTGGCACTTCAGGCAATTTATTCTTAAAAGAGTTTATTAAAATGGAAAGCTTTTTTTTTTGTTTTTTTTTTTAAAATAAAATTCTTTATCACACTTTTCAGCAAACCAAATTAACATATCTGAAAAAATATTACACACTTCAGGAGAAATTTTTCTTCTTAAAGGAATAGTTTAGGAATTTTGAAGTGGGGATGAGTAAGGTGCAGATCTGCCTCTATGCAGTAAGAAGCTAGGACTACATATTGATGCATATAGGGAGAAATTAAAATTTAAGGTAAGCATAGGGCGATTGCTCACCATACTCATCATCTTTATAACAACTTATCTTTTTACCAGCAAGCTTTTTAGTTTTGACACCACTTTGGCACACAGCAGAGCCTACATATCCTTCCACCAGATACGGACTGCAAGATACGGTCTTCATTCTCATTTTGCCTAAAACACTGACATCACTGCATCCCAAATAGGGATGGGAATGGAAAAAAACAAGTCCAGTTGAGAATTGATAGCCACCACCCAAAAGAATTGCTATCATATGTCTATTTGCTGAACAGTTACCTTATCAGTTCCTTCGACTCTTTACTGCATGCCTTTTCAGGAGGCCTCTGTATGACTGCAGTGGCTTGTATAAAGGCCTCTGGTATGCTCTGATCTTGAAACATCCAGAAGTGAACTTTTGTTGTAACACTATTTCATTCATTTTGATGATATGAGCCTACGATTTACACGCCTGAAACAACACAAAACATGGGTTTCTCTGGTGCTCTAGTTCCCATCACAGTTTCCTCATTCAGACTTGTTGACTCATCAACAGGAGATTTTCATGTGTGTTACCCAGTGTGGGGGTTAGATCTTCTAGCACACAGATTACAAAAAAAAACAGAATTTAAGGATGCAAAATAAACTTTATCTGGAGAATTATTGCCATCCCAGTGCAGAGAAAAATCTGAAGTATTAGACAACTTCAGCTTGTTTTTTTATATAACATTTGCCTCTGTGGCGCGATCATTTAGGTCTCATCTGAATGGATTTCTTGCTATCAAACTATTGGTAAATTGCACTTACAAGCCTTAATTATTAAAGCCAAGACATCTAAAAATGTTGGGTTTTAATTGGGCTCAGTTCTTTGAATACAGTGTAGAGGATGGGCTGGGCTGGGCTCTAACAGAACATCCATAGGCTCTAGTAGGGTCAGGCTGAGTATTTTGGACCCTATTTAAACTCTATTCCAGTGCATGCATTTTTCCCAAGTATGTAAGTAAATGACAGTCAAATTTGCTGCAAGAATATCCCATTTATGTAGTTAGATAGTTATTTCTTCTTGTGAAGCCTGCAGTCTGCAGCAAGTTAACGTGCTGCTGGCCGAAGGACACATAGGCTCTACCATGTGCTGAAGTAGTGGAAAAGTAAGTTGTTGTAAATGAGTTGAACACAGTTGTAGATGTAACTGTAGTAGCAATATGGTTGTCAAAATAGTAGAATTGCAAACTTCTGTACAATAGTAGTAAAAAATTTTGATATTTGATACCTGTTTTGATACCATGGCAAAACAGGTAAGCAAATGTAAATAAAATAATAAACAGTAATTGAAAAAAAGGTATTATTGTTTTAATCCACAGCCTGTAGGGCAAAAAATGTAGGTCCAGAAAGGTCTGTGATTCTAGATCTGTTATGTAAGCTCTGGTATTTTTGAAAATGTCAAATGGAAAATCTTACAGTATTGTATCATTTTAAAAGTATGCTACTGAAAAGTATTTAAGTATTGTTTTTTAATAACCTTAATTTGTACCTTATAAGGGAAAGCAAAGAAGTGCATTAATACAGAGAGGACTCTGTATCTACTTGTGTAAATTTATATTCATCTATTAAAGCCTCATTGTCACTTCACTGATTAAGTAGACACATTGTACAGGTGTAGTACTTAACTCCTGCTCTTCCTATAGTCAGCATATGTCGTTAGTGTCTTTCCTGAGTGGAACAAAGTGTTTCCACTGTGACGTCTGATTAATGACAATTCCCCAGGAGTTGAGGGGGAACAGTAGCAATCCTCTACCCATGAGAATCCCATTTAGAGTCAGCATCATAGAAATCTTTGCACCCATGCTTTCATCCATCCATTATAACCTCTCTGGCTTAACTGCTACAGCTTCCTCTTTTTTTATTACCCCAATACTACATTACACAAGTTCATGTTGCTTATATGATCCACCCCCTTAAAGCCAATTCAAAATCCTGTCTGAAGATTTGACTGTTCCAATTCATTTCCATCAATGGTTGTTTTGTTCAGAATTGGCACATCCTCAGTGTTAGAGCACCAGCGCTTTCAAAAATAAATTTGCAACATGTATCTCTGTGAAGTAGAGCATGTCCAAGATTTGCTGCCAGAAACAAACATGGAGAGAAGAAGTAAATTTGCATCGATCAAACAAAGCTGGATGTGCTCAGTATTGAACAGAGGGAATTATTTTAAGATTGCTACCTTTCAAACTTAACCCTATTTTGATCAGTCTGAATAAAAGTCACTTCATCCAGTGGGTATATAATGGAAGACATTTTAATGGCCCTCTGCTGAGCTCAAGTGGGAATACGAACTACACATGTTATACACTGAAATATTGTTCCCCTACTCAGAGTTACTTCCTGGTCTGGTTTGGACAAGAGCAATCACAAGAGTTCATATGTCGGAGACGATGACGCAGCAGCTTTTCCCAGACTGGCTGAGGCAGTGACGCATGATTGTACAATAACCAGAAGCATTGCCTAAATCTTATATGTGGTAATCGTGTTATTTATGCTAGAGTTCAGCCTCGTCTCTTCAACATAGCCTCAATACAATAATGCTTTATGTTGTTTTAAACTGAAAGTGACAATTATCTTAGCTGCAGTCATGCTTCACACAAATCCAAGATAAACCAGTGAGCTGGAAAATGCATAAAAAACAGCCTATAAAAGCTTAATGTTATGGTTATTACAGGCTAAAATTTTGCATAAAACAAGGAAAATAAAGCTCAGATGTCTCCTTTAACTTTGAATAATTTCTTTTTGTTTTCAAGCACACTAGAAGTTGCTGTTATTTGGAGTATTAGTGTGCTTAGCTGACAACACGTTTTCATCCCAGGTCTTAAAATATCACTGTTTTGTCACACCTCTTTGCTTCTTATTCAGCCCGACAGTGTAGCATCTGTTTTCTTCTTGTTTGGAGTTAGCCTGTCTTGGTGGGTTAAAAGAAGGGCCATTACTAAGCAGCAGTATTTAATATCTTGAGATAAAATAAATCTACTTTTACGAGATAGGTTGCAGTTGTTGTTTGTCAAGAGCAAATGACTGATATGTTGATTTTGAGGTGATATCACCTCACCATAAAGAACTCATAATGGGGGGCAGGAAGTTAATTATGTGAATGGAAGAGCTATTAGGGTCATTATGACCCTGATGAAGGCTGTGTTGGTCTAATAAAGTTGTCTCTTGAACTGCAAGCATTGCTGGAGCTCATTTAATTTCTTCAATACCTTCCATCCTTCAAGCACCTTCCAAGTTGGAGAAGTTATGCCAGAAAATCTGACCTTTGTAGGAAAGAGCTAACAAAATGGCAGAGTTTTGTGTGTCTGTTGCTGTGCCAATACTCAAATTAGGAAAAAACAAGAGCTAATTTTGAGTCCCCAAAGTAGGAACGGATCAAGGCAAAAACTTACACTCACAGATAACAGAGGCTGACATGCATTACTGACTTCTGCTTAAAGGATAGAGGAGCAGAATCACACAGTGCTTGCAGTGACCACTTGGTTTAGAGCTATAATCATTCAGCTGCATATTTTAAACTTTTGGCATAAATATAATATTTGCAGACAAAAGTGATTATATTTTTGGTAACTAACCGTAGGGTATATATAAAGTGTGCTCTGCAGCTTATGTTTGACAGGTAGACAAATATTTTCTGATAATGTTAGCTTGTCTTTGTACCACAGCCTGATGAAAGTGCCTATATCTCTTAATTTTTCTTATTCAGGCAGCCTGGTGACTCTGGTACACCTGAATGCTTACTGTGTGGCAGGAGGTCTGCAGTACGAAGTAATTTGTTATCCACCACCACTATGCTAGTCAAATTGGTTATCCATAGAAAAATCAGTTTACATGCATGCTAATATCAAATTTCTGAGTATGTTTTTGGTTTTGTTAAAAAGGCATAAAATATGAGGCCTTTAAAATTGAACCAGGTTAATTAAACCAACTGAAACTGTGCATGATTACAAAGCTAAAACAGGGTGGTAACTGCTTCCTGTTGTGCATATGGCAGTAAGATGTGAAAAGTATAAGATGTGAACTGGGTAACCATCCCAATAGCTACAAACAAGTGAATTGTCCCTACCTGTTTCCGATTGTAATGCTCAATCAAGTGTACTGTGCCCTTCTTTGTTGTTGGACCTGTATGTAAATGGGATGTAGTTTCCTGCTGTAGAGGACATGCATATGAGCTCATGGTCAGTGAAAGGGAGTGTAATGTCAGCCACTGAGGAGCAAAAGCACAGACTGACAACAGCTATCAGAGGAAAATCAGAGGGAAGTCAGAGGTAAAAATACTTTTATTTTGACAAATATTTCATGTTTTTTGTCATTATGATTTAATAATATTAACCATGTGCAGTTTAGATCCTCAGCTGATGTTCTCAAAATGTTTGGAGCTATATAATCAGGTTTACACAGAAGATGAAGCCATCATATTACAGCAAATGCTATAGGCTGTCACAGACACAATGAACTCCCCTTTCTCTGTCCTCTAGTTTTTACCTTAAAGAAAAGTCAAGACATTACTCGTCAGTTAATCAATTATAAAATAAAAGTCCAATATCTTAGAGTGTGATGCACAGAGGACATTAGATTATGTTTCAAGCATATAGCCTACATTAAACCAATAAAGTCTGATAACAATGGCTGGTTTGCCACTAAACTAATTTAAAAATATTTAAGTCTGTTGGTTTTTGTCTCAAATCAATGAAATAACTAAGGTAATGTGACTCTTATTTGGTACAGTCTTAACTTTATTTTTGCACGTTTTTCATGAAATGAAAGTGTCTGGCCATTTTGGGAGCTCACATTGAAAGTAGATGGGTAGCATTGGCTGCTAAATGGCTGATAAATGGCTGCTAAGAGCCCTGAGTATTGCAAATTTACAAAGATACAGAGTTAGAGTCACTGTGGTCACTTCTTTACAAACCTATATCAACTTAGTGTTGTATTTAACATAATAAAAATCATAAAAATTAATGAGAGCTATTGAAAAATACTAAAATATGGTATTTTCAGCTGAATTAAAGAGTGTCTGTACCTTCCAATAGTTTCAGTAACCAGGCGTGGCTCTCTGTCCCTCAGCGGTTGGAACTGCTTATCTGGTACACAAACTGTGGCATCACTGCATCCCCTCTATTCATCAAAATAAAAAATATGGCCCAAATGTCAAACTATTACTCTTTTATAATGCAGTTATCAGTCTATTGCTATTATTGTCCCTCAGGCTGAGTAAGTTGTAGAGATGTCTGATGAATGCTTTTTTAAGGATTATTGATCACTCAAATGTAAACTTACATGAACTCATTCCCAAGTGTAGCCATATGCTGCTCATAGGGATGCACATTGTCCACTGGGACTGTAAAGCTCAGTGAGAGCCTGGCCACTGTGAGTGGAGCAGATTTAAGGCCAGCAGCTAAAGTAGTGGGTTTAAGGAGAGAATGATAATTGTGATGGGAGGGAGGGGACCTGTGTGTGTGTGTGTGTGTGTAAGCAGCTATAGATGGAGAAAAAAGACAGAGGAGGAAGGGAGAAAGAAGTTGTCAAACTGAATTAGTCATTAGTGGTGTTGAGGTTTCTTCTCCCAGCCTGTCCACTCTCTCGGCACGCGCATATGGATCTCCAATTTCACAACCACACACAGATTCACACATACGCCCCTCTCTCACTCAAACACAGATCTGCACAGATGTCCTCAGAGCGCTTTTAATCCCTTGTTGAGTTATTTTTCTTTTAGAGAGCGCCTAATTAACATATCCTTTATACATTTGAAGCAGATTTCCATGTTTATTTTCACATACCGAAGATGGAATTGGCACAGGATGGTGTGTGTGTCCCCTGGCTTTGCAGTATAGCACTGTGTTTACACGATGTTACGGAGTGTTAAGCAGAGCTGTGAATGTGTGATTCACTGGAGGTGGGAGGGAGCGGAGAGGCAGACATCATTCCTGAGGCCCATAAAAAGAAGCCTCCAAAAGGTCACTCTTTTTTCATTTCTTTCCTTAGATTTATTCTTTATCACTCTCCAGCAGCCTTCACAAAACTCCAAACTCACTTTCTTCTTACCTGACCCCTTCCACCTCCCTAAAATTCTTAACACTACCCTTTGTCTAGTTAGCCCTGTTCTCCCTCCAGCCCCCTACCACACTTCCATATGGTGTCAAGTACAAGGCCTTGTCCTGAGGTGTCCACACAGTGAGAGGCTCCTGATCATGTGCCATGTCTCCATAATTAGCAGACAATAACTGCAGCACCAGATCATTTCTGGCTGCCTCTGTAGCTAGGTGTGGTTGAGTGCACTATCTGCTCTGTAGTCTGCAGAGATGGTATGCGGCGACAGCGTTACACAATAAGAGCAGCAAGTGAACTCACTCTTCAGCCTCTGTGTCTTCCTGTCCTTGTCTGTTCTCGATCTGTGTCTCGGTTTGATCTTGTCTTCCTAAGACAGCCCTAGCTGTCTCTCTGCCTGCACACAAAGAGACGGATGAACCTGACCGACCCTTCGCTCTGTCAGTTTTTCCTCTCTCCCTCTCTCTTTACTGATGTTAAGTTTTTTGTGCCAATAAATTTGTTCCTAAACCTTTGAGCTACACAATCTTTCCTGTAGGGAAACTGGCAGGGGATTGATTTTGGACAGTTACGTGCTACAGCTCAGTTTTGTGGGAAAAGCATCACATGCTTCTGTGTATGTGCTGGATCAATAAGAAGGAAATGTGAAATGATTAGACTGTGGAATTGTTTCATTATTATCTCTGATAACAGGATCAAGCAGAAAGTTTTCCTTCAGAGTAGAGTAAAGTAAAGAATTCTCTGTGGGCCGCAGAGCTTTATTCTGTCTTTGGAGAACTTGGATTACAGTTCATCTTAGGAAATAATTTACCATGCAGTTTTAACACAATCTGAATAATTATCTCAACACATAGCCCACCTGCCCAGCATTTGGTATGCAGCGTTTTGGCGCCAGTCTTGTCAATCAGTCAGTTTCCACAGCCTGGGGTTCGATCTGACCCTGGTGAACCAGCGCACTCTGCCCTGGCAGGCAGTACAACCTGTTGTTAATAGGTTGCTTTTCCTGTTACCTTGTGATCTCAGGATGTCTTTGTGAAGTTATCGTTCTCTTGTGATCTTCTGATCTTGTTTTTCAAGCTAATTAGTGCTGTGCTCTGGTGCAACTCACTTCCAGTTGGCAAAGATATGCGCCAGCAGTCAGAGCAAAGCCGCAGCGTGGACTGGAAACCATGCAGATGGACTATGTGGAAATTCAGGGTTAGAGAGAAATAGCAGAGGCACCTCAGCCTGGTGCTGACTTATTTCATCCAGTTTTGACTGTGTAGTTAGCCAACCGCATGCATCACTAGCACATGAAGCTGTCTTTTTGAGATAAGAAGGCTTGACACTATTATACAAATGGCATCCAATGAGATCCTCTTTTGGAGACTATAAAACCACATACATTTATTGTTGGGCAATATTTTTAGATCAGTGAGACATGTTTACACAAAGCCCTGCTGCTCTTGAAAGCATCATCTTATCCTGCTAGATGTGCCATGAAAACAAAGGCTGTGATGGGCTCCTGTTGCTGTTTGTTTAAAGACAAAGATAGGGAGAGAAAAAGCCTGACTGCTATTGTTAATTACTCATCCACATATAAAAGTCAGAACGCTGAGGATGGCAATCAACAGCATGAGCTCAGCGCACTAACATGAAGTGGTATCATGTGCCGGGATATGACCAGTCACACTGAGATCACTCTTGAATGCTCAGAGCTGTGATAGGGGGAGAGCTTTGCCCTAGTTTGAGTCTGCCGTAATTATGTAATGCTCGAGTACCTGCAGCACCAGCAGCATGACAACTTCTGAATGTGAATCCAGGCGGTGGAGAGTGCAGATGGAAGTGCACACCTCTTTTCAATCCCTTTACATGGTGTGCAACTTAATCTTGAGCTGACATTCCGCGCTCAGTTTCATTATTTAGCATTCATACCCCCTTTACCATCCTTTCATCTTCTCAGTCTGTTTTTCTCCCTCAGTCTTCTCCCCTCATACCTTTCCCTTCCCCAACATCCCACCATTCCACTCCCCTTCCATTAAATCCTCTATCCCTCTTCTGTCTCCTTACCGTCTTCCTGTCTCCCCCCTTCTCTCCAACCCCACCCTCCTATCCTAATGTCACGTACCAAATAGAGGGTGACAGTATGCAGCTGTGGGTTTTGTCCTCCAGACAGCATCTTAGAGAAAAGCTTAGCCCTGCACACACATGCATACAGAAGGAGGGAGGGATCGGCACTAACCTGAGTCTTTCATCTGTCGCTTATATAATAGTTTTAAGATGGAGTTATGCTGTGTTGCTTGCATACAAGATGCAGATAGACAGAAGAGCCTTTGCAAAGATGGAAGATGATGTATTATAATTTAGAAACACATACAACCCTCTTTCTTTTTCCTCTGCTCCTCAGAAAGCAAAGCTCCATGCTGCCTTGCAGGAGAAAAATCATCTGAGCCTTGAACTGATCAACCATCACCTGAAGGCATCAAAATATGATCAGGTATGGCATTCACACATGAGGGACTAGTATACATTTCAATGACACAGAGAATTATGATCAGTGGTCAAGATGACTTTGATCAAGGAATCAAGAGCAGCACTCATCTGTAAAGGTGTCTGATTACTTCATTAAATCTACACAATTACTTTGTATGATTTGTCTTTATTAATCCTTCAGTGGATTTGTGTTTTTTTTAGATAATTTGCAGAAAAAATGACTCCTGATATATTCAGCTAAATACACTATGAAAACAGGATATTAAATATTCTCAATCTTTTGATTACATTATGGACTATAAATGATCAAATACCTCAATTTCTCGCAGCTGCTGGTTTAGAAATATTGTTCTTAAACTGTTGGATGATTTGGTCATGCAGTTGTTCACAAAGTGGAGAACCTCGCTCCATCCTTGCTTGTGAATGACTGAGCCTTGAGCTTTCCTCAACTTTCCCAGTCTTTTGTTGTTAATAAACTGTGACGTTTATCAGTCTGAACAATAAATGTCTTGTCTTTTTAGTGTATTCAATAAATAAAGGTCAAAAGGATTTGCAACTCATTGTATTTTTATTTTATGTATGTTTTACACAAGGTACCATCTTCATTGTAACTTGAGTTTGTACTTGATTAGCTCAAATGAATTTCAAAGGACAAGCATTCAGACAAGACTGAAGTTTAAAGGGGGAGAAATTTGTTAGATTTCATAGTAAAACTAGAAAGCCCTTCGAGAGCGCAAATCTCCGCTAAGGTAGCTCACATATCGTTGTTACATCTATAAGCAATAGTTCCATGATAAAGTTACCATCATAATATGATTTCTTGACCCTGAAAACCCACACTAAGGACTCTGAATCATGTTGATGTCATTATTAGTTAGACAGTTATTGAACAAAAACGATTGTTCGCGAATGGCAGTTATTTGGATCACCACCAAAATCTAATAATTTGGGCCATTACCAACATCTTCTAAAAATTTCAGCAAAATCTGTCTAGTAGTCTTTGCGTAATCTTGCTAACACCCAAACAAACAAACAAACAATCAAATGGACAAACATACGCCGGCAAAAACATAACCTCCTTGGCAAAGGTAATGACCTAATTACACCAATTTCACGATATAATGGTCAGTGTTCTTCAAATTTTTGCCTTTAAATAATTTGGCTATTAGCACTGTTTAGCCTGTTGGGTGGAAGTAATAATTTTTCTCAGTCTATCATTAATTTTGTTAATTTACATAAATAAAACACAAGCAATGAACGGATCATTACATTGTGTCTTTACTGTAGGATATTACTGCATTGCTCCTCGTACCTTTTGTACTTGTCTTTTCTCTTCTATATAGAAATAAAGAATGTCAGTATGTAATTGATACCACTACCTGATGACATGTTTGAAAATATATCAATATATATTAAAAACTAAATATTTGTCCAGCTGTAGTACTCAAGTCATGCCTTCCATTTGTACACAAACACTTTTGCTACTCGTGTTTTCCTGTTATGATGTGTTCATTGGCACAGCCAGCCAAAGTCTCCCACTTCACACTTGCACACATAATCAGGCAAACACACACACACACACACACACACACACACACACACACACACACACACATACGCACACACAGGGGAAGACAGTCTGTGATAGTAGGCGATTAACTACTCTGGCGCTAATAGTGCCTCTCACCGAGGGGGCAGTTTTGACACGTGTCCAGGGACTCAACTCTGAGCTTTTTGCTCCAGCGTGTAACACAAAAAGATGCCATCTGTGCCCCGACAAGGTGGGCACGGGGATGAAAAGAGAAGTGGGGCAATAGTGCGGCCGCTCTTGCCAGATTTAGGGTGTGAAGAAGTGTGACTGGCTTGTACGGGGCCAATGTGACAAAGACACAGGGGGCACGTAGTGGACTGTGAGAGAATAAAAGAGAAAAGAAAGAGAAGAGAGAAAGAACCTGAGAGTGACAAAGCACAAAAGTTACGTTTGTAAAAGATGAAGAGACTTAATCGTGTGGGGAAAGGGAAAGTGCACTTACTCTAGCTTAGAAACATCATGGAGTTTAGTGCCTCATACTAGAATTACAATTCATGCTTAATTCATCAGAATAAATCATCCACAATTATCATTCTGTACTCTACTGACCAAATACCTTTTGCTGTGTTATTATTAATTAAATTTTACTAAATAAAAAATAGTAGTGTTTCCAATATGCTAAAAGCTGGTACCTACATTAGGCTGCAGATCCACTCTTAAATGCCTCAATATGAATGAACAAATTTCTTTTAAAGCAGTCTACTTTTACGCTCTTTGCAGTAAAGAGATGATCTTTTGTGTGCCCATCATTTTAGTTAATTAATGAGATGACTGCTGAATGGCTGAGGGACGGTTCTGCTCGATCCTGTGAGGCCACCTTTAGAGGAACCAGCTTAGCTCGAGGCCTTTGACTGATGAAGAAGGGAGAGACAGAAAGCTCCAGTCAGCAGCTCCGTCTCATCAAGGCTAAATGGGAATGTGCTGATTAACTTCCCTCCAGACTGTGAACTCCAAATCAACCCTCCAATCAAAAAAAAAAAAAAAAGTCATCCTCTTTTCATAACGTAAAAGTAGGTCTGCTGCAAGAACAAACCTCATAAAAAAGTCATGCTTATTGTGTCTTTAAGAAGATTGAGTCATGGGTACATTTGGAGCTTAAATCAAAGATATTAGAGTGTGTTTCCTCACTTTGTTTTGTTTTGTCTGTTTGCTTGTTACTTTTGTACAGCCTTGATATTCATGTTGTTGATATTCCTCTCGACCATCTCTTTTTGTTTTCTATTCTTTATTTCGTTCTGCTTGTTCAGGTGCAATCAGACTATGAGCAGCTGAGACAGACGTTTGCTGTAGTGAGCCAGGAGAGAGACGTGGCCCAGCAGCAGAGGAGTCACCTCCAAGGCAAAGTCGAGAACCTGGAACAGGTTCTCAAGGTGAGACAGACCTCCATTTATGAGTCTTTAAATCATTTACATCTACTTTTTAACCTTAGATAGTTTTCTTTCCTAGATTGTTTGGCAGAGTTTTTTAATACAAGTGGACATTCCCTGTTTGTGCCATTTCATATATATATATATATGTATATATATATATATACAATGCTTGATAAATGTATTAAACTACTTGTCATGTTAACAAGAAAACGAAACAAAATATTTTAGAAATCTTTCAAAAACTTGTATAAAACTGAAATCTTATTGTCATTGGTTATACATTTTGAACAGGAACGAGGAATTTCAAACTGAATTAAACTTTTTGTACCCACATTTGAGCCACTCACTGGACTTCTCTGAGAAGTCAGAAATTAATAAATCATAACATTCAATCAGCAAAAATAAATTTTTTGTTCAGAATGCAAATAATTAAATACAAAAAATAAATTGTAATAATTATGTGCTTTGCTACTTTTTTTTGTTTTTTTTTGTAAAACAATACATTTAAAAATTCATGGATAACAATAATAATTATATGTTAGCATTGAAAATATAATTTCATAACAGAGCTTCTACACACTGGTGTACAAAACATTACAGAAACATAAAAAATGATTTTGGTAATTACCAATGCAGTTAATTTAGTGCAGCTGTGGCATAAACCTTACATCGGGTGATGGTCTAATAAATTTGTTAAGCACTGTATATGAACACAGCAATCAATCCCTATTTAGGCACAAACAACAATGCCAAACTCACCTGTAAGTGATGGTCAGAGCTCATTTCCATAAGACGATAGTTCATTTGCAGTTGGGACATAACTGAACAAGTGACTGGCACAAACAGGTGACGAGTTAACTCATCACACGGCTGTAGTAGTATTCAGAGTTATCCTTGCCACCCGTTTTAAGATATTTTTGTAGGTATTTACTTGGGCGAAAGAGGCTACGTTCACTGACATCAAATCTTTAAGGTGAGTCTGGGCAAAAAAACGATTAAATCAATAAAATTGAGATTTTAACAAGATTAAAATGTTGCATTTTTCTGTCACAGACTTTAATGCTCTGTTGGTTTTCGTGACCCCTTTGGACTAAATGATACATTTTCTATATACTGTAATTAGTAGTCTCAAACTTAATGAATAAACATTGTAAAGATTTTTTAAGATCTTTTAAATTAACAATTAAATAGTAATACATTTTACAAATTATTATAATGTAATGCACACTTGTTACAAGTGTCCTTAAACTTTTGTCTGACACCAATCCTAAGGAACAGATCACAACATTTTGGTACAAATACGAAAACAATCAGTTATCCTTTTACTTTTGCTCAAAGTATTGATCAAAGAAATTTGTTACTTTTAAAGTATTTTATCTGTATATTTATCTTTTTTAAAGTAGTAAAGAAAAATTATTGAAATGGTAAGCTGAGTTGGTGTAAATGTATCTATGATTTTACTCTTAGGCCATATGGCACAGCCCTTCATTAAGGAGACCTCAGAAATCCTGCAAATCTCCTTAACACACAAGTCTAATGTTGTTTCTGTTTTATGTAAAAATTTAGGATTTAATAACTTCAGTTGTGAATTTGATAAAATGCAGAAATCTAAATTAACTTCAGGGGTTGGTAAATCTGGAACAGTTTCATCCTAATCAGTTTGTACTTTGGCAAGGAAGATAACCATGTGATACGTAAGTCCAAATCATTCCCTGCCCAATTGTCGCCACTCAGTCTGTCAAACTTTCCATGACTAACTGTGTATCTCACTAAAGTTTTCCAACATTCTCGTCTTTACTCATCCCTGGAACATTTCACTCGTTTCCTTTGGCTCTTACAACTCCTCACATTTAGAGATTTTTCTGTCCTCATTTTTACTGCCTCTTTGGAAATATTCCCATCTGGTAAGTGTTTGCACTCTTAGAAAACTTAAAAAGGAAAGTGATGAGGTTCATGAGGTGAAGTGTTGTCGTTTCCATGAAGAGGCTCTTTTTCATCGTGTTATGGTCTGCCAATAGAAATCAGACACAGTCTTGCCGTGCCATGAGAGGCGCTCTCATTACAAATCCTCCCCTCCCTGCATCCTCTATCGATTGTCTGTTTGTCATGATGTTTGAGGGAGAAATGTACCCATCAGAGATGTACTGACCTGCACCTCAAAACAGCAAAGAGAGGTTTGTCACTTTGTTATTGTGTATTGATTATGAAGACAAAGGGACTATTTAGAGAAAATTACACAGGGCGATGTGGCTGGAGAAGGCAGACATAAAAGAAAAACAACATGAAAAAACAAAAGCTTCTTTTTAAAGGGGTTTCCAGTCAAATTTAATCAGTTACAGCAGCATCACTTCTGCTTTTAAAGATAAATGATTCAGAGGCAAAGAAGGGTTTTTACCCTATTTCTGTTTTGGAATTAAGATATGTACTTATCTTTTTGAGGCTTGTGTGCCACATAAGAACAAGTGAAGGATGCAAGACAATTGTAAATCACGTAACATTTAAATAAAGACATGAAGGGCTACCCAGAGGTAGACTCTCAGATAACTAGATTTCTGTCCCTTCTCAACACAAAAATCATAAAAAAGCCCCAACATAAAGAGTAGAGCAAGTTATTCCTTGTATTATCCACCCAGATCAAACAGGCTTTGTTAAAGGGAGGCAGTCATCTAACAATCTACACAGACTATTTAATTTGATTCATTATTTATCTCAAACTACTTTATCAACAGCTATAGTTTCCCTGGATGTGGAGGAAGCACTTAACAAAGTAAATTGGAGAGTCTTATTCTCCACACTTACAAAATTTGATTTTGGTGAATCATTTATCCACTGCATTAGGATCTCATACACAGGGGAAAACAACAAACATGCCCAGTATCCCTATCATAATTTGCAGTCTTCACAGTCCACTGTAAATAAGTCAGACAGGGCAGATCTTAAAAATACAAATAAGAATGACAAGGCCTGCCATGGAAAGGTGAAAACATATATTACCAGAGACTTGGCATTCACAAAGTAAGACAAAGGCTGTGTCTGAAACCACAGAGTTTAGTATGATTTTAGTTACATGTGATGTGAAATTGAGTATGTGTCTTGGGCTGACCATACTTTTAAGTATAAAATGGGAGAATTGTAGTAAACTGCTGTAAAACACAGCATGGCTCTATCCATTTGCAAAGCTTGCCAGCCAAACAATAAAAGTGACCATATTTAAAAGCTTTGTGAATGTTGTCAAATAATCCTCAAACAGTTTTGTAACAATATTTGTTAAATATTTGTTGCTACACAGCTTGGACCAGAAATATGTATTAAAAAAAAAAAAAAAAAAAAAAAAAAAAAAAAAGCAATGTGATGCAGAGGTAATGGGTTATTAAGTATGGCAGAACAACATACTGGCAGAAAGCTTAGGCTGTATGTAGAATATAATCTTTGAGTACATTGTAGTATGTAGTATGTGGTTTGCAAAAGACACTTAGGTTGATTTTTGTTCCAAAGTAGGACAAATAAGGTAGGTGAAAACAACGAGGGCAGGAAAATACGCAGAGGTAGAATTTAATGCTTGGTCAATCAGGAGCGAAAAGTAAGTAATTACCTTTACTCAAGTTGGGAAATAAAAGCAAAAAGTACATTTAACTGTGTCCATAATTTGATTGTTTTTAGACTCGTGGTCATGTAGCAAACCACAGAAGTCACCCTACTTTAGTATCATAAAATTCTTGGTCTTTCTTCATTGAGGGGTCAGGACTTAATGACAGGTGGAGCAGCGACAATGTTTAACACATGCATACCTTTCAGCTGCACACGTAACAGGAAGAGGAACAGAGATCTGCATATGGAAATCACTAGAAGCAGTATGCATGGGAGCTGTTGAATGAAAATAATTATTGAGACAGTTTGAAACACTTCAAATAACACTGAGGTCTGCATTTTGCTTGTATGCTCCCCTTACTTTGCAAAAACCCTTATGTTTAGAAAGTCTTACTGTTGATTTCACTGTCACAGGTAATCCTCCTGCAGAGAGGTTGAGGGGCTTGTAAATACTGTTGTAAAACAATGAAAGGTAGGATAAAATGTGCTGGGACTAATATATGTCTGTATAAGAAGCTGTCTGTTTCTCTATGTCTGCTGTGTTGCCTTCACACATTTACATTTTTTGAGCAGATTGTGGAAATAAAATTTTTTTCATCCTGTTAAACTCTAAAGCACTACCATAAAACCAAGGTGCAGGTCTTCTTGCCAACCAAATTGTATATTTTCATTTTCAGAAACAGCTGCTCAACTGTGAGGCATGAGAGGGGAGCATAGAATTGAAAGAGACTAGAATGAGCCCTATAGACAGTGGTCCTATGAGCCCTATAGATGTCCTACAATCTTTCTGCTTTGTCTGATAACCTGTAAGTTCTAGATCTTCACAATCCGAGATCATCTTATCATGCACCAACAGGGTTAGGCAATATAGCCTTTGCAGTTCCTTGATGATACTTCAATAACATGTCTAATCCCTAAATTGACGCAACAGTGGTCTCCCTCAGTGTCGGTGTGTCTGTGTTTTATCTTCTGCACATCCAGTAGTTTCATAAGACCCAAACTATCTGGTGTTTCCTCTAATGGTTTCCTCTAGGGTGTAGCCAAGTATGTGACCAATTATGAAGCAAAGTTAGAAGTAACTACAAGTTAAAAGAAAGTACGTTCCCTGCCAACGTCCTTACTATTCTTGTAGCTTGTACTGTTTGACTAAAGGCTAGCACATGCTCAGTAAATCACTGTAGGCACTATAAGCAAACAGACGGCTTTATAAAAGAGCCAGAGTTAACTCTTTAGATCAAGGGGGTATCCCACACTTGTCCTACGACTATCAGCCTCTGATGTGTTATGTAAATACTCCCACGTCTTCTGATGCACCAAGCTCCACTTAAAGGAAGCAGTCAACATGACGTCACAGTCTTTCCTGAAAATGTAGGTTAGTTTATCATGCCATAGCTGGATATCCAAGGGTAGAGAAATAAAATTTTCTCTGAGGCTACAGTGACAGCCTCTCAGCCAGCCCAGTTCTCTGCAGCTTAGAGCCTCTCCCTGATTATGCAAAGCAGTTACTGCCTGCTCAGGACACCTCGAAGCCACTCCGGGAGGTAAAGAGGCTTTTCTTTTTTATTTTTTTAAGGCAGAGAGAACAGAGAGTGAAAATGATGAATGTCAGAGCTTTCTAAGCTGTCTTTTCTTTTTAAGCCTGGAGGAACATCTTATGGCCTTAACTCTGGTTCTGCGAGATGTGTCAGCCCGTCGTGACTCAGTGGAGAGATACTATATAGTCATGACTCGGCCAATTTAGGAAAGGCAAGATTTGGGATCAGTGTGGTTGACCATGCATGACAGCTTTATCTGAGTCAGTTCAGGGTGTACGATGGGTTACATCTGATAGGTATACATTACACATTATGTAACAAGCTCACACTGTGCAACTCCCTTCATGCTTCACTTACACATAAAACTCAAACCTAAGGACTGTGATGCTTTGTTAGAAAGGAACACTGTGATATTTCAAGATCAAAAGTAGTGTAATTTTTCATAGTAAGTATGAGGCTCATGTCCACTGTATGCTAAATTTCCTAGCATTAAGATGAAAAATGGTTGGATAATGATGCAGCTGAGCTGTTCCTCATTTATATATAATGCATTTGTGTCACTCCTTGGACTAGAATTGAAATGTATAGAAAGTTATGTTTGATGACTGGAGATCTGACTTTTTAGCCTTGCATAAAAAAAGTGTTGTTACTGTAACTGTTTGCTTCAAATGCTTTTTCAGACATGTTTGGGGATGAGGGGAGGACTTTTTAAGACAGAGAGGACAGAGAATAATGTTAAGAATAATGTAAGAGAGAGAGAATGGTGTATGACGTGGGAAAGAGGTCACAGGCCAAATTTGAACCCATGCTGCGTTTCTCTGCCAAAACAGACAGAAAATGACAAATAGAGAGCCATTTTTACCTTAATTCAGCAGGTATGTATGTCCACAGGGAAAGAATATGTCACAGACAAGATAGAAACAGTCCAATTACTCTTCCTGTCTGTGCTTTTCAAAGTTAAAGTTCATTTGTCCCTCTGTGGAGAAACTGCCCTTGTTCATCAGGATGGTTTTATTCTGCAGGTTTCCCTGGTCAGTTATGCATTGAATCCTGTTCCTTGTGGAGAGGTTAACTGTGTTCCTTCTAAACGTTATTGTTAACATTATTATGGTGATATGTGCGGAGAGATTGAGCAAGGACAGCAGGAAGATACGCTGAAGCTGCAGGACGTGAATGCGTCTGGTGTGAAAGCTGTGCACTGGGATGTGCGGCAGATGCACACAGTGCACAGTGTGAAGCGGGCATCACAGGGTCACAAAAGCAAGTACACTTCATTGCTGCAGAGGGGTTAGTATGGGGATAGATGCAAGGGTCATTTTAAGTCAAATTTATATGAACCAAATACTAGAAAAGTCTCTCAAGTGTGCTCTTAAAAAAACTATTTAAGGACTACCTGTTTATGAATTTAACATATATATTGTTAAATAAGCTGATGTGCTCTTAGAGCACAAACCTCTATCAAAGCATTTCTAACACTATCAACTGAGTTATTGGAGAAAATGTGGAAAACTGCCATATCTCAAATCAATCAAATCAGTTCTTCCTTGTGTCATGACCAGCTCTTCCTGTAAATTTCATCAAAATCTGAACTTTTTCAGTCATTTTGCTCACAAACAGGCAGACAGATAAATGCTGGCAAAAACATAACCTCATTGCTGAGGTTATAATGCTCCTTCAATACATAAATATTTTGATATAATACCACATTATCTTCCCCTGTACATTGTTTGAAAAATGTGTTTATACATCTTAAAAATGTGATATATTGCCCAGCCCTTCTTGATGGTCAGAAAGATTTTTTTTTTATTGACAAATAGTTTACCAAAGTCCTGCTCAACTTTAATTGCTAGCTGCAGCTTAGGCAAAGATACCTGAATGAGGTCTGAGTAACAAAATAGAACTCGCCATAATTTTCTATTCATATTTATGTATATATCATTTTTTTGCATACCAGTATAAAGTACAGAACACGCCAAAGTTGGAGTAATGGCATCACATAATCAGGAGGGGGGAGTATCAAAGGACCGCATTGGATACTTTAATCCTGGTATAATAGCACAGAGAATTTATTCTCACAACTAAGTATGCAGAGTTTCCTGCAGCTTATTGCCACTCAGCTGAATTACATTAAATTTCCCCTAAGGCTCAGTGCCTGAGTGGTGGCTAGCACTTTGCAATACAACCTCTATTCATTTCTTTGGTACAGCAAAAGAAATATTATGATGATTATTTTGCCTGTTCGGGTCGATCTACAATGAACTCATTACCCTCAAAAGAAAACAAATGTTGGGGATGAATAATTCTTTTGATTGATTTTCAACATCCAATAGCATGATCACATCTGTTTCTCTTTTCTGTCCAGCATATGCACGAAACTGTTGAGAGGAAGCAGCAGCTGCAGATAGAGCATGAGCAAGCCTTGGTGGCCCTTCACACCAAGCAGAAGGAGATCAATCAACTGCAAAAGGTAGGCATTATGGGTGTCTTAAGTTTCATCCTTCAACATAACCCTCCTGGATCACCAGTTTTGTGATCAGAGCAGAAAACTGAAGCCCCTCATTCAGCACTAAATGTGTCAGTATCCCATTTGTGCTGATGCAGATGCACTGAATCACTGCTACTGTATCAGAAAGTGAAAACACCTCAAAAAGATTTACAAATATCAGCATGATTGGACTTGAAAAAGCAGACCCAGCTTACACCTTTCAGAGTGTTTGATGGTTAGATGAAGAGCTTCCTGCTAAAAATGTCGCCTTTCTTGTTGTTGATACAGTAATAAACAGTGTGAAGCTCTGACAGTGTATAGACTTTCTTCTCGGTGTACTTTCCTGGTTGTACTCCATGAGATTAGGATACATTTTCAGATTCCTTCAGAAATTAAAACTTCAATTACAAGAGGGACATATAAATATAAACTAGTTTTAATATATTTTAGCATATTAGAAGGTTAAGATTTTCAGTTATTTGATTTACTTTCTACCAAAATCTTGAACGTAATATACATTTGCTGAATTTTAAGGGAACGTAACAATAAAACCTTATTTTATCCAAAAAGTACTCCTGCATTTTTTTTGTTTCAATCAACAAATAGGATCTTTAGAACACCTTCTTGCATTTCTTTGGTCTGTCGAAGTTCCCTCCTCGTCCTGCTTTTGTGAATATTTATAGAACATAGAGAACGGCCCAATGTTGACAGCTTGAAGCATGCTGTTAGAAGCACGTGGTGTACAGTGATTCTGTGTGTGCCCATTTCTGTTGGTCAGGACATAACAATCCAGGTGTAAGGAAGAGTGCAGAGGTATGCTAAAGTCAGCTCATTTTATCTGGATATTTTGTGTTCACCATGATTTAAATCAATAGGAGTGAAAGCTCCCATTCACTATGGACACCAGGTGAACTTGTGAGCTGGCGCAGATATTATTTGTTCTTTATAGGCTGAACTCCCACCAGCCTATTTAAAGAGCCCACGTTATGCATTTTTCAGTTTCATCCTCCCTTTAGAGTTCTAAAAAATGTTTCCTCTGCATTATAGAGCCCTTCAGAAGACAAAAAAGACTTCTCCTGCTCCTGCCTCCTCTTAAAACAGCTCATTCCCCCCTCCCTCCAGAATAGACCTACCAGTGTGATGTACTTCCACTGTTTCATCTGCAGTTTAAGCCCAGTGCAGAGCAGAGACTATAGAATGAATGAAGGGTTGTCCACGACATAGTGCCGAGCAGCACTGAAGTGACCAATTACCACTGAGTTGACTGGTCAACCAGTCAAAGTGGACTGGGCCCACGTGGGGAAGGGAGCCTTACAGGAGCAGGAGGTCGAACAGTGGTGCACAGAATCCTTTTAGTGCACCACTTAAACACACAGAAAATGCCCCGGAAGCATGACGAAATATTTTGATAAATTACATTTCCTTTAAATGTTCCCACAACATCAGAAACGATCAAGACAATATGCAGATCACTTTAGCTGAACACACAAAAGCCTTATTCTCCAGATACAACTGCAGCATCAGACAAGTTCATGTTTAGCATTTGTTCTGTGTGCTCGACATCAATAAAAACTGGTTATTTATTTTCCCTGCTGAAATTTTCGCTGTATCCTCTAATGCTTGTATATAACCCACTGAACAGACTAAATGAGTGAATGTTTTGGGTCCTCAAGATGGGGACAAGCCGTCGGACTGCATCTCATTTTAAGATAAACACATCGCTGGGCACATACAGGAAGGCAAGTTTGCTTTTCAAACAACCTAAACATCGATTTGTAAAGGTGACAACCCTGTCAGGTGGGAGATAGTTAAGAAGCCCACAATGAATGCCCAAGCTTGTTGTGCCAGGATTATGATAGGGCCCTAAAACTATACTTACTCAACTGAATCACAGAGACTACACTGTGTGATTGTTACAATAGAGTTATAAGGGACTCCTTCTGAAGAAATCTCTGAGGATATTTAAATGGTGCCCACTGCCTTTCTACTTATTTTCTCTTTTTTAGCATTAGTCATTAACATTCAAAGTGACTCAAAAAGATAACAAGAGGCTAAGTTTTTTAAAATAAGATATATTCAAAGCAACAAAAATAAAACTGCTTTTACTGTTGCTGCCATCCACCACTTAGAAAGTAACACACCCCAAGATAAATCAATTGCTGCTCCTCAGAGCAGTGCCACCAGAAGTCTGCATCTCCTCCAGGACCAGAGCTGTGATCAACCACCAGTGTGTGCCAGTGGATTGGGCTGACACTGTGTCAGCTGTGTCCTGTCTGTTGTACCTCATGGACAATGATCACAGTGTCAGCTGTCACTGTGGGTTTCTGTTGTTCTTAACGGTCTCATGTTAGAGCAGACCAACATCATGAGGAAGTAGAACACCTGTTAAAGGTAAACATACATCAACAAAGACAGACCCTTACCCGGGAAAAGTTTCATTTGATCAGCCCAAAACATATCTTAACTATATCTGAGGAAAAAAATAAAACTTGAGGTGCTGTTGTGTGTTTTAAGATAAACTTTAAGTATGGAAAATTGTTATTTGTAATCTAGAATTTTTAATGTTCAAATGTTTGGTACAGCTGCTTAAAGAAGCAACGGGCAAAATGTTTAATGACACATGTTTTTGACCAAGTCAGCTTTCGAGAAACTTTACACGGCTAAATATCACACAGGCATTTGTGTCAAAAGGCTGCATCAACATTTACATGAAAAATGACAGAACTGTTTGTACCTGATGTTGTAAATGGATAAACAAGTACAATAAAAGTGATTTTCTGATAAAATGAAACAAAACTGAATAATTTCCCATTTAAAATACGCATTTCAAATTGAATATCTAATGTATAGTATTTTTGTTGGGTTTTACTGTAAATAGTTTTTTTACTCAACATTAAGCCCATAGCCTAATGTATCAATGCATCTCAAAGACTCTCCATATTCCTCAGCTCTAATCCTTTTTATGGTTGTTTATCCATCATGATTTTTTTCATTGGTAAATATGATCCTTACCCCTCACCACTTTACCCGCTACAACTCCATCCTTTAAACTTTTTCGCCTCTTTATAATAACAAATTGGATATTTAGCATTGAAGTAATTTTGAAACAATTCTTTCAATTGGTTTGGTTGGAAAAAAGACAAAACTTCTGTTATCCACGTTTGCCAGGTAATTGCCAACTGGCCCAGAATTAATCATGTACAATATACAAGAAGTTGTTTTTATATGAGCTGTCATAATGACTGTCTCTTGTAAATGACATCCTTAATCGTGATGAGGCTTTCTTGGTTAAATAAAGTTATTTATAAACCTCACCTCACCCAGGTATCAGTAAGTTTGACCATACGGTTAGGGAATTTCAACATGTACAAATAATGTGTATAAGATATTTTAATCCATGTTTCATGTTCCAAAACTATGCCTGAACATCTTTGAAAAGTCAAGAGGTCTAACATATGGTTTTGCTTTCATAATCTAAGGCCATAAAAAGTGATCCAAAGTCTTATTTCTACCTGTGAGAGGTCTGAGATTTTGGATGTCACATAACCAAATCTCTGAGCTATTTTTGAAGGCTGCTTTAGAAACACTGAAAACAATTATGGCAGGAATGTGTTGCTTGTTCAGTAATTTAAGCAGTTAGTTGTCCATATCGATATTTGTGCTAGGCAAATGTATCTATACATCCCTTTTATTAGCTATATATTTAACACCGTGGCTTGTGTCATTTTGGTGAAAAGCAATGTCACTTCAACGAATCAGCGTTTAAGCACAATAAAGAGAGGAAAAGTTCAATTGTCCACGCCTCTCTTGATTACTCTTTGTTTTGTGGAGCTAAATGGGGTCTTCATTTTTCTCTGTTTTGGTTTCACAAAGTCTTGTTTTTGATTTTGAGTAGCGTAGGCACCCAGACAGAAGTGTCTTGTACACCTATGTGTGTTTTTTTTATTTTGCAACACTCCTTATATTTACCTGTCAAGGAGGTTTTGTTTCTGCTAAGGATTGTTGGTTTGTTTGTATGTTAGTTTGTGAGCAGGTTAACTCAAAAACTTATGAATGGATTTTGATTACATTTTTAAAGGAAAATTGATCACGGCTCAAGAATATGATTTAATTTTGAAGGTGATGTGAATCCTGGTGCGGATCCAGGAATTTTCTCAAGGATTCGTAAACATTTTCCAAAGCAACTCAATAACTTCTCCATGACATTTTATGGTATGCTAGAGAAGTAATTAGATTTTGGTGATCTGACATGGTGTGATGATCCATGGATGTGGATCAGGAATTTTCTCAAGGATAAGTTAAACAGTGTGAGATGTGGCAGTTTCACTTTACTGGCAACAACTCACCTGATGATGCCTTAGTGGAGCATTTCTAGTTTGTTATCTTTCTGTCCTGTCCCCCCTTCATCCATACTGTTCTTGTTGTGAAACAGTGTTTGAGAAGTGTGTTTTCCTGGTCAGTAATTTATTGTTATGTGCACCTGCACCCATCAGTGATGAAGTTACATCGCTTGTTGCTACGTGGCCCAAGTGGTTCTGCGTATGTGGAAATGAAGTGAGTGAGTGTTTTTATTTAAGGAATCATAATTTGAAGTAAACCAAATCAAGGTCATGCTTCATCATGTAAAAATAATAAATAAATGTTTTATAATCATTTAAAACAAACTTCCCTGCCAGCCCCGCCTGGCCTGAGACAGGTTGGGTGGCATGAATTATGGCTTGAGATTTGAATTTCACAGACAGTACCCCAGCCTTTTCATCAACAGTAGTAAACAAATGCTGTAATATTGTGCATGTAATATGATACTGTGAGCCAGGTTGTGACTCATACATCAGAGAGTTCAGAGCAAACATTAGCTCAGCTTCTGTGTTTGCAGTAATATTCCTCCCTTTTCCTTCCTGTAGAGTTTCTGTGTAAAATATAACTCCAAACTTTCCTCTCACAATCGTCGCAGCTTTGCACATCCCATTAATCTTGCAACCATGTTGACCTTTAATGCCCTTTATAACTTTCCCATGATCAAATCTCTGACCTGCTGTGTGTCATCTCATTCTCTAAGATGCTTGTCAGCAGCTCATCTATCCGAAAAAAGACCCAAAAAACCCTATTTTCTCATTTGACTCTAAATCCTTTTGTCACGATGAGAGAGTGTAGACTCCTTTGAGTGTAGTTCAGCTGAGGTCAGGGTATTATCTGATTGTAGCGCTTTAATACGTTTTTATTCACAAGCAGCACGAGTTTGACTCTGACAATCATCAAGAAATTAAACTCTGCTGTAAAGGAAGCAGATATGTGTAATTCCAATCCATTAAGTTAATGAGTTAATTAATGAGTTGACTCTTAACAGTTTAATCTTATCAAGCTAATGGGCAAACAAATTTTAACAGGTGGAAAATGTTGCTAGAGCCTAGAGTGCTGAGCCTACTTAGTTAATTTAATTTTTGTGATCACAAGTTTGGCCTCTTGGCGATCAAATTAACACAATAGTTGATTTTATCTTTAAATGGTCACCTGTCAACATCTGACTTGCATTTCAAACATTTTACTTATGATACCAATGTGGCAACTGGTGATTTTCTGTGACAACAAATGTTTCACTTTTGTCATTTCTCTTGCAGAAGTTCAGCTATTTTTGATTAACTGGAAGTTGATTTATCTTTTAAAATATTGACATTAAACATCCTAAACACATTACAGTACAAAAGAAAGAAAAAAGTTAGAAGAAAATAGTTAACTAAAAAAAAGAAATGACGTATTGATGGAACTTTGGTGTGACTCAGTTGGATGCGATCTCAGGTAAGTATGAATAGTCATCTGCATATTGTGTAACCAGGGGCATCATGCAAGCCCAAATTTCAGGACAGGCTAATATTCAAGAAAATATCTGTCCTTTTCCCACCACCTTAATCATATTTCTGTGTATTAAGCCTGTCATTATTCATTTCCTCATAAATAACCTACCATTGTAATCCTTTGCTTGTAAAGGAGAATATAGCCTTCCTTTCATAGACTGCTCAAGCTAAGTTGGAAAAGGACAGTCTGGTCTGTGGAGGATTTCCTGTTTGTGTTACTAGCTGTCTCTCTAACTCTTACCCTTTTGTTACTAAACTCTTGTTGCTCAAACAATCCCAGTAGCTTCTCAAGTACTGTCTCACACAGCTATTGTTACAAATCTCAACTTTTAACTTGTTTTTTTAGAGCATGGATAGGTATTCATTGAATTGAAACAAATCAGGCCAAATTTCATTTAAGTACAGTGTCCACGCTTAAGTCCACCAGCTTATTAACATTATGTTAGGACAGAATGAATTGTGTGAATTGCTGTTTTGTCAAAAGAAAAAGTGGCATTTTAGGGAGCCTTAAAGACGTCATAATTAGCCGTAAATCAGGTTCATTATTCACTTTGACAACTGCAAGGGTATGTTCATACTCACTAATGTCCAAAAACCCTCTAGTTTTCTTACACATTCAACTCCTGATTGTTCTGTATTCTCTCTCTGTATGCAACACTCTGCTAGAGCTCCTACCTCTTTAAGTTTCCCTTCCCCATGTGGGTCCTGATTAGTTTACAGACCATCTCTGTGGGGATTAATTTTGCTCAGTGCTACTTAGTCACATGTTGTCAACAACTCTGCAGTTATTCTAAGGTTGATGCTTTGCAATTGGACTTGTTATCGGGAGCTGAAGGGCTAAAACTTATGAAGAAGCAATGCTAGGCCTATTGACGGGTGCTGGGGGAGTGAGGCGCTTTAGTTAGCTGCTGGTGGCGCCAATAGGGGGAGAGGGAGAGGTCTAAGTGCTGCAGATTTTCTTTTTGTTTGTTCACAGAGGTGCATATTAAACACACTTAAGGGCATATAAAACTTGAACAAGTATGATATAACCTGTTTAAAAATTGTACAGCCTTTGACTTGCCGTTGTGAGACAGTTGTTTTTAACGTGTCCTCTAAGGGATGCAGCACCTGAATTAGGACAGTGCAACAGTGTTGTACTAATTAATGGCACATTCTCTGACTGCCCTCAGGATTATGCATCTCTAAACTCACTTTATCAGTATTGACCAGAATTTTAAGTTAGAATAATTCATAATAAACTTAAGCTTGAAGGCACCCAAATAAGGAATAATTTATATGTGAAGATGGCAGAAGTATGTATAATTAATCGACTGTAAAGCTTACATGTTTTGAAAAAGGGTTTTAAGCTCTATATTTGATTGAATTGGCATGACGTGTTTGTGTGTGACCGTGGAACATAGGGTGTATTAAGTGCAAGATGCTATATTGTAAGCAAGGGTGTTTTTTTAACAGGTGGTAGATAACTAAATACTTTTTTTTCAAACATCTGAAATATTTCAGAAATGTGTATTGTTCCGTAATCGAATCTTGATATTGGTAAAGGCCACCTGATTATTATTATGGCCAAGAACATATAGCTTTAACTCACTCAGACTACAAAATCTTGGCTCTTTTTTTCTTTGTATCCATTGTTCTCAGTAAATTTTCATCAAGGGTGGGGCTACATGCGGCTCCATTATTATGCATTAGGGCCTGCCAGTTAACATAGAATATATTTTAAAAATGCATAAATATAATAAAAAGACAGAAAATATGCCACCAAGAGATGACAAATAGCAATAATTCTAAGGAAACTGAATTGTAGCTGGCTGTTACTATTTCTGTAAAACTTGTTTTTATGGTTAATGTCCTATAACTTGCATTGAATTCTGTTTGGCTCAGTAAATAAATATTACTCTTAACGTTGAGTTTTTATGTATAAAAGATGATATAATGTGTTTTCAGCTATTCACATGTTCCTTAAGTTAAATTGTATATAGAGATAGATAAGTCTGAAGTATCTTGCGCAGCAAAAAAATGTCCTGGTTTTGTGGCCCTCATGCTAGTTAGTTGCCCATCCCTGATATTCTGTATGTGTTTCAAGTACTTTAAACTTCTTTTTTTCTTTTACGCCTTTCTCTTTACTTTGTTTCTCATCCTTTGCATTGATCACAACAGCATTTACTGGTGTTTTTTTTGCCATCAACCTGCTTTTTCTGTTAATTTGTGGTCTTTGTTATTTTTCTGTTTCTTTCCTTCTTGTCTGGCCAGGACAATAAGGACAGAATGTTTCAGGTATTTATTTTACTCCCTGATAAGCTTCATCTCCTGACATTTTCATTCATCAAACCACCAAAGCTTTGCAAGCCTTCACTGTGTTTTGTGCTAATTGCAGAACCGTAAGGGTGTTTTATAAGATAAAGCTCTGCTTCACACACCATTCGTCTTCCTCAAATTCCTGGCTGACGTCTCGGTTTGTTTTTTAATGTCTACACTGTTAGTTTCATAATCCTCTTAACTCTTTCCAGTAGTCAAGCTCTGATATCAGTGTGAGGCAGTGTTGTGTATCAGCAGCTGGAGCAGTGCACATGACTCCACACTTCCATGTGTTTTGATAAGACTGCAGGAGTTTCAATCTAACATGCTGCAATAAGCTCAAAAATTACTCTGTGGGGAAATTGACTAATTGGTTATGTTGATCTGCTGCCATAGATTAAACTTGGTTATTCTTAAGAGAATCCATATCTGAATAGAACATGATAAAATACACTGTGCTTTGTGCCCTCCCTCATGATTCACTCTTTAAATCCTGCTCTCGCTTATTCACCCTTCACCCCTTCTCTTTCTTCATTGTCTGTCACAGGTCAAGGATCCTGACCTGGAGCAGAAATGCAGGTCACAAAGTGAACAAGACCACCAGCTGTCCAAAGAGCTGCTGAATTTCCGTTTGCAGTCTGATACTGTGGACATCCAAAAGATTAAGCCGAATCTCACATCCCAAATTTCCATTTCAGTGGAGAAGAAACTTCCACAATTCCACAAAGGATTTGAAGCACAGTCAGAGACAGGTGGGTATATTCAGTGTTTACATTTTTTTCAAAGTACACCCCTTATTTTGATATCATAATCACTGAAAGTAGTCATGGTAGTGGTGTTTGTTAACATTTTATTATGCTTTAACAGTTTTCTAATATCTTTATAGTGAGTGTGATGCTGTGTCCTTTAAGACTGAAGCTCTCATCTCTATTTAAGGTTTGCAGCCTAATTTGCCAGTAGCATAAGTAGGGATGCACAGTTTGGGATTTTTTGCTAAAACCTTCCATTTGGCTAGTATTTCCAGACTGATTTAGGATGGGTACCAAAACTTGATACTAATGTGGCACTAGTACAACACATCCAGTCCCAGCTGAACACATGCCCCTGATACTAAATCTCCAACAACAATCACAGTGGAGGCAAATCATCACGGGTGTAGATATAACCACTTGAAACGGCAGCATTAATGAGGCTAGTTGTATGTTTTAGGTATAGCATACATAAACCAATCAGTGTCAGCTCCAATTTCCTTTAACATAGTGTGTGCAGTACGTCTGGCATTTTGCAATTTACATGGGACATTAGATTATGTGGTTCAGATTTTGCAAGGATCATTCAGGTCCTTTCCTTTGTATGTGCCATTAAACACACACAGGACACATAAATCACTGGAGCATTCCTGCGACATTAGAAAATCAAAAAGTGGAGTTGGACACAGTGTAAAACAATGACCTCGTCAGTTATTACAATTTCCAGATAAATCGACGCTGACTGCTATGAACTTTCTTCTTATTTTTATTGCTGGAACCCTCGCTGTATTCTCAAATGCATGCATAAAACACACCAGACAGCCTGTATTAATACCTGTGAGGCTCTTAACCTTGCTATTGACATAAATTGTATGTATCAACAAATGCCCTGATGTAAAACTGTGAAGTTTGCATCCTGTGTGAGAGGAACTGCCTCAGTGAGTGTGTGTTTTGATCTCTCAGATGTGTGTCCTTCACTCTAATCTGCAGAATAGCAGGATCTCACAGCGCCACAGCCTTTAAACTTTAGACCAGTTTTTTGGTGGTTTAATGTGGTTTAATGCTTTGTGTCTGACTGCTCCTCAGTTTTAGACAAAAATACCCCTGGGTGTAAAAATTGTAAAAATGACAACTGAGTCAGCATGAAACTATGAAAGGCACCTGTGCTGCATGTCAAAACGCTTATAACCATCTTATCGGGTGTGGCTGCTTAGTCCTCGACAGATGTTTCAAAATGTCAGCCTGCCCCGACTATTCAGTTATATTATGCTCTCTGGTAAATTGTGAAAACATCAAAATCCATTTTAGTTAGAAGGCATTTGATAATTTGTACTCAATTAGAATATTAAAGAATAGCTTGCATCTAAATTTTAGAGGTGCACCAATAATTATCTTATAAGTAATATTATGGATTTGAAAATCTGTGTTGTCCTTATGGAGCCATTTGGCATGAGCCAAATTTGTTGATTTAAGGAGGGACATCATGGTTTTGGTGTGAATAAACACTCCTGTATGTAAACAGTCGTTTTAAAATGTATGTGTGATGTAATCAAGGTACATATGCTACATAACTTACTATATTGTTGATTTATGTTTCACAAAGTCAAATCGTGGTCCCTGAAGTGAAGTAAAAGTTCAGTTTTATTGGTTGATGTGTTTTAAGACTGTAAAATCAAAATAATAAACTTTTATATAGAAATTATAACCAAGGCTATAATAATCAAATAATCTGTCAGATCCAGCCCCAACAGACATGCACAAGATTGCATGTGATCCAAACACTGTGGATGGTCAGAGTCGTTTAATCCCCTCGTCGCTCACCTAACAGCTGGACAGGCTCTCTGCCAGCTAGGGGTGGACGTTATCAAAGGCAATACTGCTTATTCATGATCAATATCTTTCCTAATTGATAACAGGCCTGATATATGACGTGAATGTGGTTTAACACATTAGTATTCCGACGATACGAAGCACAACCTGCAGAGCCAGCAGAGAGAACCATATCAGTGATGTAGATTTATACAGTGTAGCACAGACCAAAAGTCTTTGAAGTGCTGGAAATCCTTTTTTATCTTTCTGTGTTCATGAAACAGAAGAGGGACTCACTGATGCTTTGGTGCTAATACATATAAGAATTCACTTACAACTGCAAGAACCCACTGATATAGAGGTTTCAGGTTGTTGACTGGCTTGAATTTCCTCAAGGGATCCAGTTTTTCACACTTTATACTTAAGTTTTCTATTTTTTATTCCTACACTTTAAAAATGCCTCTTTTGCCCTGCAGACCTGAGTGATATTTAAGGACAAATGTGTTGCAGATGTGAGATGTTGATGAGGGTGGAATAGCCTTTGCCATGAAGAGTGTTTGCTGTACACTTGCTTCAACAGAAGATCAATAGCTGTGCGATGAGCAGCAAATGGGTGCAGAAGGAATGACAGTTGCTCTTTATTTGCTATGGAAATCAATGTCTCCCAGGCGATGAGAAAGCGGCAAACACGCTGCTACTGATCTCCCAGTTCTTACCCCGCACAACACAGACGGGAGACAGAGAAAGACCAAAGCTGCTGCCTGTCAAATCCAGCACCGTGACAATGGATCGCCCCAGCAGCCCTCGAAAGCCGGCCTCCTCTGAGGTGAGTCTGAGCATCTCTTAACTGCTGAATCTTGCCGCATTATTGCATTAATATCCCTATTTAGGCAGAGGTATGCTTTCATTATTCATACTTAAAGGTGACATTTCATGAATTGAAACCTTTTTAGTGTTGTGCTCATATATATTGATATTCACAGCATCTACCAGCCCATTTAAGTTGAAATAAGAAAAGTCAGTATTTTATTTGTGGTCCTTTTTTCTTTCAGAAAACATGACATCTGATAGATCAGATTCTGGGCTTGTTGTGATAGAACAGTAAACTATTATAAAAATAACTGCCCCTTACTCAACCTTGCAGTGCAGCAGGATCTGCCTGATTCAATGTCTTTAATCAGGCAGATCACCTTGCAAAGCTCCAAGCTGGAATGAGTGAGCTCGGTCTGCAGAGGCAACGTCCAATCCAAACGTCCTTTGAGGGGAAGAAGGCGGGAGCTATGAGGATGATGCCAGAAAGAATAAACCACAAGCCTATAAATAAAAGCTCCCTGCATTGAGTTTAGTTTAGATAAAGGGTCTCCAAACTTTTTTAATCGAGGGCCACATTTTGATATATCTACCTTTAGTGTATTCGAATGGGTAAAACCCATCAGTTCAGGTTTAGAAATGCTTAATTATTGTAAATTTTGAAGGAAAAAAAGCCTTACATTTATGGCTCAACAGGACAAACAGTCAACCATTGTAAAAGATTTTGGGTGGCCAATCAGATTTCAGAGGTCCCTGGTCAACCCTGAGATGAGGAAGACCCTCTGTGAAGAGAGGAGATGTTGATGGCTCATCCCTAGTTCAACTTTCAGATCTAAGACAAGAGCCAGCTGCACAAAACTGCCAAACTCTGTTGTAGTGTTGGTGCTAAAAGCTGACAAGCAAAATGATTTTTGTAAATGAGACCTTGTGCTGGTCCCAGAGAAGAAAGCAAAGCAAATAAGGACAATTTGTGCTGCTTTTTAAGGTTGTTACTGGTATGTCATATTTGTTAGTCAAGAACAAGCTTCAAGTTCTTATGTGGGCCAAATTTCCGCTATTTTACTTACTACAAATAAACTTAAAGTTAATGCAGGCCACAGTTGGCCACTGGGCCATAGTTTGAACACCCATGGTTTAGATGCTGCCTGCTTTAGAAACAATTTTGGAATAAAACAACATTTCTTCATCAAATGAATAACAAAGAACACAGAAAACATTCCTAAAAGATGCCTTTACTCGTCTTCCAACAGGTTTGGACAACATTTTGATGTTTGAATATGATTCACATAAGAACTGACCAATCACCCTTCAGATATGTTTTATTAAAAGTTTCACCCTTCTCAAACACTTTCTACAGGTTGTTGCCGTGATTAACTGGTGAAATATACCCTGTGTGTTATATATTGAAGTGTTTATCTGAAGTGTCAGGTTATGTTTCACCTGGTATCTCCAGATCTCCAACCACAACACTGGAGGCACACAGCTGCACTCAAGTCCACACACCCCCAATAAGAGAGAGTCGGGCTGAGGGGGGGCTCACAAGCATTTTAATACACATACCAAAACAGGCCTCTCTGAGGAAGGCTTTTTAGGGCCCATTTATACAGAACCAAAATTCTCCTGTGATTGATCTGTGATATATTTTGACCACCTCAGACTTTTCTGTTAGACCACAGGATTCTGTGCAAGAGAGGGAAAGGCATGATATGTCACCTGTAAAAGTACATTTAACTTACTTTCTGGTTCAATTTTCATGATTTAGTGCACACTGAAAATTAACATCATTTTCCTTTTCTTCTTTGTCCATCTAAAGATAGAGGATGAAGCCAGCCCATCACCCAGGTCCAAGCCTCGCTACACAGGCCAGGTCCGCCTTTGCACTGCCCGCTACAGGTGAAGACAACAGCTGCCGAAGAATAATACAATTATGTTATGTAATACATTATACTTATAGTCTGTCTACAAATGAACACCACTGCTGTAAAAACACTAAAAATGTTTACGTTGCTCTTTTTAGTTATAACCCTTATGATGGACCAAATGAGCATCCTGAGGCAGAGCTCCCCCTTGTGGCTGGAAAGTATCTGTACGTGTATGGAAACATGGACGATGATGGCTTCTATGAGGGTAAGGAGAAAAACAACTCTCTTGTCTCATTATTTTGAAATTATATCAGCAGTAATAACTAGGCTAAATTTTAACAGGTGTTTTAATGACTGGAAAAAACTGTCGGATTAAGTTCAATAATGACAACGCAGCTGAAGGGGTCCTTTCCTACTCAGTGCCTGTCTGCCACTTCAGCAAAAAATGCTTGACTGTCACAACAAGTATCTGCCTCATCCACATTAATTATTGCACCATCGGCGCCCAAACTTTGTGTCCAAAGAAGAAAAGGTCCACTGACTAAAGACTGCTCTAACATCTAGCCTTTCTCCAGCCTTGGCATTTCTTCAGAAATGAATATTTATATGTATATTCCCTGTAAAAGGCAAGAAAATTTAACGAAATAAATTTAACAATGTTGTTCATCACAAATGAGGTGTTTTGGGCACCTAGCCTTTCATCAGACAAAATGACGACAAGACAGCAACGGTTTGTCCTAAATATAGGGTAGTTTCTTTGCCTTTGTTTGGTGTACAGTTTGGTGTTTGGCATCCCTAATCCTTTAAATATCCTTAATACACAACGTTCACAGAGACAGAGTCCCAAGAAGTATCATAGGTTGATAATTGAATTTGAAAAAAAATAAAACCTGTATTAATTTTATATATTCTTCAAGACAGGATGAAGTCTAAAGTACCTTTGGACTCTGGTTTAACTGTTTAATCATGGTGTAACATCCTATAATTCTGATGGAACTCTGACCAAATGTCATTTTGCTGGCTCATTTGTACTCTAGACCACAGGCCTGTAAGTGCATCCTTGTAAAGCTCTATTGTGCTGTCAGCTAGCAATTTAACAATATAGTATTGTGTGTGAGTGAATCATGGGTAGATGCAAGTTTTTTAATAATTGTTTGGATGAGAAGGAGTTTGACTCATAGCCAACACCTGCATCATGTAAGACTTATCAGACTTTTATATATAAAAAGTAACTGACGTAGAGCTGTGCACAAAACAGTCGGCTAATCTTTGCACTGCTAGTATCTAAAATGTATTACTGATGGCATCACTGTGGCTATACATGCAGCGTTAGTGTGATGCTGCTTCTCTGTGCCCATGCATCTTTACATCTTTATAGAAAAAGCTCTTCATTTGTTTTATTGCATGGTTGGATGATGTTTTCTAATGATTTTGTGTCGAGCAAGTTACACAAATCATCCTCTATGATTATTTCAAGCTAAATCATGCTATTTCAGTCATCAGTCATAAACAGGTAGTTGCTGTGCTAATGATGTGGCCATTAAGAAACTGAAGATGCAGTAGGCCCTCAAAATGTATGATGAAAGCCTTGAGCTCCTGTCTAGGAAGACCCTGATGACTTTTTTCACCGCATAAGGTCATTGTTATGTGGTCAACATTTAGGTATTTTTGTTTTGACATTTCAAAATAATTCAGTAGTTTTTTTTCTAAACAAAAGTTGTTTTGTACACAGGATTTTGGTTTCTGGATGGAGATATCAATACTGGAACTGCTCTTTAAGAAAATATGATTTTAATGCAGACATATCAGAGTTACCAGATCTTCTAATGGTTAATAAAGGCATCTAAATGATATGACTCTTTTTTGGAAATGTAATATCAGTCACTTAAAAGATTGTGATTTTTCAACCTGTGATGGCATTTTTGTGGGCCAACCTGTGAAGAAGTTTACTTTGTGTCTGTGTCACCAAGAAAAGAAGTCCTCTGCACTTTTTACATCTGGTGATTTGAGTGATTCTCTGTCTAATCCCTGTAGAATTATAAAGGCTTCTCCATCAGAGGCAATCCTAATCCCCCCAGCTAGCAATCTTGCAGACAGTGCAGCCGACTACATACACAGTTCTACTCAGCTGCAGTGATTCATTGGCTGTGGGCGGTGAGATTGCATGGCATTGCTGAGGAGCCTTGTATTTACCAGGCAGGAGGGAGACTCGGGCCTCAGACCAAGCTGTTGTCAAGATGGGACCTCAGTCCCTTTTAGCTTGATGACTAATCCAGCAGGGCTCAGCTTAATCATCAGCACACACCAACGACACCAGCATTCACTTGCATACACACACATACAGACACACACAGATGGTCTTAAGGTCTCCCAGGCCACTGTGGAAAAGGGATTGAAGGACAAGATGATATGGAGCTTTTTTTGTTGACAAACTTTTGCCCCGAGAGAAAATAAAAACTACACTGCACAGCAAAGCTGTTATTTTCTTTTCTCCTGTATTGACCACAGCAGCTACATGCTTAGGGCTGTTCCTGGAAATGTTCAGCAGCAAAACTAAAGTTCATATTCTTTGAAATGTTCAAAAGGAGTGTTTGGTGTTTACTGGAGCAAGTGTGGAAGACAGCATTTGAGAATATGTGCTCAATCTTACATCTTAGGGAATTGTGCATGCTGTGTGTTTACATATCTCCCACCTCTCACTCACTGACTCATTCTCATCCCTCAAGGAAAAAGCTCCCACTCAAGATTTAGAGGATTCAAGTTTCAGCTCTCCTTTTCTTGTAAGGAGCCTTTAGTTAAATGTTAATTTTAACATTTCACAAAGGACGCGCAAGAGGAACTGTTGTGGCTTTCTGTAGAGACACTTGTATTATCAGGTGTTTGACACAATATGGTTTGTTCATCAATTTATATAGAAATACAACAAACAGTGAATTTATTTATTTTTTATGCCCACCTCTTTACTTTTCTTTGTGTCATAGGAGAGTTACTGGATGGACAACGAGGACTTGTCCCTTCCAACTTTGTCGAGTTTGTCCAGGACAAGGAAAAGCCAGTGATTCAGTCTGGTGAGGGAGGGGAAGACCTGGGCCCCCTGGACCACACTTCCATGGCCTTGGTACCAGTCGATGGAGGATCCTCCCAGGACAGCCTCCTGGGCTCATCTAATGCCTTGGTTCCCTGTAGCAATGGGACAGGGGGGCCACTTGACCCCGAGGACCTGGCTGAAGATGTTGTGCCTTATCCCCGAAAGATCTCCCTGATTAAGCAGCTGGCACGGAGTGTCATTGTGGCTTGGGAGCCTCCAATAGTGCCTATGGGCTGGGGGAACATCTCTGGCTACAACATCTTGGTAGATGGGGAGCTCCGTGCCAGTACAGCATTTGGAGGCCGGACAAAATGTTTGCTGGAGAAGCTGGACCTAGACGGCTGTGTCCATCGCGTCTCAGTGCAGTGTGTCACAGACCGCGGCCTGTCTGATGAGCTGCGCTGCACCTTGCTGGTGGGAGCCAACGTGGTGGTGGCTCCTTGTGGTCTGCGAGTGGATGATATCCAGCGTGACACTGCCGAGCTCTCCTGGTTGCCTAGCAACAGCAACTATGGTCACACAGTATTCTTGGATGGTGTGGAGCATGCAGTTATGAAGCCAGGGAGGTACAGACTGCGCTTCTACAACCTGAAGCCATTGACAGTGTACAAAGTGACAGTGATGGCACAGCCTCACCAGGTGCCATGGCAACTTCCACTGGAGCAGAGAGAGAGAAAGGAAGCTGGGGTGGAGTTCTGCACACAGGCTGCAGGTCAGACAAGCTCACTGCTATACACTGCTGTGGTTTAGTTTTAGCTTTTGCACATTGATATATAATTAAATAAATAAGCACAAATAAATGCAAATACTCTATCAAGAAAAGATCATGTGTAGTGCAGAAAGAGGGAGGAAAGTCAGTGAACTCATTTAGGAAAGACACAGTTGACAATATTCATTTGAATTAAATATATTTCCTAAAGTTACAAGCAAGGACATTGACTTACAATGACATTCAGACCTAAGGCAATATTATAATGTATCAAGTTTATCAATACCTGTATGTGAGCGTTCAGACGTACAAATATTACATTTTCATCAATACTACCAAAACACATAAACTACATACACTGATAAAAACCAAACATGAGTTAGATAAGAGCAATTTAATGTATTTTAAGCATTTGTTGCCCCTATATTGTATTGAAAAGTTGACCTCTGCTAGTGAAATATTTAGAGGGATGAAGATCTAAAGCTTGACGTGTTGAGTGAAAATGAACGTATGAGTTGCTCTGAAAGTCTTTAAATGCTCACGATTATGCTCCTAATTTAACACCTTATTAGTAAAAACACATGTTAGGAAAATACCAATGTCATGAATATTGGGCATGTGTATTAAAATGTGTTTTTCAGAATTTTGTGTTAGTTTAAAAATCAGACTTAGGAAACAGACTGTGACACTGTTTTTGGTTAACTTTACTATGTAACAGCAATACATGAACTTGTCAGGATAAATACTGTGTTGTTGAAGAGCACAGCACAGCATTGCCTTACAATACCATTGTGTTGTGTTGTATTTTGTCTAGGTCCAACACCATATTGCAGAGCAGGTCAGAATGAAACATCAGTCCTGGGCTGGGTTTCTCATACATACATTGGAGTGTTCTTTCTCTTAACTGTTCATAGTTAAACTGATGACATGAAATCACACTTATGAATGAGGATTACAATCATCACAGTGGGAATGATCATAACATTTTGCTAAATATGATCAATGAACCAAGCAATTTGGGCAAAATTTCATTCTTTGGTCCAAAGACAAAAAGGAAAGGTCAGCAGTCATTTGGTTGTTTATTTATTGAAATATAAATTCACTTTGTTCTTCAAACAAATTCAAATGTGATTTTGTCCAAGTTTGCTCTCTGCATTGAGCTAATTAGAAGCAGCCACACATCACAAGATATGATCAGTTATTATTCAGATGAGTCATTTTCTCAGCCTATAGCCTCGCCTGTAGTAACCAGTGCTATATAAAGCTGTGACACTCCACTGCATCCAGACAGAAGCATTTAATATGAGTGTGCATCTGCTTCTATTTGGATGCAGTTATGCATGTTATTTGCTTATATTCAGAGGAGTAAAGGACAAAGAGTGGGCTGTAGTTAATCTCTCCGAATGGTTTCTGCATGTAGAGCTCACTGCACTACTCTCAGAGGCCAATAAGTTTTTTCATTGCCCTTCTAGAATGGTTTGAGGTCATTTAACAGAATTATAGCAGATGATAGATAATATTTTGCAAAAGTACCATGCTTACTCATTTTACTTTGATGACGGGATAGGTTAGATAAGCCAGTGGTAGTTTCAATGCTTTGATAACTTATCATATACTCGGTTGCATTATTCAACAAAGCACGACTCCTGAATGTCTTCCACAACATTGACACAATATCCCAAATATCATAAGTATCTGCATGGATGGTTTGTATTTACACTTTTGGATAGGATATTTTAGAATATTTTCACAAGTTTTTAAGTTTCTAAGTTCATGAGTTTGTTTTCTGAATCCTTCCCACCCTTTCCTTTGTATGTGGCTTTTTCTGTGCATGGTTGTGTGTGTGCTCAATTATGCATCTGATGAATGCATTGCTCCCCTGTCTTTTGTTCTTCCTCAATCTAAAAAAAAAAAAAACAAACAAAAAACCAGCCATCTCATGACCCTTCTCTTGTGTACCCAGGCCCCCCTCAGCCTCCTGTGGATGTACAGGTTCTGTGTGGGCAGGCTCCAGGGGTGCTACAGGTCCGCTGGAAGCCACCTATCCTCTCTCCAACAGGCACATCTAATGGGGCAAATGTAGTTGGTTACGCTGTCTGCACTAAAGGACAGAGGGTGGGTCAACAAGTGTTTTTCCTGATTGAAAGACATCTCTCAGGATAAAGAGAAATTATGTAACTCTGTGTAGTATCATGTTAAGTACTTAGTGACCGCTGAACACAAAACCCCTGGATAATAAGGGTTTTTAATGCAGTAATTTAGTACAAAACGATGTTGAAAAACTGTGTTAACATGATTCATTAGATTGCATGCATGCAAGTAATGTATATGTGTACAAAGCAGTGAGGGATATGATGTGTTGTAGAGATAACATGAAGTCATCTGCAGCATCATCTGTTTCCTAAGTGTCTGCAGCAGCATTGATGTTTAGTGCTGGACTCAGATCCTAGACCTGTAAATATATTATGAGACCCTCTTACTCCCTCTTGTGGCTGGCAGAGTACATCACATCTTTGACATGTTTTCTACTGTTTGGAGGTTCATGTTTAAAGACCATGAATGGGTTTTCCTCAAACAATTGGATGCTTCTTCCCTCTTCCATCTATCAGCAAAGGGTTTAAAAACAAGGAGTGGAAAGATCAGCTTTATCAGTTATTCTCTCAGTTTTTATTTGTACTGCACCAAATTAAAGCATATATTATCTCATACAACTTAACCAACTAGACCAAACCCATAATTTATTTTCTCACCCATTACAGATGCTATGTCAAAGATAGCAAAGTGTAATTTCTGCGATCAAAACTTACGAGAGTTTAAACGAACCTGAAGATTTTGAAACCCACTTAAAAAGAGAAAGATACACTAAAAAGTTATTTTAAGTACAACAACATGAGGAAATGTAATTATTAACTCTTCACCTCTAGCTTCTGCAATGTTCTGATGTCCTATTTGAGGAAAGTTTTATTACAAAAATGATTAAGCTGGATTCATTCTATAGGGAAATAATCATACTTGTACATCTCATGTTTCAGTTGTTAAACTGATTACAAATTGTTATTGACTCTGCTATTCAATTTTCTATTTTTTAATTCAGATAGCAGAGGTGTTGTATCCAATGGCAGATTATGTTACCGTGGAGCTGACGAGGATTCAGTGCCTGGAGGCCCGAGAAGTAATCGTCAGGACGCTGTCCTTGCAGGGAGAATCCCAGGACTCCCAAGTCGCCACCATTCCAAACAACCTGCTTGTGCCTCTTCCTGCGATTCCCCTGCCACCACCAATGCATCCTCATGCAGGCCCTCCCCCACACCCCCATGTTCAACCCCACCTTCCTCATGCCCCACCCCAACTTCCTGCTCCCCCCCAGGCACACGGACCACCACTCCAACCCCATCCTGCACACACTCAACCCCATCCCAGACTTCCTCATCCCGGCGGACCTCCTCAGCCCCAGCTTCGAGGCCCACATCCTCAGCCCCGACCCCTGCACCTTCAGCCCCGCCAACCTCATCAAGGTCCCAGGCCCCAGCACCAGCTGCCTCTGCTACCCCACCCCCAACACCACCCTATACCTCAGAGACCAGTATGTGCCAGAGACCTGGATGCCAAAGACCACGTGGCTCACCATGGGGGAGCTATTCAACCTGGACAGCCTGGCTGGGACCCCTCACGTTCACCCTCTTCCCAGCCTCCCATGCCCATGCACGGCCACACCCTGGAGGCCCCACAGCCTGCTAATCCACGCTCCCCATCCCCACAGAGGATCCTTCCACAGCCTAGGGGGACACTTATACCGGACACAGTGGCCAAAGCCATTGCCCGAGAAGCAGCGCAGAGGGTGGCAGCAGAAAGTGGCAAGGTCTGATCAAGATAAACACTTAATCCAAATTTATGCAGAAAAACACAGGTGCAATAGACCCTAAAACGTAGCTTAATTTCTTTACTCTTTCTTTATGTCCTCAGGGGGCAGGGCGGCAGGGCAGATATGTGGAGCAGGGTCATACATTTCACCAGCATCACTCTGACGAAGAGGAAGAGGATGGAGAAGGATTTGGGCGAGGACGACGGAGAGGACCCTCAGTTGATGAATTCCTACGAGGCACTGAGCTGGGGAGGCCGGTAAGGACACCATGATGTTCTATTAATCTTTACTTCTACTCCAGTGTAGTTTTTTAATAGAAAACCTCTCAGGTGTGCGTATGAAAGTGTGTGTGCAGGCATGTTTGGGTGGTTGCATGCATCCACACCTTTCCCGTGTCTTTGTGTGTTTTCTTGTGTATGTGTTCACCTTTCCATGTGTGTTTGGTGTGTGCATGTATGTATGTTTGTATGTATGTATGTGGACTTAAACATTTGCGTCTGTGTGTTTGTGTTTCTGTGTGTGCCTGTTAAAAGCCTCACTATAGTCACAATGAAGATTATCACAGCGAGAGCAGCCGGGGCTCTGACCTGTCTGACATCATGGAAGAGGATGAGGAGGAGCTGTACTCTGAGATGCAGCTGGAAGAGGGACGCCGGCGCAACTCGCACAACACACCCAAGGTGCAGTTCTTTGCACTTACTCTAATCCCAAGAGCCATACCCATCCAAATTCAATATTTTTAGTGAACTGCACAGGCACAGATACTTCAACTGAGACTGCTGCCTTGACTCGCGTTAAATATGGTTTGTTAGTGTGTGCTGAGTTAAGAAATTTACAGAGAAGAGAAAAGGGGTTTGAAGTCGAAGTGCCCTGTTCGATCAGGAGCCAGTTATCATTGGCTGATTTTATTGATAATGCATCTGTAGATTGCACCAAAACAGATCACCAGTATGAACACTCTGATGTCTCAAGTTAAGAAAAGCGCTGTTTTGGTGGTGCAGTGTAATTATCAATGCTAATTGAATCACTAACTAATGTGCATTAAAGCAACAAGATGTAACTGTCCCATACTAAAGTATAGTACGAAAGTCAGTTTTTTTAGTGCAGTACCTTTCACCAGTGAGAGTAGTGTTGATACCATTTTCCTAGAGTGTCCTGACTCCCTTGTTTTCAGCACTTTGTAACTTTGGCAGCAAGTTATGACACTCTCGCAAGATATGTGTACAGCACTAATTCACGCTCCAGCCTTCATCTAAAGAGATGAAAAAACAACAATTTTTAGGTGTTAAAATTTACATATTGTTGTGTCAAGCTCAAGCATTGTGGATCTACTGAAACAAATATGTAGCACAGTCAGCTCTTTGTCACAGGCATGAAAATCCCTCACCTTTTGGTGAAATTCACCGTTTTGAAACCAAAATAGGTGACCTATGTGAATCGTATACCAGAGATTATCATTGAACTACGAACATGTGCACACGCCTGAAGGGAGCCTTGAATTCGATAAAAACATTCACTTTACAAGCGTGAGAGCATAGAGCATGGAAATATTAACACGAAGGGCCTCACATCACCAGTGTTTTCTCTGGGAAGGTCGGGGAATACTGCTACCTGATTGGTTTGTGAAGTGTGCAAGCAGTTCGCTCGTGCAGAACAAAGCATTCAGAAGGTGAATAGCCTCGCCGATCCAAGTGGAATATAGCTAACGACAGTTTACTGACTGAGTTTGGTGAGTGATGGTTTCAATAATTTCAATATTTCCTGGTATATCTAAGTTACCCAGGAGCTCTGTTGACATAGGCTTAACGTTAGCTACAGGTAATATATCACAAGAAGAATTAAAGCTTGCTGAAAGAGGCATCATGCCATTGATGCATAACATTAGCTAACACAGCAGGAGAGATAACTGTAGCTATCTTAACAAGCCTCTGGTGGAGAATTAATCGTTAACACGTTTCATGACAGAACTTGTCAGTCTCATTTCTTATATAGCATAATGTGACCATGTATAATAGATACTTTATTATACATTCACATTTTTCACTCAAAATGCTTCAGATTGATGCTTTTAATTATGTAATATTCTACATTTTCTTCCGGGGGAGCATGCCCCTGGATCCCCCAAGAGGGGTCGGATCCTTCTCACCTTTTTCGCCCCTGACCCATTTTCATGTGTGCTGTCAACTCTTCTGCTGCTGATCCAGGTCGTTCATCCCCTCTCACTGAAAGCAGACGTGGAAAAATCCACCAAAACTTTGAAATACCTCTAGTTAGTAAAACAGTAATCTGATGTTAAAATCTACGGTAAAGCCAGCAGGATAGGATGCTTTGAAGTTTGTTAGCCAAGGCAACACAATGTTTCATCATGGTGTGTCACAAGTCAAATTGTTTGAAAAAGCTTTTTAATTTGGGGTAGATAACCATCTTAATTGTGGTTAGCCAGTTAGGACATGAGAAAAAAATGTAAACAAAGAGATTTGCTTAATCACAATAAAATCAGATGTTACATTATGGACAGAAAATTTAGGTTGTAAAGGTCCCATGTCCTGCACGATCAATTTCCTTTGTTTTTACTGTTGTTAGAAGGGGCTGTGGGAGCAGAAGAACATTACGCCTTTATTAAAATCTCAGTTCATGTAGAAATACTCTATGTCACTTCAAAGAAAATGCCCCTTAAAATGCTCTGTTTTTTACCTCCTGGGATTTATTGTTTGATAGCTATACCTGTACCGCGTCCACTTACGTGTGTGTTTCCTTCTCATCACAGGAGACGCTGTAACATATTTCTCCCATTAGACATCAGTTGGGCAGCCCATCAGTGCTCATTATGTTAGGATCCAGTAGCCTCCCTTCCCCCTAAGATTAGAGCGTTTCCAAAGGGGAGGGATAAAGTGCTCCACCTACTCCTCTACAGAGAGGAAATATTCATTTTTTTAATTAACTGAAATCAAATCTTTGCTTAGTAGACACCCAAGACATGATTGAATGGATAAACACTTTAGGACATTGGACTTTTAAGAAATCTTGAAAAAATTAGATGTTTGGAGGTGAGACTGGTTTCTCTTCTTAGCAGTATGATTTGCATCTGTTGTGTCTTGCAACTGAGGATTATTTTTAATTCAATGCCTTTAAATAATTGAAAATAATCCTCAGTTGCATGATTTAATAATTAAACCATTAGCATATTTTTCCAACTGAATAGACTGCTAATAACTGTGTTTATGGATTTGCATGAAATAACACGTTATTATGAATAATCACATTGTGTGATTTGGTTGTCTTTACTGAAGGATTCTTGTTGAATTGCTTCTTGGATGTTTGTTGTACTTCCCTGTTGAACAAAGTATAAAAGACATGTTGGTGACTAAAAATAAGGATGACTTTAGTGGTCATTTTACCAGATTACACTACCATCTGTCGTAGGAAAACGCTAAGGAGACTGGCAAACTTTAAAAATAGCTGCTGGCACAAAACAGCAATGTAGGTCATGATGATATACTGTAGGTTTTGGCCAACCTTAGTCACTGATGATCCGTGTTGGTTAGGGCAGCAAACAAGGACATAAAATGTAATCAAGGCATCCCTTAAAATGCCTCAAATCCATGATGACAAATAAAAATGAAAGATTGGGATTGCATGGTTTTAGGTAAATGATCAACACAGGAAAAAGATAAGTAGCAATTTTGTTGAAAAACAATTCCTAGATTTATTTTTTATTGTGAATCGTTGTAATACAATGTGTACAGACTTTATATTTAAACCATGTAGTATGGCTAAACTTGTTTGCTTGGGAGTGGCTTAAAGTTATGGTTTGCTGGTCCTACAAATAAAAAATTAGAGGAACTGTCAGGCTGAAGGAGAAGCAGAACCCTCTTACTGGCTGAGAGCAGGTTTTTCAGTTTTTGAGAGAAATGAAGATGGTCTGTTTGAATGCTGGCCTTGACCATTGTAGTGCAGCGTAGGGAGTAAGGGAGGGGCACCTGACACCTTTGACGCAACCTCACTTTTGCATTTTTTTAAGTTCAATTGAGATGTATGTTATTAGTATTAATTTATAAGTTTGAAGTGTAATGATGTCCTGTGGGCTTGTGTATGTCTGAGTGTGTGTCTATGCGTCTGTGTTTTGGTGAGCCTGCCTCTGAGTGCTGCATGATTTTGTTTATATACAGTTTCTACAAGTGTATCAAATTTTTCCTTAAAGTGTTTGTGAGTATTTTCTCATGGATTAGGGTAACTGATAAATGCTTCATGTATGCAAATATTCCTTGTGTTAATGTAAATTTCAGACAAATACTTCTGCTGGAGGTCGTCATGACCGCGAGACTGGAAGAAGAATTCATCATGGTGGTCCCCAGCCTCAAAGAAGGCCACTCATGGTCCCCTCTATTGGTCAGTATTGGCAAGTGACTGGACAGAAAGGAAGAATCTTTTATTTTATGCTTTCTGTAGGGACATATGCTGTGTATTTTTCTCTTTGTAGATCTTTATGGACTTTTTTCTACAGATCACCTGTGTCTTTTAACCATGGTCATATCGTTCATTGCACTGAAATACATTTGATCTATAGATAGTATTTTGGTGCAACCAGCTTAATATATCTAACCCACTGTAAACAATTAAAAATACATACTAAAACATGCTCCCAACTAATAACTCAATGTAGCCCACCAGATAGTTCAAATATATATTCCAAATGCGAGAAAACATAATAAAAAGAGAGGACATATGCTGTAGAGAGATGAATAATAGCAATATTTGCAATAAAATTGAGCTATAATTGGTTGCAACTATTTCTGTTAAACTCATTTTCATGCATAAGTAGAGGCATTGGTAAAAATAAGAATATAAATATAAGTAAAATATAACTTTGGAATTATAAATGCTGTGTAACTTGCACAGGATTCTGTCTGGCTCAATTAATTTAACATTAATCATTGCATTTAGTTTTAATATATATAAATATTGATATAATATCAGCTTGGCTATTTGTGTGTTCCATAAGTTATATTGTTTCTAGAAATATTTAAGTTAAAAGTATCTTGCATTGCAAAAATTTGGCCCTCTGGCTTTGAAGAGAAAATAGTATGGCCCTCAAGGTAAGCAAAGTTGCCCATCTCTGTCCCCTAAACATCAGCAATATCTGACCTATTTCAAAATAGCTTGCTTCTATAAGTGGTAGAAAATAAATGTAATCCAAATAACATTTGGATAACCCCCAATGTGGTTTTCAAGCCCTGCAGAGACAGCCTCTGGTAAAGTAATGAAGGACTAATGATAAAGGGGATAGCTCATTCTATAAGTCTTTATAAAATGATTGCTAACTCAGACTCTGTAGATCACTACATTCCTTTTAAGAATCTTGGCTCCTGTTTTTTCTCAAAGGGCCATTCCTGTATGTCAAATAAATCTTGGCCTATTAATGTTGGATGTGCCTCATCTCCTGTGTCCCATTCCACCTGAGGTGTTCCTCAAGGATCAACTTTAGGTCTTCTCCGTTCATTTGCTTCCATTGAGTCAAGTCACCAGTAGATGTCAGGTACACTGTAGTAGCACCATTAAGCTGACAAATCCCATGTTTATGTACCATTGCATTCAACCAGTCATGGAACTCTAAACCAATATATTTCTGACATCAAATAACTTGCCAAAAATGTTACCCATACAAAATACAAATCATCCATTTTCTTAAGTGTGATAATCTGAAATCTTGGACCCTTATCACGTCATCTGGCCAACAGCAAAAATTTAGGACATGAATCTAATTCTGGTCTTAGTATTAATGATCAGGTAAATATTGTTTAGTCATGTTGCTGCTGTATTATTTTGTGCCGTTTTGGCTTTCATAATGTTCTTTATTCAGCAAATTATTAGGATTTTCACTGTCAGTTGCCTTAAAATGCTGCCACTAGGTTTATCATTGGTTCAAGATAAAATAGATATTGTAACTCAGACTTGGCCTCCCTACAATGGTCTTCAATTTTCTGGATGTTGATTTTAAAATAATAATCATCTCTCAAGTTTTCACATGACCGAACGCCAAAATATACCAAAGACTATGAAACCCTCTATGATCCTAACCCCCTTCTTGATCATCCTGTCTGGTGCAAAGCCGAAGTGGAGACAAGGGACAGGGGTGGGGGATTTCAAGTCCACACTCCTAAGTTTGTATGATGTACCAGCAGATGTCTCTTCGTAACTCATTTAATTTAGGATGTTAGAGAAACACACCATCTTAAGTCATTAAGGAGCCAATATCTAATGACCAGTGAGGTAAATGATTAAACTGATTACTTTTCTGAACCAGGATTTGCATTGTTTTGATAATAAAATAAACAAAGGTATTAATCTTTATGAGTGTCTGTTCAGTTTTGCCCAGCAAAGTGGACAAACAACCCCATTTTGTGACCACAGGGATCATAAGCTGACAAAACATACCTTATGTGTGTTTGTTTATTGTGCTACCTTAGTTTGAACTTTTAATAAGTCATTTTAATGTTTGTGAACGATAAAGAATCTGCCCACAAATCAGTTCCACATTTTACTGCTTTATTCCTCTCTGGTTTGTACCAAAAGCCACAGAACTTTTTAACAAAACTCCTAGTTCCTTTGAACATTTTTTAGAAACCAAATTTTGTGTATTTAGCTTTTAGATAGTTTGAAGCACAAAACATGACAACATAACTAAAAATCTGTTATCTTAACCCCTAAAAACATTCCCAGTGCTTGTTTTCACCCAAATGGGGGTGTGTTCCCTGGTGAGCAGGAAAGAAGTTATGACTGGACTGCTCTGATGAATAGGTGAGGGTAAAAGCAAAGAGACTATTAAGGCAAAAACAATGACATTAGAGTAAAGTTCAGAGAGTTAAGTTATTAAAAGTAGGCTGTGATTCATTTAAGAAGATATACTTGGTGAATAATCTTTCTAAAAAACACATTTTAATACCTTATCTATTTTTCTTCTTGACATTTGATGTTTTATCCATTTGCTATTTGAAGCTGTTTGCAAAGCACTTTGAAACTATGATCAGAAAAGTGCTTTCATCACAAGAGATTTAGGCAGCAACACAAACCTTGAGTTGACTGTTTTGGGAGAGGACTGTTGAGTTATGAACTGTAACCCCATCACCCTCTAACTGGTGTTTTCTGTAGAAGTAACCTCTGAGAATAACAGTGAGGGAAACCCCTCCCCGATCATCGAGGATGGTAACTATGGCAGAGTAGCTCGGCACAGGAAGTGGTCATCCCGCAGGCACATGGGCGGCACCAGGTCTCCCCATGGTATGTGCCTGCAGTCCTGTTACTACCACCACAGCATGGCAACAAAAATGCCACAAGCAACTGGCAAATGGCAAGAAGTAGCTGTGGACACTTGCAAGTGCCTGTTTCAATGTCTTAAATAATAATAGTTATTATTGTGCTTTCAGTTGAACAGCATGACTGCACTGCACTGAAATGGCAGCCCCACTGGAAAGCCACACCTGGGGTCCAGGATGAACGTTTCCACAGTGGCAGATGATAAATGATTGATTGCTCTGAGAATGCCTCACTCACTGCACTGAACTTAAGATGCCTGCAAAACCCCTTCCCCTTTGTGGTATAACCACACCTACAACACTTAAAATGAGATCAGACATGCATGTCATATCAGAGAATCATTAGTGGTTGAAAGTCAAGAAACTTCACATTCACTTTTGTATTTTCCTATTTTTCCAGAAGCTTAAATCATTTTAAACACCTGAGTTTGAAATATCAGCCGCTGGAAATGCAGTTCTCCCTGACATTTCTGTTTGTACATTTAGCTATGTGAGCTGGCATATGCTCACCTGGGAGCAAATGCATTTCATCTCAGGCTTGTACTTTCAAGCTTCAAAATCAAGCTTTTGCCCAACTGTTTCACACTCAGCTAGCTGCAATGCAATTACAACTTCAGGTAACTTATGTACTTCCACAAAGGCTCTGCCAACTCTGCTTTAGACCTTTTGCTAGCAGGGGTTGGCAATGTGTGGAAGATTTAGATTTTTGCTTTAAGTCTCAGTTTTTCACATTTTTACCATATAATATAAAAAGCACATTTTTGTATCTCTGTAGGTGCATGTTAGGGTCTTGAGTGTTTTTGATGTTGTGTCATATGTCTGTCCGTCCGTCTTTGTAATGCACCATGGTTTGTCCTGCACCCCATTTGTCTCTCACTGCACATTACAACTTAGAATTAAAAAACGTTAAAAAATCTGTAAAGCGTGAATTTGTGTGTTTCAGGACAGAAAGTGCCATGAATTAGGTCACTGACAATATTTTATTTCCTGCATGCTGAAAGGCACAAGTGGCTGGACAGGGAGATAGATTTTAGACATTTTGACAACACTTTATTTGGAGGTTACCATATTTACCAATAAATAGCTGCATATTAGAATGATATTAAGTAGAGCACGGGCTGCTCATCACTTATTGTGCTTAATTTTTCCTCCAGGAAGTCTCTATGCTTGGCACTACTTTTGTGTGTTCTCCTGCCTGTGTGCATTGATTAAGCCGATCTGCTGTTTTACTCTGTGGACTCAGGAAGACACAGTAATGACAGAGATAAACTACTAATGACCCAATTATGAGTGATTTTGACTCATGTGCACTGATGTTCCTTTTACTGTGGATGCACAGGTAACCTGTATGAGTAGCTTACATGCACACAGGTGGAAGAACACATCGTAAAATAGTGCCAACTACTTTAGGGCAAACTAAGCAAAGCTACTCATGATTATTATTTATACATCACAATTTCTTCAACTTACTACTCTTAAGCAGTGAATTGGACTTTGTTAAGGGAAAACCCATCAGTTAAAATCTTACTAGCTGTATACTATGTTATTACTACTGCATTATTGTTATTATTATTATAAGGCTTTGACAATGACTCATGAGCAGCCTGTGTACTACATATAAGTATTCTAATAAGCATCTACACTATAGGGAAAAAAGTGACCTTAAAATAAAGTGTCACCTACATAACTGTGTCCTTAAAGCATGATTTATTGTTTAAAGTGCACTTATGGAGCTGGATTTTTGTTCTAGTAAGTCATTGTCAAGTTTTGCCTAGTACAACCAATTTTAAATATTTTACAGAAAAAGGTATAAATATTGTTTGCAAATATTAAAATTCCCTCAGATAAATTCCAGCCTTGTGAAAAGTACATGATTCCTTTCTTGCCCTTTTTCAGTGATGCAGAATTATGGATTTTTTTATTTTCTTTATTGCTTTTAAGATGGCTACAGGGATCGTCGCTCCCCCACGTACTATGATGAGTCGGAGCCTGAGGAATCCTTCCGCATTTTTGTGGCCCTGTTTGACTATGATCCTCTGTCCATGTCCCCAAACCCTGATGCAGCAGATGAAGAGCTGCCCTTTAAAGAAGGACAGATTATCAAGGTGGGAGTTTTGATTAAAATGACCAAGGCCTTGCAGTCTAGAATCAGTCTAGATTTAATCTAAGTTTGCAGTGCTTGCAGTAAAACTTCTAAATCTATTTGAAAAATGACTACACCTCTTTCTGATATACACTTAGATGTGAATTAACAAAACTTAAAAATATTTTTAAAAATTCATTTTCAGAGGTACTGAGCCCCTACAGGGACATCGGCAAAAAAAAAAAATAATTATGAGTATCTGGTGCGCACCAGATACTTTCTGGTGCGCACAGAGGAGCTCACTTTTTATGACTACACCGTATGTTGTTAACCATTTTCGTCCTGTTTTTTTTTATTTAGAGACATTTGAAAAGCCAAGAAAGTTGCTGAAAGAGCTACAAGTCATGGCTGTCAAGTTTTTATTGTGCAGATGTTTAAATCTAACCTGGCATGCCTGATGGACCATTCAATATATGGACTACTGTATCACGAGCCCAACTGGGAAACAGCCCAAAGAAAGCGTTTGGGAATTGGCAGAATGTTTCAGAGTATATCTGGCAGGTGATTGGATGAGCATTTTGTTAATCACATTCATTACGGACCAATAAGAGTATGTAGCAGGCAGGTGCTACTGAGGTTGTGTAAAACGCAAAACATGAGCCACTTCGTAAAACAAACTCAAGGCAGAACATGTTGGAACTGGAATGAAAGTATCCTTCCTGTTGAGAAGTTTATAGTGCTGTTATTTGGTTTTCATTTAATAAAGAAATGCAGCCAGGATCTGATGAAAATGCTTCTGAAGCTGTCCTGCTCGTAGCTCCCACCTCTTCCTGTTCCACAGAAACAGGATTGCAGCTTTTGGCCGCTCACAGTCATTGTAGTTGGAGTTTGGCAAGATGGATCAGTCTGATTACAAACAATGAATCAGGCTGAACCATCTGCACAGCAAGGTTAGAATAATCCCCCACAGCAATGCATTATATGAAAGCCCTCTGCTCCTGCTTGCCGAAAGCACTTCACAATAAAGACAATCCCCCTATAACACAGAATATTAACAAGGGTTTATCAACGAGAGGAGAACCGACATGCAAAAAAACATCTCAGTGTGTGTTTTCTGGAGATGTATCCTGCAGCAAATCTCACATCTCTGTGGTGCTTGAGCAAGCACAGCTATTACACCTGCCATTTTGCTACTTCCTCTAAATCCTTTGAAAATGCAATTTGATTCTCAACTGAAACTGAGGGAGGGCAGCTGTTGGACGTGGCCACTCCTTGCTGTGATTGATGTGCTCTATTTGTGGAAGATATGGGAGAAACTCACAAAGCAGGGAAATCTGCTGGCTCCTGGTTTGGAGACTTTTATGCAAATTTAGTTAAAGGCACAAAATATGAATGATATGACAGAAATTACTATAGCTGCATGGCTGCCTGCTCTTAGGTGCTGGCTTAAACAGTCAAATTGTCCAACAGGCTTAATTGTGAATGCTCTCAAAGTGGAGATAATGTCACTTGTTTGTAAATGATGCTTTAAAATGGAGGGATCTTTGTGAATCCCAACAGATAATTAACATGGTAACTCATTTCTAAGTGATAGTATCTGGATATTTTAAGGAACTAGCTGATGCTAGAAAACTTGTTAAAACAATTGTTTGAGTCATGTAAAGATATTCAAAAACATTACTGAAGCACAGTATTGCACTCAGTTTAACTCTGTTTCTATCCACAGCTGCTCATAATAAAAACAAGGCATAGAAGTCCCTTCATTATCTGTAGATGGTTTACAAAAGACACTTTCAGTCATTTAAAAACTAGTACTTGAATAGGGACCCCTTAATACTTCTCTTTAACTCCTCTCTGTGACAGATTTATGGTGACAAAGACACAGATGGGTTCTACCGGGGAGAACTGAGGGGCAGGATGGGATTGATACCCTGTAACATGGTGTCAGAGATCCGGGCGGAGGATGAGGAGACCCTGGATCAACTTATGAAACAGGGCTTCTTGCCTCTCAGCACACCTGTTGACAGAATAGGTACAACACAGCCCATTCACTTGAGTGTTTCTTTGTATTTTATCAATGCAAATGCTAATAACTTGTAAAAAAAAAAATTGTGTCGGTTATCTCTTCCAGAGCAGAACAGAAGAGGACTTCGTAGAGATCAGGCCTCAAGGAGGATGGTGGCTTTGTATGACTATGACCCTCGAGAGAGCTCCCCTAATGTTGATGTAGAGGTATCACTCATTCATAAGGACAAACATACTCAAGGGAGAAGTGTTTGGGAGGAAACAAAATGTAAAAATAGAGAAAAACAAAGTTAGTATGTTTCCCTTTCCTGTATATCACCTTCTTTGTCTTTGTCTTCTGATAGGCTGAGCTGACGTTCTGTGCTGGTGACATCATGGCTGTATTTGGAGATATTGATGAGGATGGATTCTATTATGTAAGTGAAGCTTTGCCTTGTTTGTGTTTTTTATGGACAAGTTATCTTTTTTTGATAATCTTCCCAAAACCAAAAAAAAGATTCCACAAAGCTTTGGATTTGGTCCAAAGTAAACCAAGATAACATGTATGCAAGTAAGTAAACTTTGATATGTAGATAAGTCCGTGATACCACATGCTGTAACCATTTTAATGTTTGTTGATTTCTATTTAGCTTGTACAGAAAGTACTTAAACTGTAGAGAAAAAATACAGATATACAGTATTAATTTTGGTTTAAACTGCTATGGTTTGAGGGAGAGAGGCAGCACACGTTGCTGGACATCAGTGTTAATTTTGACAGCACTTTTGTGAAAAAATGTTTTTTAGTTTCAGTCATAATTTAGTCATCTATCCATAGTCATTTTATTTTTAGTCTAGAATTAGTTGATAAAATTTCTCAACATTTATGTTTCCCTGGATTTCTGAAGTCATGTTTTACACTTGGATAAAATGAAACATTTAATAACCCTTTACTGAATGCTAGTAAAGTTTTAATGTATAAATTAACAGAAACAAATTTAACTTGCAGTCACCTTTATTTAGGCTACCTGGCAGAGCATCACAGTTACAATACCAGAATTGACAACAAACAGTGAACCTGCTCTACATGAATATATCAATTCGTAAAGAGAGTAGCTCTGATTGGATCGCTCCCCAACTTATCCTACCACCATAAAGCTAAGGCAGTCGTGATTGGATGTCCCTCTTAACTCATCCAACCTTTCCACACAACCAAAGTAGCTGTGATTGGATATATTCCTCACTTGTCCCTACTTTCTACTTGACCCAATTAGGTCTGATTGGATTAAGTCTCTGTCAAACATTTTAGTCTAGTTATTATTTGTTGATGAAAAAGTCAGTACTTTAGTTTTAGTTTTTGTCCATGTGCACTTGTTTTTATGGTTATAGTCTAGTTTTCATCAGGGGAAAAAAGGTTTTGAAGAAAACTATAATGAAAATAATCAGTCAACAAAATTAACACTGCTGGACATAAAACAGAAGTTGCACCAGCAAGTTGTGAAACAGAGTGGGGATACAAAAAAAGAAATACTATATTATATTTTTATTGTTTGGGTAACATTCATTCACACAGATGCACAGGATTCAGTATTTTTGATGCTGAAGTGGCTTTTCCTCCTTCACATTCATTCTTTGTTTGGATCAGCTCTGTGCTGTGGCCAACCTCTCCCTTTAACCTCTTAGTAACTAGCACTCATTATGGAAGGTCCATTTTGCAGATGGACAATGTCCTCACATATTTTATTTTAAAGGGTGAGGCGCAGGTTGGAAACCCAGTGAAACAATATGTTGGACAATTATAATTCATCGTAAAAGCCTTAAGATAAATTAAGACATGACAACTTTTGTTGTGAATAATTTAAAGGGAACAGAAGGGAACAGAATGTGTTTGTCAACTAGCTTGATCTCTTCAAGCTTCAAGAACGACAAAACCAGTTTATATGACAGGAGAGGAGACGGTGGACAGATGAAGCAGTATTTTTTCTCTTTCATTTTGGGGAGAAATGGACTCAGTATCCTCTCAAACTGTTGATGAAACAGACACTAACAGAATATTGACCCAACTTTTCAGGTCATGTTGAACAGCCTGTCTCTCTTCCTTTACTCTCCCACATTCATATTTGCTAATAGGGTGAGATCAACGGCCACCGTGGTCTGGTTCCCTCTAACTTCCTGGAAGAAGTGCCTGATGACGTGGAGGTGTATCTGACCGATACTCCATCCCACTACCCCCAGGAAGAGCCTGCCAACCGGCCTCCCACCATCTCCGCCACCGCCGCCGCTGCCACCACCGAGAGCAAACGGGTACATCATCATCGCCGCTCTCAGCGCTAGGCCCTGTGTTCATCCATCCTCCGTCCTCTCTCTTGATTTCCGTCTCTCGCTTCCTCCACCTGCCGTCTGTGTGCTGCTCATTGTGTGTGTTTGTCCATGTGGTGACAGTGGTGACTCTATACAAACTAACAACCCCACCCCGCCCCACCCCCCCTCTCCTTCAACCTTCGGAAATGGGGACAAAAATCCAGTGTTAACACCTTTCTGAGTCTCAGAGAAAGGAAGAAGCAAAGCCTGACATGGACAGAGGGAGGATAGACTGTGGGAGCTCTGCGGGTGATTTTTTTTTTTCTTTTTTTTATTGCATGTAGGAGGACTTGAAAAAGGCTCAACCCATTCCTTACACGTAATAATTTGATACCTCTTTGCACTGAAAATCAAAAACCTGTTGTGGTTATTGTGTATATTATAAAGTGCTTTATAAACACATAACAATTGCTACCCAATGACACTGAAAAAAATATGAGAAGAAACTATAAAAAAGACAAGCATGCCTTTTTCAAACTTGATACATTTTATAATAACTTTCTTGGCTCAACTGCTGTATTTCCTTACAGAGGCTTTGTTTCTTTATGTATATTGCACACATCAAATCTATTTTTCAGCCCTGTTGTCAGTGGATATGCTATGTTTGCTCAGAGCTCGAGAGACAAAACTAATTGCAGCACTGATACTTCCATACTGTGTTGTTACAATGAACCAATAAAAGAAAAAAAATTGGATATTAAAAACAATCTTTTTTTGCGCTCTGTGTTCATGTGTGTTGGTGTTGTTTCAGTTTTCATAGTGGTGTGGGTTTTAGCAACAGGACTTTGCTACTGCATCTGATTTCTTTTTTGTTTTTCCTCACCCGCTTGGCAAAACAAAACAAACGAACAGAAGAAGATTGTTCATTTCACACCATAAATGGCTCTGTCTGCCTTGTACAGTAAGTCAGCAACTTGAGATACCAAACTTGCAGCTCTAATGCGAACAGCGCGGGGGTCATGGCCGACTTAAGGCGTGGAAAGGGAGCAAGTCATTAAACGGTTCTCTTTCAGCAAATCATATCAGTTTCATAATATTGCTTTTTAGGAAAAACATTCAAGTGGTAAAGCAATATAAACCATGTACCAAATTTGACAACAGTTAAATTTCGGGCTATAAGTAAATAAAGATAATTTAATGTTTCAACTATCATGGTGAAGAGTCTGAAGGAATTACAGTGTGTCCAGCTGCTGCATTAGAAGAGAAGCCTGGTATCTACAGTTGTGGCCCTGGGTGTCGTTCTGTACATGACTGTACTGTATGTTCCCTCTTGGCCTTATCTTATGGTGGACTCCTTTTGGCTCTGTGGTGTGCTGATGTCCTGCTCAGTATCTCCAAGCTCCTTCCTCAGTGTTTCTCCTACATATGAACTCTGTGTGTGTGTGTGTGTGTGTGTGTGTGTGTGTGTGTGTGTTTGTGATAAAAAAACTTTTTCCTAATCTGAATTTAGTTCTGATATATAGTTACACAGATGATAGACTATTGTATTTCAATGCAAACTATTGTTTTGACCTTTAAATACCATACAAAGACAGTAATAAATTTTATTTTATTTGCTGTGAATTGTATCAGATCATATTAGTCAATCTTCCTGCAAATTTAGGACCCTCAAGACCTGAAAACTTTTCCATGGATTACAGGATTTTTTTTTCTGTAACTCCAGCGAAAAATACCATCAGATAAAACAGGAAAACACAACAAATCACAAAACAATCAACATAATGCTCTGAGCTAGAATTGAAACAAAATGTGGTAGAAACTCTTGAAAAAACAAGATTTGTTTCCTCACACTCTTGAAGATTGCCAGGCACCCATGCACCACATTCACAAGTGTCATTGTTTGAAAAAGAACAGTATTTATCCATCATAGATTAAATTTAATAAACGATACCAATACAGGGGTCATTACTGGCTTTTGGTGACTTTTCTGTCTCAGGGATACAACTGTCAGGTATTTTGTTAAAAGTAAATAGAATGTGTTAAAAACTGATTTTTATTATAAATAATTTATAATGATCGAGTCTTTGATTTTAAATTTACTTTAAATGGTGTCATGTTTTGTATTCATTTTTTAACCCTGGCATAAGGTATGGATCAGCTATGGTAAACAATGTTTTAGAGTGTTTTATTACTAACTGATCAAATACAAATGAAATATTTAAGTGTTAATTTTTTATTTTTTTTTTGGGGGGGGGACATTGTTCCAAAATCTTGAAGAATTGGGAGACCCTCAGTCATTAACTTCTGGGTGCCACAAAACCATTGAAAATGGAGATGCAAACATGATTTCCTGGCAATGTAATGTCATAATTTATTTATTTATTCATAACAAAATCATTCCCTTTTCATCTTTAAACAGCAAATGAATTTTAAATCACTGACTCTAAATAAAGCCACATAACTGTTATGCCGTCACACTATGCAACAGAGCAGTGATCCCAGACCTTTTTTCACTGGAGCCCCACTTAGTTTTCCCTAAGAAGAGTTTGGGGCCCTCTCGGACCTACTCAAATATAATTATATAATTCTGTCTAATATAAACTATTGTTTTTATGAATCAAAGGTATACGTAAATTTTCCTATTTCAATTTAACATTGAGCATTCTAATCAGAAATCGATCTGACAGTGTCTTTCTCGTTGTACAGATCAAGTAATAATCTCTGTAGTTATAAATATAAATAAAAACATTTTTCCTATAAGTTATTGTGTGCCCCAAAAATTCTGCTTCATCCCGCTAGTTTTTGTTTTTTTCCAACTCTTGATGTTTTAACCTGTTAGAATTTTGACGGTAGTTAACAACATTACCTAAAAATCATGTCATACAAAAGTGATAAAGTATTGTTTGTCTGTGTTCAGATAGCTGTAAGTCTGTTGTCTGACAGAAGTGGCTCATTTGCTTGAGAATATTTCCACATGCCTCAGAGGTAGGTAGATGTATAACAAATGAAGTGCAGTTCTTATTTGGGTGCCTCAACTCCTGATAGTTGAACGTGTCATTTACCTAAAAAAAACATGAATCATATGTTCATTTTTTAACAAAAAATGAACATATGATTCACCTTAAGCCAGCATTTCACCTTAAGCCAGCAATGACCCAACATCTAGTGTTGTCAGATAATATATGAATGTACACTTAAACAGTTTCCAGGACACAAAAACATGAAAATTAAGAAATGAGTGAGTTAGTGTGTAAATTATTATTATTAATTCTGCATATGCTCAGACGGAATAAGATAAGAGTGTATTTCACCTAAAAAATTACACTTATGTGGAGTGTAGATGTATTTTACTCCAAGTACAGCAGATACAGACACTACACTGTCATCTGTATATAAAGTAAGTTTATGACACAGACAAACATGAATTCCTCGTCATCTGCCGTCTAAATGATGCTACTTTTGTAATACGCTGCCCCCTGCCTCCACACCTCCCCATCACTTCTCCCCTCAGGTCACAACAGAAACCACCGACACTGCCGACAATGACGCCACATCCACACCCATCAGAGCGCCGTCGCCTATCGTCCGGCCCCTCCTCCCAGGCACCATGCGACCCCTGAGCCCCACCAGGGTCCCCCACATGCCTCTGGACCCCCGGGATTCCCAAGATCTGGCCAACAAGAAGAAGAAGGGACTGCTTTCCAAGGGGAAGAAACTGCTGAAGAGACTGTCCCCTGTGAAATAATATTAAAAAAACAAAGCAGCATACATGTACAAAAACGTGCACATGCTGGGCTCTGTATATTGCATCCATACAATCAACTCTGATCCAACATCATATGACAGAGGGGATGTGAGCTTTGAATCCCAGACTGCGTGAGTCTCTATGAATATAACCAGTGATACAATTATTCATGTTTGGTGATGATACAAATCAGCTAAATTATGTACAGTGCAGTGCCAAAATCAAGAGAGAGGTAACCTGCAGACACAAACATTAATTACTGTGACGTATTTTAATCAGCAGATAATTTAAAAAATAAAACTAGGATTTTCATGACATTTCTATACTTTAAAATTGAGAAATTACACGTTCATTTAAAGCAGTACAGCTGTTGAATCAGAGCATCATCAGTTTTTTTGTAAAGTTGCCATTTTTTAGTAAATAATTGACGTCACCACATGGAAACAGAGACCATACTCCTCCAAGGAAATCTCCAAAAGACCACACTGTTATCGAGGCATTCTGTGAAGTAATGCTAGCTGCTAACACAAAGGCGTTCCTCAGTGCAATATCAGAGAGAGAGATGGTAGCATGGAGGAGTAGACCAGAAAGACAACAGGGCATTAAAATCCAATTCACTGGGAGAGCATTTCGCTGTCTCAGTGGCCTTTACGAAAAAGAAAACCTAGCGCGACACTCCTCATTTTATTTGCGATTTTTGTTCCCTGACTTGTTCTTCGTTGTCTTTTTTGTAGAGAGAACAAGTGCAGAGCCGTTTGTTTCGTCCTCGCTGTCAAACTGTCATGAAACGCCTAGTTCAAGACTAAATTTATGTCTGTCCTCCTATTGCACAAAAGGTGTGTGTGTGGTTTTTTTTGTCTGACGGTAGAAGAGATGTTTCGTGTGCCTGTGTGAGCGACGCATTCATGCTTTGCACTTTTTACGTTTCATAATCACTTAATTTTATTTTTTTCTGAAGGAGAGTCCATGTGGTGATTGGTCCTGTGATGTATTGATGTGCTGCTACTTTCATCGCCTGTGCACTGTTTAGTTTTGTCTCATGATGACATGAAGAGGTCACTTGAAAGCCTCATCCAAATTAGGGTAACAGGTCACAGCAATCACAGTGAACTTTGTGCTGATAAGCATGCTAACCCGTGGCATACTGGCTGTTTTAAGTCTTTATAAAAGTTCATCATAACTTAGTTCTTTGCAACCAAATGCTATACCTGCTAGGCTAGTTACCAAATGTTTTTCATCAATAGCACCATAGTGAGGCCTACTGCTGATGATAACTGGAGGCTAGAAAGTTGTTTTCCAGTCAGTCAGGAAAAGTGTGGTTTTTTTCGACAACCTGGTTTATTAGAATATTTATGCTGTTTGATGTCAGACTGATGTTTAAAGAGTGGTATGACCATGAAGATGGAGCAAAAAATGAAAACAAAATATAAATCTTTATATAACTCACGTACAGACCAAGGATGAGCCAGCTTTTTCACATCCAAATCTGGTTCTGACAAGCCTTGGCTGTTAAAAGACCGAAATTTAAGTATGAAAGGAAAGTTTTTGATAAACTGATAACATAATCACACTTATTTTTCCATACAGTTTATTGCCTTCATTTAGACACTTTTGAATCAAATGTTACAACGGGCCGCATCACATTTCTCGTACTTCGTTTTTGTTGATGGATAACTATCTTGTCTCTTGATGAACTTTGGCTGCTCCTTACTGGACAACAATGTCAAGAAAACATGAGAGACATTGGGGCCATTTGATTGGCTAATAGACTGACAGGAAGTCATCACTTTTTTAAAGGTCAGAGAGAGCTTGAAACATCATTACTGTTTTTATTAAAAAATGGGCCTTATCACCATGGATCCACACATACAAACTTTGCAAAAAAACCCAACTCCAACTAATGGCTTCATTCAAGAAACTCTGCAAGGGACATATTTGATCTGAAACCCTCCAATGATCAACAGAGTGATCCTTTCCCACAAAGATCCATCTTACAGTTCCAAAAATCTAAGTTAACAAAGTGAGTTTTACCACTTTGGGGTGCCGGTGATCCCATGGAGTTGGTAGGGCCAATATGCTTTTCTTTAGTCTGAAGTGGTGCAGGAATGAGTCCAAACACTATTGCTTCAGCCATGAGGTCAACTTGATCAGGTCATTCGATTAAAAAGAAATTCTCAAACAACAGCTCACAACAAGGCGTTCTACACTGGATATGTTGTAGTTGCTTCTAAGAGAAACCACTATGTTGTAGTTCTATTGTAGCTTACTAATAATTTTCACTCTCACTGATTAGTTTAAGCTTAAAACATCATGAAAAGGAGGTTCTTTTGTTCAGATTCAGATTTATGATCCAAAAACAGTGAAAAATCGCATAGGCTTTTAGTAGGCTTGCAGACGAGGGAACCAGGATGATGTTAACTTCCACATTGGCCTAAAAAAATACGCCATCCCTGCACCACTCTCTTGTTTATCTAAAAAGAGAATCACTACAAGAGTAGATATTCTCTACTAAAAACTGTCAATCATTGTGGTTTATTCTCATTAAATGAAGGGCAGGACTTCTTTTCTTAGAAATGTGCCACAGGCCTTTTTCACAGAGGAGCTTCAGAAAAGCTGCAACCAAGCTCTGCTGTCATACCCTTCACATACTTCTTCAAGGACATGATATTTCTGTAAATTCACAGAGTGATATGGCTTTTAGAGAGTGTGACAAAGTTGGGTGCAGCCTATCCAAAACTGCCTGAGAACATGTAGAAAAACAACAGATGGAAACAGCCTTAGAGCGGATCTGTGTGCATCGTCAGTAAACTTATGCATATGCACATCCAGAAACAGTCAATGAAACTGACTCAATAGATTTGAGCTCATACACCGCCTTTTATCTGACAACTAAAAGCACTTTCATACTGCTGGTCACACCAACACGTTCACACTCATTCATTCTCACAGTCACTCACTGATAATTGGTGTTTCTACGTGATTTGTTCAACAGTATCAACTAACACATCAACAACCTCTCATGTCCATTTATGCTCCACTGAAGCAGCAGTGTAGCAAGGTAAGGTCAAGTGACTTGCCCAAGGAAGCACCAACATGTGACAGCTGGAGCTTGGCTCACACCATCAACCTGATGGTAGACCAAACTACCAGACTAAGCCACCAATGTCCTCAGTTGTACAGTAGGTGGCAGTATGCACATAGCTGATGTGAGAGTGCCAAGAAGAGGAAAATAGTAGCAACAATGTGGACCACTCCTTTATCTTCTATGGTGACATATTGCACCACTGCTAAGGAGGCTTTTATCATTTTTAAAGGCCAACAAGATTTAGAAAAAACTTTTTACAGCTAAAGAGTTTATGAAGAATTACTAATAGGCACTTAATAATGGCCAAAAGGCTGCCAGTATGCTACTAATTAGCAAAAAACGGTGAATATTGTTACCCTTTAATGCAGTGGCTCCCAAACTTTTTCGGTCATGCCCCCCTTTGACAGAGCAAAATGTTTTCAAGCCCTTCCTGCCCCTCAACATACACTTCAACCGTGATTGAATAAACAACAAAAATGCTGTCAGTCACGCACTTTAGTAGCAAAATTCTGTTTTAGAATTGATCTCAAACATCCTCTGCTAGAATACAGAACAGCAGCTTGAGAAGTTGCAGCTATGAAAGTAAAACAAAGGATAAAAGCGCAAACTAGAAAAGCACTCAGAGAGTGCAGACCTCCGCCAAGCAGCTTCAGTTCACTTAGGCGAAAATGGTCCTATCTGGCAATGTTAAAGAATCCCAAGAGTCCCAAAATCTAATTATGGCTTCCTTATCCCATTCCACACATTTCCTGAAAATTTCATCCAAATCCATCCATAATTTTTCAAGTTATCTTGAACACAAACAAACAAACAGACAAACTAACCAATGCTGGTTAAAACATGACCTCCTTGGCCGAAGTAAAGATGCCAAAGTTTTTAACATAACAACAGTCATGTCACTGTTGTACAAGTTGTTAAGTCTGGTGAAGTTAAATGTTAGCCTTTGGAAAATCTTCAACAGAATTTGAAAGTGCTTGTCTATCAGTGCATAGCAATGTTTTTATCTAGTCTGTTAGGTACCGCTTTGGGAACCACTGCATTATTAAAATTACACATCAAATCATCAAAGTGCATTTACCTCTGGTTCTCTTTTACAGTATTTATAATATTATCTCTAAAAGGGCACAAACACCTGTTTATGACCAGCATTGCTTATCTCATAAAAGGTGATCATGTTTCACAGAGTATTTTCTTTTGAGAGGAAACAGAAAAGCATTATTTCTATGATCTTTTACAGTTAAAGCAGATTTACTCAAAGCCTCAGCCATCCGAGAACACACATCAACTTCAGTGGTGCCAATATTCTGTTGTAACTCCATTTCCTTTGTTGACGGACTAAATGATTCATTCTCTTAAGTCCTCCAGAACAACAAAAGTCTGTTTGCATATTGCCACAAAAGCTTCCTGGCAGAGTTTGATCACATTAGAAGAAATTACTTTATTCCACTTAATCTGTCACACTTTGCATCAGATCTCTTTAACAGCTAGAGGAAAAGATCCACAAATGTTTCTTGATTACACATCAGGCTTATTTAGAATTGATATTTGTTGAGTTTCATTGAAATCAAACTGAAAACAAGCATCACAGTTTCAATATTTCCAGTGTGAAATGTGGATTAAGTTGTTTATAATATTTCTTTTTATTAGTTCTGTTTATGGTCCTGATTTATTTATTTCTTTTATTTCTATTTTTATTTTTATTTGCTTTTTTTTTTTTTTTTACAAAAGTTCTGTGAAGGGTTTTTACTGTTAATGAAAAAGACTGAAGTTTTATGCCTTACTTTTTACTTCAAAAGCAAACAAACCATCAGAAGGAAGGTCAACACTTATATTCATGCCTGAAACTGTGAGGGAGTGAAGGTGTAAGACAAAGCCATGAAGTGAACCGCTTGCCAAAGAGATGGCCTACATTTAACATTTTCCACCTCAAAAAATCCAAATATTTGATGTTTGACTGCTCAAAAAAGTGATAAAAATAAACTACTTTCACATGTATGGAACAGAAAGGTCCAGTTTTATCCACGGGAGACACCAAATGAACAGCAGTAACTGAACTGAATAACTAAGACATTCTTTCATCCACATAAACCTGCTTTCATGCGTTGTTCTTTGGTAAATACATTGAATTGTATTTCTTTAAGTCTTTTAAAAACCTCCATGATAAATTTTGTTCAATCAGAGGGATAGTTCAGTATCCCTCTGACTGAAGTTAGGTTTTTTAACTTCGTCAAAGTTAAATAAACTGGTGATAGCACCGAAACAGCCCTTGTAAGGTTAGAACCTACATTGCTGCTAGCATAAAATGATGAATGAAAACACTGCTGGAGACAGGTTTACATGCTTTTTGTTCTTCTTTAAGTCTCTTTGTTGCACTGCTACTTCTGCAGACTGCATGGTCTTGTCCACTTGAAGCACATGTTTTAGAAGTGGTACCAACACAAATGGGCTTGTAAGCAGAAAAGTAAGTCCTTGTTAATGTGTCTGCTACACTGCGCGTCACTGTTTTTTGATGTTGAGCCACCTCAATTTCATCTCATCACTCAGAGCTCTTGGTCCCCTAGAAAGAAATGTCTGGCCAAGCTTCTTGGCCAGTTGTCTCTTACAACGACAAATCTGATCACAGTGGCCACTGTATTTAGTACTTACATGTATTTCATGTAACCCCACTTTTAAATACTGTACTATCCCTCTAAACAGTTCTTCAACAACTTTGTATTTAAGTGCTAATTTGTTTTATCGACCAAGAGCAGTTACTAAGCCAGTTACCAGTTGATCTTTAAAGCTCCTGTGTCAGTTTTAGTGCCCTCTGTGGGCAAAGCTGTACCTCTTATCACTTTGATAATTTTGTCTTGTACATGTGTGAGTCCTTCTTTGCATAAAAGGTGAAGTGGCTGAAAGGGCCCCTCTAGCCTATTAAAACAGTTAAATGAAGTTAAAGAGGTCATATACTTGTTTTAGTTTTATACTTATTGTTTCCTCTGCATGACAGAGTATTTCTGTGCTCAAGACAATAAAGTCTATTTGCAACTCCTCCCTCTGCTCACGTAAACAGCCCCCAGCTGCAGCCTGAAACAGCTCATTCCCTTGAGTAACCCACCACTGAGACGTCCCACCAATTTTTTGGTTAGAACTTCAAGCTGATTGGCTTGGGATGGCAAGCCCCGGGCAGAGGACAGGCTGTAGACATGATGCAGAGATGTTGAAAATATAGGGCTGAACCTTGTTAAAGAGACAGTTCAGTACTTTTGAAGTGGTGTTGTCTGAAGTACTTGACAAGAGTCAGTGAAGAGGCTGAAAGGGCAGCACTGTACCTTTAAGGAAAGTGAGCTCAGACTACCGGTAAGGTACACTGCTGTTGGCAGGTACAGTTATTTCATGTAATTGTGTGAGTTTTATACAAATCAAGCCACAAAACTATGTTGAGTTGAATGTACAATTGAGACTATCAGGAATTCTCTGTTTGGCACTATTTCATGATGCTGCAATTGGCTATGTGTTCTTCCACCTGAGCTCATTGATCTACCAAGCTGGTGTTTTGCTCTATGGACTCAGGAAGACACAAGAACCACAGAGGAAACTCAAACTGAACCAAATATAAATGACTTTTACTCAAGTGACTGTGACATCACTTTTTCTGTGAATGTACGGGGTTACTTTTATGAACAGAAGTATATATAGAAGACATTTTTAGAATGAGATTCATTGGGTGGAATCAATGAGTGCACAAACAGAAGAACACATAGCCACATATTGCAAAGTATTGCTCAAAACAGAGACTTCCTGTAGGGAAAATAAAGTACTGTGAAGTATTTCACCCTATCCACCACTGGACCCAACAAAGTTTCAGGCTTGTCAAATAACGTGAGATAACTGTACCTGCCAACAGCAGTGTATGTTACTGGTTATCTGAGCTGGCTCTCCTTGGAGGTACAGCGCTGCTGGGAGCCCTTTCAGCCACTTCACTTCGCTCGAAGTACCCCATACAACTCAACTTCAAAAATACTGAACTAACCAATTATCACAGATAACACAGGTCAACCAATCAGAGCAGACTAGATTTGCATGTGGAGGGATGCCCTAGAGTGGCCAAAGGAGCATCTCAGACAGAGAGAGAATAGCCGAGGATCACGGGTATTCAGTATGTGAAAACTAGAGGTTTTATTTTAAACATTCGCAGTTGTGAACGTACTCTTGCAGTCATCAGAATCAAAATAAGACCACTTTAAGGGCTGTCCCTGCAAAAAAGTCAACATGTCTGACACCTGCTCCCTCAATCTTTAGTTTTTTAAGTTTGCTGAATTGAAATTGGCAGTGTTGTTGATTAGATTTTTGTTAGTCATTGTCACTCATAAAGATATTTCAGTGTTAACATAATTGGGTTTCACAGTTAGCTGAAAACTCCTCACAGAAGGTGTAAAAACACATCTCAATAATTTTCTGTCTCATTTTTGAGCTTTTTGAGTACATACATACATGCTGTATGTTTGTGGTAAAAGATCATAGAGGTACTGATTTACATCAAAATTTCATATCTACAGAAAAAATATGAACTTCTAAGAAGACTGGCCTGCATCCTGCACCAACATGTTTTGTTCAGTGGAGGTGACTGAAAGTGCTCAAGAATTTCAATCATCAAATGTGGTATATTTTATTTTCCTGGCTTTATTTTTTTATTTGCTCTGTTTACTTTGACATACCCACTCCGTCCTTCAGTTTTTATTCATCTTTCATGTGAGAGCGCATCTGAACAGTAAATCAGATCTGAGTTTATTATGTGACACAGGGTTTACCTCCTCATTACATGTAGATATAAGTCACATGTAATGACAAAAGAGGATTTGCCAAATTGGAATGTAAGAGAAGTTAAGCTGGACAAAGGTTTACATCTGATCGTTTTTGTTTAGATTATGTTTCACATTCAGTCTGAAATACTCTAACACAATGTCCCAGTGCTGAATCACTCTCTTGTGAATGGGTGTATTGTCTCAAAACGCTGTAGCTCTTTTGTACTCAGATCCATTTGTAGATACTTTCTAAATGTTTCTACTTAATTTTACAACAGCCTTTTTTGTTAGTGCACTGAGATTCCCTCTCCCTGTAAAAGACTGCGAGCATTCTTCATAGTGTCCTTTCAAATCAGATGTATCGGTCCACCGTATGTGCTTGCTTTGTGAATCAAAGTATCATAAAAAGAGAAAAAAAAGAAGATGAGAAATCATTGGACAGTATTTATGGTGATTTATTATGTGTGGGTGTGCATGTGAAAAAATACAACTTTTATAATCAAATTAAATTTGATATTTTTTAGAAAACTGTTATTTGCATTTATTTGAGTCTGTTCCATTTTTTCACTGTGTGTCAGATTCAGACTTATTGAAACTCATACAGAAAATATTTATTTAGGGTTTTTTTTTCTGGGTTATTCATGCCTTTCATAAGCTGCATTCACACACTGATGTTTTGGCCAACTTTTGCTTACATATAGGGAAATATCAAGTGGACCCAGAACTTAGTTAAAGTCATTGCTGATGTCAATTCGGTATAGTGACAAATTCAAAACATGCTTAGAAATATTCAGTGCTTGATCCAACTCGGTGAGACACACCAGCCAAAGCTAACTTTTGCTACCCTCAGTTACAGCTGTGTTCATCTCTGTTGGTAAACATTTGGGCCTTCCCACCTTTAGTTCAATGTGCATCAGTGCTGTTAGGTCCAGCTGCTTCCTCCTCAGGACTGGACTCCTGCTGTACCACCTGAGGCACCCTTTGGACAGCTGTCTTTTGTCCTCAAGGCATGATGCCGAAATACTGAGACCAGCTGCAGCTGTATGCGGTGAAATGACATAAACGACCACCTTATATCGTGTCTGTTGGGTGACGTCACAATTTGTTTGTACAATGTTCACCGGTGCCAAGTGACATTGTATAAAAATTCCTGGATCTGCATCCGGATTTAGGTCACCACCAAAATGTGATCACTTCTGCCTTGTGCTATGACCAACATTCCCCCAAAAATGTCGGCAAAATCCACTGAGAACTATTTGGGTTATTAGCAAAAATGTGGAAAACTGCTCCGCCTCAAAGAATAAAAATCCTTCAAAAAAATTCCTGGATCTGGATGTCAGAGCACTACTAAAGTCTAATAATGTATTCTTTGTGTCAAGACTAACATTCCCTTAAAATTTCATCCATATCAGTTCCTTAATTTTTGAGTTATCCTGTTTACAAAAAAAAAAACAAAAAAAAAACATTTTATTTAAAAGCGTCTTTCACGACAGTCAAGGACACTGTACAAGAGTAAAAATAAACAAAAAAACATAGAAACTAACAAAAGCTGGCAAAACTATCCTATGCGGAGGTGTTAAATCCTAATCACTCCAAACCATTTTCTGCTTATCTTGTCTCTCTGGACTTTTTTTGTGATAATGCATATAAAACCTCAACTGTTTTTTCAGGACAACCTTAGCTATCAGAATATTTACGGTGTATTGATGTCAAATTAATGTATTGAAAGTTGACTATAGAAAAAAATGCAATTCAAAACAGAATTTAAACCTAACAGAACTTGTAGAAATCACAAACAGATATTTTGTGAAATAACCTTTAGTAATTGAGTATGATTCCCTCAAACTTTTGTTATTGTGGGAAAAAAAACCCAAAATGTATGCTAAGAGACTCAGAACAAAACTATTGACATATTTCCAATTATTTCTTCAGATGTTTTTTTGCCTCACAAAGGTTTTAGTGCCACTCTTAGATGCAAGTTTTGTCTCAAATGTTTCAAAAGAACACATCAAATTTTGGCCACACACTTCCTTTTAATTATTTTGGAAAATGACAGGTAGGTGCTGTTTCTCTTGTTGACCTTTGGCTGCTCCTAATTAGACTCGACTGTTGAGGAAACAAGAGCAGAACAAAATGGGCACATGCAGTTTCTTTCTCTAAGGGTCAAAATGGAGGTCCAATATCAACACTGCTACAATATTTATCAAGAAAATGATGTAGATCCACAACTACAGTTTCTGAAATGTCACATTGCATTTCAGGGCTGGATTAAAACTTTTTGTTGTACGGTTCCAGAGATTTTAATGGCCATCCCATGGAGTTGGGATGGATAATGGATGTAACTTTGTACTGCAGTGTCCATCAGAAAGGCCTGTTTTTTTTGGCTCCACTTAACTAAGTTTCTGACATCCATAATCAGACTATTCCTACTATCTAACTAAATTTACCAACCAAGAGCTTTTGTAGAAGTTTAATGTCTCTTTACATATGTGGGGCCCAACCTAATCTCTTTTCATGGGGCCCAACATTTCTGGCAGCACTACTAATATATCTACAAATGTTAATTCAACCAAAGTTTGGATGTTTTCTGAAAACAACCATGACCATGACTTTTGATCCCTCAGGCTACCATGCATTAAAAACTGACATCATTCTGTAAAGGATATTTCCACATGGGCTCAGGACCACTTTGAAAAACCATTTTCAGTCAACTCAGTTTGTCACCACATTTATAAGTGCAAGTTAAAAATCTACCATGCAAGGTGAAAGCCATACAGTTGTGTTCAAAATAATAGCAGTCCCACATCGCTAGCAAGAAAAATCACTGTTTTTGTTAGAATTTCAACTTCTACACTGCAAGTAAGTTTCTAGAAGGTTTAGTACAGGTATAGAAAACCAACAGACCCAACAGGCATGACGTGCATGCTGCTGATTCTGTGAAACTGAATCATTATCTGAAAGGGGCGTGTTCAAAAAAATAGCAGTGCTGAGTTCAATTAGTGAGGTAATTGATTGTGTGAAAAAAATAGGCGTCAAACAGGTGGCCCTTATTTAAGGATCAAAGCAACTGACGCTGCATATGCTGGCTGTGCATTTGTCCTTGAAAAACAGAGTAAAATGGGTCGTTCAAGACATTGTTCAGAAGAAGAGCGTTCTTTGATTAAGAAGTTAATAAAAGAGGGGAAAAGAAGTTCAGAAAATGATAGGCTGTTCAGCTAAAATGATATCAAATGCTTAAAGGGGCAGCCAAAACCAGAAAGGCGAGGAAGACAAAGAAAAACGACTATTCGAATGGATCGGAGAATAACCAAAAAGGCAAAGGCTCAGCCAATGATCAGCTCCAGGAGGATCAGAGAAGATCTAAGGTTGCCTGTGAGTACTGTAACAATCAGACCACGTCAATGTGAAGCCAAGCTAACAGCAAGAAGCCCCCGTAATGTCCCATTGTTAAAAAAAGATGTGCTGAAGCGGTTACAATTTGCCAAAGAACACATTGACTGGCCTAAAAAGAAATGGCGCAATATTTTGTGGACTGATGAGAGTAAGACTGTTCTTTTTGGGTCTAAGGGCCACAGACAGTTTGGCAGACGACCTGAAAACACTGAATTCAAGCCACAGTACACAGTGAAGACAGTGAAGCATGGTGGTGCAAGCATCGTGATATGGGGATGTTTCTCTTACTATGGTGTTGGTCCTATTTATGGCATACCAGGGATCATGGATCAGTTTGAGTACATCAGAATACTGGAAGAAGTCATGTTGCCGTATGCTGAAGAGGAAATGCCATTGAAATGGGTGTTTCAACAAGACAATGACCCCAAACACACCAGCAGGCGAGCAAAACCATGGTTCCAGACAAACAAAAATCAAGTAATGGAGTGGCCAGCACAATCCCCGGACCTTAATCCAATAGAAAACTTGTGGGCTGACATAAAAAATGCTGTTCATGAGGCAAAACCAAAGAAATGCAGAGCAATTGTGGAACGTAGTACAATTGTCCTGGGCTTCAATACCTGTTGACCGGTGCCAGAAGTTGGTAGGCTCCATGCACCACAGATGTGAAGCAGTTATCAGAAACCGTGGTTATGCAACTAAATATTAGTTAATGATTCTCAGGAAAGTTGAATCATCAAGCAATTCTTAGTTTATACACTACATTTTTGAATTTGTAAATAAAGATGTCAACACTGCTGTTTTTTTTTAACATTATATTTCTTGACTTTCTGTAAAATATTATCAAATTCAATTACTTTTTCCAATTTTCTTGCTTTGAAATAGAATGTGCAGTGTCCCCAATGCATTTGTGTGCATTGAAATAAAATTTATTTGAAGAATTTTGAGGTTTACTCACCTTTTTAAACACACTGCTATTATTATGAACATAACTGTATATCAACAACTCCCAGAGAGGCTGCTGGTTTCGTTTGGCTCGAGGCTCAGCTGAGATGGACTAACATAAAATGGAGAAGTGTGCTGGGGTCTGACAAGTCCACATTCCAAATTGTTTTTGGAAATCATGGACACTGTGTCCTCCAGGACAAAGAGGACAAGGACCATCTTTTGATTTCACAAAAGTTCAAAAGCCAGCATCAGTGACGGTATGGGGTTGTGTTAGTACCCATGGCATGGGTAACTTGCACATCTGTGAAGGCATCATTAATCCTAAAAGGTACATCCAGCTTTTGGAACAACAGCCATCCAACTGACATATTTTTCAGGGAAGCCTCTGCTTATTTTAGGGAGACTTTCCAATCCACATTCTGTACATGTTACAGCCTGATTTTGTAAAAAAAAAAAAAGAGTGCAGGTACTAGACTGGCTGTCTCCTAGTGACAACAGAGACCCCGGATTGTTGAGCAACTGAAGTCGTATAAAAAGCAATGATGGGAAAGAATTCCACACACAAAGCTTCAACAATTAGTGTCGTCAGATCCCAAATGCTCATAGAGCTCAAAGGAAAGGTGATGTAACACGAGGTAAACACAACTGCGTCCCAGCTTTTATGCAATGTGTTTCAGGTATCAAATTTAAATTGAGTGAACATTTGCAACAATAAAAAAAAAAAATAGATTTTCATTGTAAACATTAAATATCTTGTCTTTGTAGTGTATTCAGTTTATTTGCCAATTTTATTCTGTTTTCTTATACATTTTACACAACATCCCAGCTTCATTGGAATTGGGGTCTTTTCATCGGCAGGGACCAGGAAACAACCACTGAGTAAACTTTAAAGCAAGGATTTACAACACCTCCAGATGAGTTGCTACAGGGAAGTACTATTTGTATTCTGCTGATGGCGTCTTTACATGTCCCGCTCTCAAATCAGTCACAGAGAGACGTGATCAGCTTCCACATCCACCTCAAATCTCCTGCTGTAACTTTTCCATCCACAGGAGGGCAGCAGTGCTTCACAGTTTGACAAACAGCACAGCTTTGAGAATACTGCAGTGTCACAGAGAGCAGTGTAATACATGAGGTGAGACAACCCAGGTCTCATCCATCTATTTAATTGACTGATTAAACATTTGCTGACTACAGCACAGGAACTATAATCACACAGACACCAAGTTCAAATCATAAAAGTGTATATACAGCTGAAGTTGTGTAAAAGTCCTGCAGCTTCTTCCTCCCTCTTTAACTTTTTAATACCTCCCTCTTCAGGCGTATTTGTTTTAAGTATTTGCTTAATTTTACGGTTAAATCAAGCAAAAAAATTGGCCTTCAGCAAGGGGGAAATACTGCAGAGCAGAACAATGCAACATATCACATTGTGTTCTCAAAGAGAGGGGGAAACTTGTGAATCAATTAATCTTAAGTTTTGTTGGCTGTAATATATTTCTCTTCTTTTTGTGAGACTTTCTCCTTTTCCCCCCGTCACCACCTCCCCTTCTTTCATCACTTCGACCTCATTTCCTTCACTACCCAGCAGATATTGAGCTGTAAGTCTCTGTAGTCCCTAAGGGCTGTGGGATGTTTAAAATTCTCGCCTGTTGTAACCCCTCCATCACTCGACCTCGTCCTGCCTGCCTCTCCACCAGAGGGGGGCACAAGGAGACATCCATCTTCTGCTAACCTCCCTGAATATTTTACGAAACCTCAAAGCACTGGTTAAATGCTCGATGTACGTTTGACCCTTCTGAGTCACAGCGGGGATGTCCCAGGTAAAACATTTTAATTTGACTCTGATTCGCAGACAGACCTTCTGTCATGTGGTGGATTTGGGGTTTCTTTTGAAGTCTGGAGGCTAGGAGAGTTTTTCAACATCGCTGTGCTCCTGTAGCAGGTTAGGAGAGAGGTTCAGAGGATATGTGTGTGCAGTGCTATAGTGGCTTTGCATTAAACAGCAGATGCAATATCTTTTAACACTGCTCGGCCGCTCCAGACCCCTGAGGCAATGACTACCTCCAAGAACCTATTTATTCTCCTGTGTACTCACTTTTTCTGCTACAAAACTGCATTCACTTACTCAAAAGAGTTTTTTCTTGCTTCTACCACACACTGCCTGCAATTATTAACCTGCCCTCAGGGTCATTTTGCTCCAGTTAGTTTGTAATTTGATCAAACTCTAGTTAATTAAGTTGCCAGAAAATAGAACATCCTTTGTATATCAAGCAGGAGGCTCATTTTACAAGGTTTTTCATGGTTATTCAGACATCCCTAACCTTTTATGCACCACAGAGCAGTTTTATAAGACAATATTTTTCATAACAAACACAATGATCCAAAAAATGACTCAGCATAAAGCACGACTTGAGGAAACCATGAGCGTTTCGTCCTGAAATCTACAAGAACTAAATTTGGTGTATTGGTTCAACCAGTGACCTTGTTAACTGGTGACTTTAAGCTAAGTGTGTGCCTGTGTTTGTATTAGTTAAGTTCATTAAATGCATTTTGATGATATTTAGGCTTTGTGCATAGTTAGATGCAATATGTTGAAAATGGAGGTTTTCCACCAATTAAAAAGAGAAATTCCCATCTACACACATAATCTAAAAAAATCTTCATCTACACGGATACACATAAATACACTGACGAATAGAGTTTAAAGTATTCAGTGCTCTCAGTAATGTGATTATTTTCTTGTAATTCTTCATGACCATTTCATTTTCAAATTTATTCCACCAAAGGTGGCCCGTTGGCTCAGCAGTTAGTGCACATGCCTCATGGCAAGAAGGTTGCTGGTTTGATCCCAGTGTGGTTCAGGGCCTTTCTGTGTGGAGTTTGCATGTTCTTCTGTGCATGCATAGGTTCTCTTCAAGCACTCCTTTCTTCCTCCAAATCATGCTCATTAGGTTGATTGGTGACTGTAATTTGCCCTTAGGTGTGAGTGTGAGCATTAATGGTCATGGTCATTTGTCACTCTATGTGGCCCTTCAATTGGCTGGCAACTGGTTCAGAGTGTACCCCACCTCTCGCCCAATGCCAGCTGGGATAGGCTCCAGCCCCTTGTGACCCTGAGAGGGATAAGCAGTATAGATAATAGATGGATGGACTTATTTCACCAACTCTAAGGGGGTCATTTCACACTGGACGGATGCATTTAACTTGCATGACGGCTAAACCAATCAATTACTCTTCCTGTCTGTGCCTGTCAGAGGTAAAGCTCAGTTTGCCTCCTCTGTGGAGAAACTCTCCTTGTTTATATAGAAAACTTTCATTCTGCAGGTTTCCCAGATCAGTCATCCATTGAATCTAGAGTGGTGGCAGCAGTGGGACACAGCCACAATGTAGTACACACACACACCTTGTATAAAAGCCATAGTGTCTCTAACTGAAGGTGGCACATGCGTCAGCCACACACATCCAGTGTGTTACAGTTTATCTTGCAACCATGTTAACTGATAAACAGGTTTTCTTGCAGATTCAGTCTGTGGCCTAGCTTTTTGAACTAGATCAGATCAGAGAGGCTCTGCATAATGAGAGCTGCAAACTGCAGAAGCATGTGTAAAAGCTGCAGGTATCTTCTGATCCATAAACATCCCAAGATGATTTTTTGTTGCCACACACTTAGTTCATCCAGTTTGACGGCATAAGCCCACACTTTACTCACCTGTATCAACAACCAACAGGTGTCATGGGTTTTGCTGGTGCTTAGTTCCTGTAGTTTCCTCAATTTTTCATTCAGACCTGTTGATTCTTCATCTACAGAAATTCCTCCCATGTGAACTCCAGTGCATACAAGTATTCCAAAGTCCCCAAAGTGATCAGCCATCATATTCACTGCAAAAACCTCCCATTAATGCAGTTTAGTAGTTGTTGTTTCCTCCTTGGAAGCAAGCCAGTCATTAATAATGCTACTGGCAGCTTAACAGCACTAACAGGCAATTCAAAGTTGATTTGACAAAACTTCTGCCTCTCCAGGCAAACTGTCAACTAAAATTAAATATTTTGAGGTTGGGCCTTTCAGATTTGAAGGGTGGTCTTGGCCAGACCTTGCCAACGCCTGGATCTTTCTCTTCATTTGCAGTATTTAAGACCATGTCACATACTCATATTCTGTTCCTTTTTGGGGGGATTGGCACTAAAATAATAAAGTTTAACAAAAGTAAGCCAATATTTTGACTTGTAGGGTTGTTGTGTGAGTCAGGGCTTCAAGTTTGGATAAAAACAAAAACCGCTCTGAGGCATTTATTACTCTAGTGCATGCAACTTTTTAGTGTTTTGTGTATAACTGGAATTAGTTTTAGCAGAGATGAGAGACCCAGAGAACCTTTCACACTTCATACTCTCTCAGTATAACAATACACTGCTGAGACTTCTGCCTCTAAAATCTAAATCAGACAGAAACTGCATTTCTTGCATAGATGATACAATATGACTTCATTACAGACTGCAAACAAAAATGGACTGACCAGGGGCTTTATATTCACATTATTAACATAATAATTAAAACAGTAAACATTACCCATTACTGGACACAAGTGTGATAATGAGTTTATTAAAGAAACAGCCCTGTGGCATTTCACCACACAACTTTTCTACAACTTTTCCTCATCAGTGCAAAGCAACACAGCTGGGGGCCTGCAGAAACATTAAGGGTGACAATGTGAAGTGACTCAATTACCAAAAGAAAAATGGCTCAGCTGCTAATTAGACAAAGCTAAATACCACAGAATGACCCTGCGGCCTTTGGGGCCTGTTAAGGGTTTGAAGCAGCAGCATGTAGGGATTGATGTGGGGAGCTTTGATGCCCATTAAGGGTCTCAGAGTGAAACTTCATTGTTGTGATACACACCATGACCTCCCCCGTAAAGACGACAACCATCTACTGACAAAGCTGCAAAGGCTTTGTGGGGCCAAAGGACAATATAGACCAACAACTGACAGTGATGTTATCAGATGTAATGCAAAGTGACTCTGCAAGTGTCTACAGTCTGTTGTTTTAAGCTGTTGGCATGCTGAGTATGTAACTTTTGCTCTGGTGTCTATTTTCTGTTGCCCTAATCTAACTGTCATTTCAAACCATAATATCTACACCTCTGTGCCACATTTGCTTCCATTGTGAATGTCCCAGAGATAGAATGGGGGTAATGAGTGGACTTCTCATTTACTGTGTCTTCAGAGGCATGATGGTGGTGAGAGGGGGGCATGAAGACTTAGAGTGGGACATGCGTGATATCATAGTATGTCTTTGCTTTTGTGTGTATGTGGAGCATTTGTGAGCAAGGCTAGTATGTGAGTCAGAGCAGTAAAGAGAAAAACACTAATCACAAAGGAAACACGACAAGAAGCCAAAGTTATAAAACCACCAATGGATGGTCAGCTCGCACCAGATGCAAGCTGCTGACATGTGTGTGAACACTACGACTTTCATGCCAGGCGCCTGCATAACTATTTGTTGTCAACCCTGGTACAATTTCCAAACTTCAGATCAAGTTTCTTGAAATTGCTGAAGTCAAAGACACACCACAAAGTGGGCTTCCCAGGAAGAAAAGACACCAAGAAAACCAGGAAATGTAGGCTTTCTCCAGTGAAAGAGGGATTTTGGCTCGTTTTCTTGGGCAGTCCCTATATATGTAGCTGTGTTGCACATTCTCTAAATGCTCAGTCCTTTAAAGTTGTATCTTGTTGTAAATGTGACTAATCAGGCTTTCCAACAATATAAAATACAAGAGAAAATGGTGTTAAAGAGGAGAAATATGAACTGAATAATAATAATGAACTGACATTAGGTTTCCATAATTTTAGGAGGAGTGTATTTGCTTTAATAACTTATATGATGATTTTCCACATTTTACAGGCCCTAGTGTTTTTCATTTATTCTTTGCATTAGATATAGAGAGCTCCACGCACAATCTGAGCAAACAGCACCCACGTGGGGAAAAGAGGCTGAATAAATGAACCTGAGCTAAGACAAAACATGGGCTCTTTAGGAGGCATTATTGTCTTATATTTGCAAACATTTGTGGCATTAAAAGGTTATAGAGAGTTGTGCAGTTAGTTCACATATTCTACCTTTTCTGAGCTTTGGTAAGAAAAGTTCTGAACCAAAAAGCTTCATAACACTGAGTCATTCAACTGTCTGTCCATCTACTCCAAAGTTAATGCATTTCCCAGCGGGCGGCTTAAGGCGAGCCATTCACCTGTCCATCACAGCACTCAGCTCTGAGGACAGTCTGTCAGTGGGTGGAAATACCACCTGGCCTGTAACTCATCTGAGGCATCCTGCAGGGGGATGGAGAACTGATGTTTATGGCAGCCGAGCTGGAAGAAGAGCATTCATTCGTCATCAGTGGAAGAATGTTCCCTGACGTCAGCTAAAGGAAAGCAGCCAGGACACACGCCTCTCTGTGGTGATTCATCTTCAGCATGTCCACAGGGCATGACTCTGCTGCAGAGCCCTCAGAGCCGCAGAAACACCAGCGCCGAATGGACCTGCTGCCTGGCTGGATGCCCCTGGCAGGGTGAAGCGTTAAGTGTTATTACACCGGTGTAACGGCAGTTTTATGTCCACAGACTGGACTGGAGCACCCCCCTGAGATCAGAGAAGAGGATTCAGAGGCAGTTTGCAATGATTTTCCCTCACAGGACTTTATAAATGCTCACAGCTACAGTGATCTTCTGTGTTCTTGTATCACTTTTTCAATATTTGTCCATTCACGTGATCCTCCAAACAGCGTCAACAGAGTGAACCTGCCCTGAGCAGATTTAATCCTCCTGTGATGGATTGATAGAAATGAAGTCAATAGGATTATTAAGATGAGACATCACTGTATTTCATTATCCATCTCTGAGCTGGAATTACTGTCAGAGAAGGTTAATAGATCCACTAATCACACCATGACCCCAGGTTAAATGTTCTCCAGGTGAACTTTGATGTTATCTGTCCTCATTTGTTCCTACATTGTACAATATATGTAATATGTGACCCACGCTTCATCCATCATCCATTATCTATACTGATTATCCTGTGAGGGGTCATGGGGGGCTGGGGCCCGTTCCAGCTGTCATTGGGCGAGAGGCGGGGTGTGTCCTGTACAGACTGTCTGTCAATCACAGGTCTGACATGTGAAGACAGTGGACCACACACAGTCATAATCCAACTCATGAGCCCCAAGAGGCATCTTGATGTTAACCACAATCACACAGATCTGCAAAAAAGACTAAAATGCTGTAGAAAACTCACCAGGCTGGTTATTGATGGTACAACTCTGTGCTGAAAATTCACTTGCATGTGCACATAATTTTCCTTTAACAGAGGTGTACACATGTGCAAAGGGCTAACATGTAGACAGTAATGTGGGGTAACTACTCAAAAAACAGTATATCTATGAATTATCTAAGAATCCTTTTTGAGAGTTCCTATCTAAGTTTTAAGATTGAAACAAGAAGAAATTGCATGAAACTGATCCAGGAACAGTCTCAGAGCAACAGCGAGCAAGGACAAGATAAGAACTTTTATCTTAAGCCCTTTTCACACTGCATTTCTTCAGAAATGGAGCATTAAAAATGAGCCATCATTACGAGATGTTCATAATGTCGCTGTGAGATATTTTCCCATTCACAGCTCGACACAGCTTTGTAGGAGGGTGAGGGAGTGCAGAAAAGCACAGCTCTCATGGGAAGACCCAGTCAGACATACAAACATACATCGCTCCATAGGTTCCCCTCATGCCTATTTGTGCTGCAGATATCACCTATGAAGAAAGAGTAAAGAGAGTCAACCCATTCTGCTTCTGTGAAGTTCCCAGTTCAAAGTCTTACAGAAGCGTAAAAATGATGGCTTACCGATGGCACAGTGAACAAGGCTTCAGTGAGGTGGGGTGGAGGACCCCGCTGGTATGACACAATCTTTTAAACCAAAAATTAAAAAAGAATGAAAAAGAACTACACACAAGTGAGAATGGGCACCAGATAGCATAAAAAAACACTTAGCTTGAAAATGTGATCTGATCATATTAAAACTGTTTCATAAAATTTTAAAATGCTTACCCCTTAAACTTTGTAAGTCTTGTTCACTTGCGCAGTAGTGAAACCACATGAAGAGGCTGCATATAAATAGAATAAATAGCCAACAAAATGTTAACGACCCGCTCAATTGCACAGCATGGTTTGGTCTGTACAGTTTATTATTGTTCAATAAGAATATTCTTCAATGTTGAGAGATACTTTCAAGCTTCTTAAAGCCCCTCTCTCTTCCTGCGTTTCCCCCCTGTGGGGCTGCGGTCAGGGCTAAGCTAAGGTCTTTTATAACTATATTTTATCTTAAATAGGATCTTGTTCTTACTTTAAACAAAAATTCACAATATCAATATTTTCTTTTGTTAATTAGATAAGCTTTGTCAATCCAGAGTTAGAGTCTGTGTTGAATTTTGGGAGGAGGCAGATAGGGTCAAACCCAATCAGCTAAGCTAAATGAGCTTCTAACTGAACAACATGTACACTTTGTTTTCATAACGTTGTTGAGGTCTAGAAGGTAAAGTTATGATGCAAATGGCTTATTTTACTGAGCCATTTACTAATTAAAGTGTTTGCTCATTTTTTTTTTTTTTTATTAAGTGACAAACCAAACTCTGGTTTGCTTCAATGCAAACCAAGAACCCTGTTTTCAGGCAGACCAGAGATGAGTTCTTTTACGCACAGCAGAGTCTGCGTGAGCTTTCACACCACCCCAAATAAACCAAACTCTCCCAATAAACCAGCCAGAGTTATTTTGGTTTAGACCAAACCTATTGTAGCATGGGAGCTTGTTCCTGGTCCACTTCAATGCACACAATGAGCAATGGAGACCTTTCAGCAACAAAAACAACATTTTTTATTTTTATAACACACACACCCCTACAGAGCAGAAAACGGTTTCCAAAACGCTGCAGCTTGGATCTCACAGGACTAACTCAGTTTACTCAAACCTAAAGCTGCTCGTTCCCTTCTGCTCGTGTGTGTTTCTTCAGGACCAGCATGCTACTGCAGAAGCAACGAAGAGGAGCGCATTTTGCCACCAGATCACGCCTGTGTCAATCAACTCTGACCCTGTTCCCACGAGCCAACCCCACACATCTCTTACCTGCAGCTGAGCTGAACCACACCCCTCTGCCACACCTATTATGTGTGAAAGAACCCTTATACATACTCAGTAAATTAATATATTTTAATTAAAATAAACTGCAGGTTTGACAGTTCTTGAATGCTCCCTACCTAGAAGATTATAACTAAACCCATTAACCTGAATACACAGGAGTTGTTAGGGAACTGTAATTACCTTTTAGGTGGCTGCAGAAATCTATAAACCAAAATTTGAGACTTACTTAAATTTGATATAAGAAAAACATCTAATGTATTAAAAAAAATCATCAAACTCAAAGAGATGTCAAAGAGAACACCAGATGTTTCAGTTATCCTCTTTATAGTTGTGGACATTTTTTAGTCTGGCGAGAGTAAAGGACACGCTGACCGACTGACCAACATCCTTGAGTCACAACACGGCGCTTTAAAAGCCCAGTGGTCTGTTTTATTTCCCTAATTACAAAAAGCTCTGACCAGCAGTTCCCCCTGCTATCTGTCTGACGCTGCCTCCAAATTAGGCCTGGCCTCCTGTTTCACAAAATGAACACATTCACAGGGATTTAGGTCCTGGCCGACGCTGCACATCAAATAACCTCCAAGAACCTTGAGCCACCTGGCAGCAGCTTAATATCCGGCACTGCAGTTCCACATGGAGCTCTCACGACCTCTCTGCCATCTCTAACAGCACAGGCAGCGGGTTGCATGTCTGGAACAACAACTGAAATCTGGAGACATTCCCAGACTAGATAGTCTTTGGCCTCTACCGCTGTGCGCTTTAATAATCACATGCGGCCAAAACCACAGACGAACTGCTCAAATTAAAGCTCAGCGGCTCCGACCTGCACTGCCTTAAATAACCCTGCATTGTAAACACTGCAGCAAAAACTACAGCAAATTTGTCTCCTGGGATCGTACTGAAACTCCATTAGTTCTTCAAAGTTTTACTGGCATTTAGAGCTTCCTAAATGTCTCTGGAAGGCACGTATTTGTTTTAATCAGACCCTGCTGTTGGGTGAGGGGGTGTTTATTTGCAAATGATGCTTGCATGTTTAATGCTGTCACCTTGGCAGTGCTGCAGCTGTGCAATAAAACCTCCACTGAGGCAGCAGGCACAGCGGGTTCACTTGGCAGACTCAGTGTGCCCAATAGTTTTAGTGAACAGGTATTTAGAGAAACGTCAGAGTGAGGAGAAGTGAGAACTGTAGCATCCAAGCTCATTAAACTGAACATTTTAAAGCCATAAATCTGGTGTTTGCACTTAGCCTCATATCTTTATGCAGAGCCATAGAGGATTTATGTCAGCGTGCTTACCAATCACTCAAAAACTCAGTCACTTATTATTTAATAAGCACCAAATCATAACAAAACCTATTAAAACATGCTGCATCAAGAGCAGGTCTAGACCAGGAGTATTAAACTTTGCCATGACACTTCTAATAGCAGTGGCTCCTGGCATGTTTTCTTTGAAGCCCCTCTCACTAGTTCCATGTGATAGATAGATAGATAGATAGATAGATAGATATTACAAAATTAGTAAAACAGCCCATGTATTGCTACGCCACTCAGGCTGAAAGTGCCTCTAGCCTGGTTAATATTCTGACATGATTCAACCTCTGAAACCATTGGCAGTCAGGCAAGGCAGTGGTTCCCGGCTTTTCCTCTGTAGACCCCCCACAGTAGCACCTATGAGGCACTGAAGATAGTAGTGTAAAACCTTTTACGATCAGATCTGAATCTTTTGCTCAGATCTGATTAAGTAACATTATGTTGTTCTGACCAAATCTAGACTTTTGAAATGCATGTAAACATGTCAGCCTGACTGCAGTATTTTAAGTGGAGGACACACTGCAAGATAATCGGCCTGAGTTCTCAGCCAAAGTCAGCAAAGGCCTGATTATCTGGTGGCCCTAAAGATTTTCTTACATGATTATTCTGTGGTATGAGGTGTGTTAAGTATCATTTTATTTTGTCAGAAGTAATCAGCTTATTACTCAGCTTATTTTGACTATCACTGGCATGAGCAGACAGGATCAAAACATGTCTTGATAAGCCTGTCGTGTCCAAAATAAAGTCATTCAATAATCTGTGAACCATTCAGCTAAAATATGTCTACTGTCAAAAGCCAAATAGTTGAATTTGAGTCTCAAAAAGTCCCGTAGAAATGCCAACATTGCTGAGGATATATTTCATGCTACACTTGTAGTAGGTGTCTACAATTCTATACAGTATATTTGGAAAATTTGGAAAATTTCAGGAATCATTTCATCAAGGGCTGTAGGTCTGTAACTCATCTGTAGTTTATTACACTTGTTGGCAGATTTGACATGTCTCCATCAATGGATTGATTTTCATCTTCTTCAGTGGTCCCACTTAGATTTAACCAAACTCAACTTAAACTTTTCATGCAAACGTAGTGACAAGGCAAAACTTCCATTAAAAGCATCGACCTTAAACACGACCAGATTGATTGGTGTACAACCATTTGATGTTGCGCTATGCTAAGTGCATAACCTCCCTCTGCTGCTTGAAGTCACAATACTGCTCCTATTATCCTCCCTGTGGTTGCACCAAGACACAGAGCTATTTCAGTTCAGGCTTTGAACTCACTGCTGCTCTGTGTACCTCATTAAAACAAGTGAAAGGAATTTTAGGTCGAGGCAGATAAAGTGACACACATAAAAAGAGAGAAAAATATAATTACCCTGGTGTTAGGAAGTTAAATGTTGCCGGGAGGCCTGCTGCAGCACGGAAAGAAATACACTTATTTCACTCACAGCATTAACCTCTGAAGTCAAAAGCCTGGGCTGTCTAAATAATGTATCCACCTAGATTAATTGAGCACAAAAATGATGTGTCAGATAAAAAATTGTGCATGCTGTTATGCATCACTGATCATTAATGTTACCATGGCATGTTAAAAATTCCAGGGCTTTTATCTTTTTTCTCCAAAGTAATTTTATTCATGTGAAGTCACCAAAACAAACTCTATTTGAGAAATATTAAAAAGAAAATGGAGGGTTTGTGTAAAAAAAAAAAAAAATCTCAATAAAGTCAAGAATGGAGTAAAAATAAACACAAGAGGTTATGATCTAGAAACAGACTAATGCAGCAGCTCCAGTGTTGAGCTTTGCAGTTGGCATGGGCCCCTAAATCCTGTGATCAATGCAGTGATCATCAACTGGCAGCCCGAGGGCCACATCAGGCCCTCCACAGTTTCCCATCTCGCTCCATGAGTACTCTAAAATTCAGGAAATGTGGGGTTATTATGTGATCTGTTGTTACATCCTTATATCTATGAATGCAACCACCAAAACAATTTGATGAGGAATGACTTCATGTTTGATCTGACACCCGACAGCCACTGTTAGCCAGAATTTAACAAGGAAAATGAGTTCATTTAGAGTCAAAAGGAGTAATCGAAAACAGCCCCAGATTGAAGAAGCCAAAATGTCTTCATTGCTCCACGTTTCTGGCAGCAATATAGAGGAAAAAAGGACTGACTTCACCTCTACTGGCTGAAAAATACTAAATTGAAACTATAAACAAATAATATGTAAGTTAAAACAAAACCTTTGTATTATTTCATTGTTTTGGCTCCTGAAACATCTGTCAAGCAAAAAAAAACCCAGGCCCTTGTACAAATATAGTTAATGATCATTGATCTATGCCTTTTTAATTTTTATTCATATCAGAAAATTCCACTTGGAACTTGTTTGTTGACGACCGAGCAAAAAAAAAAACAAAAAACAAAAATATGTTAAAAACTCTGGAGGAGAAATATTTTAATTTATCAAGCAATATTAATTATGTACAGTCAGTTTGAAATGCATTGTCTCGTATTTTAACTGACTATATTGTATTCCTCAATAGTTGTTTTGAAAAACACATTTTTCAGATAGTCTTAATTAAGGTAAAGACCAATAAAATCTCATTTATCAATAAAACCCGACTATCAGTCTAAGTTCTGCATTCAAGGTTGTTCTTTATCTCAGGTTATTTTAAATTAATTTAAGTGTTGACGATGCATTAATGAGTGCTTCACAATGATATAAATTTTATATTTAGACCCATTAAGTTACTTTAAATAAAACAATGACTGGCTGTAATCACTAAAATGTAAGAACTTTAATTGACTGAGACTAAACTAAATGCTTCTAATTGGCTGCCAATAAAAACTACATTAACACTGATTTAAATGTGACTGACTTGGACTCAAGATGTACTTAAGTCACACCCAAAGGTGACTTCAGACTTGACTTGGACCCAAGGTTTGAGACACACACCCAAACAGTGCATGTATTGTTTTTTCTAACCAGAAGATAGCGTGTTTGTCAAATTAAATGTGAGTCAGTTGAGTTGGTATGAAAAATCTCAAATTTTCGCCTGTCACCCAAAAATGATTGTTGCTGACATTATTACACATAGTAATACCTTATAAGTAATACGACCTAAAATAATTAAAAAAAAAAAAAAAAAGTTCATTATTGACTTTATAAAATTGATTTCACAAACTAATTTGATTCCTGTTAATCTGTTTTTGAGTGCAGAGGAGTTGTTTATTTACAGTTTATGATCATCGTTAGTTAGGAAAACATGTAATTATACAAGACTACACTCTTAAAGTTGAAATTATAGCTCAATAACGCTTGAAATATTTCTCTCTGTACCCTGAGTAAGATTATTTTTATTTTATGTCTATTTTAGTAGTATTCAGCATTTTCAGCATTAAGAGACTTGAGAGACTTGCTGCTGCCCCCTCCAGATTTGAGACTTGACTTGGGCTCGCCCTCAACGAATGAGACTTGAACTGGACTTCCAAGTAGTGACTTGTGCCCATTTCTGACCAAAACTAACACAGATTTTTGTAAAAAAAAAGAAAAAACTAAATGTGAAGTAGCAGCCAAAGTCAACACCACTGTAGCTGTAAAACATCACCAGCTGAACAAATGCTCGCACTATAAAATCCGACTTGTGCTGCTTCTTCTCTCTGTCCTTGTATTCTCATTCTCTCTTGAATAATTTAATTTATATATCTCGCTCTGTCCTCTCCTTTGTTTCTGTATAATTTTTCTCTTTTAACTGGTCCTTCCTGTACTGCTGTGTAATGCTCTTTGACTGGTATAATAAGCTCCCCATTGGTAGAATGCTAACGCTAATGATGTTAACTCAAGCACCGGCATTTTGTTGTTGCTCTTTAACAATACCATTATTGTCAGTACCCAACTAGAGAAAGTTTTTTTTGCATTTGGCAATGATGCTGTTAATGTTTTACCTAACTTTCACTCCTTCCCTCTTTACTTCCTCTGCTCATAGATTAGTCAATTGCAGTGGGGACTGAGTGAAGCGCTGAGGCACCAATTACTTCTGAATAGTAGACATTCTGGATTTTATAACAACAGTAAATAAATAAATAAAAAAAAATAACCCTAACCATAGGTTTATTAGTTGTTCCTAGGACCCCTGATAGTTTGAAGCCTTGGACACAAGCAGAGCATGTGGTCCATGTCATTTGATGAAATGAGGATCTCAACAAACAAACAACAACCTCTACTTAAACACATGGCACAGGACAGGAGAGCCCCCTCCTCCGAACAAAAACATCTTTAAAACACAGGAGTTTCTTTTGATGACAACAGTCTGCATTTTATCCAGAGATGACTGTTGTGAGAGATTTCAAGTACCCATTTTTGTCAAGATGGAGAAAACATCATGAACAAAGATGAGAGCCTAGTACACTTTTTATGCAGTTGTGTATTCCTTTCATTAACAATCCAAACTAGAAAGCACTCTGAGAGCGCAAATCTCCACCAAGGTAGCTCACATATTGCTGTTACATCTATAAGCAATAGCTTCATGATAAAGTTACAATCATAAGACGATTCATTGACCCTGAAAACCCACACCTGGCACTCAGAATCATGTTGATATCATTATTAGTTAGCCAGTTATTGAGCAAAAATGATTGTTCACTAATGGCAGTTATCTGGATCACCACCAAAATCTAATCATTTTTAAGTTTGGCTATTACCAACATCTCCTGAAAATTTCAGCAACATTCGTCCAGCAGTTTTTGTGTAATCTTGTTAACAAACAAACAAACAAACAAACAAACAAACAAACATATGCTGACAAAAACATAACCTCCGTGGTGGAGATAACAACACCTCCACCCAAGCAGTGTTAATTTTGTTGACTAACTATTTTCGTCAACAACCTTGTTCCTCTGACGAACACTAGACTATAACTAAAGTAAACAAGTGCACGAGGAATAAATCTTAAACTACATTAACTGACATTTTCGTCAACAGATAAAAACCAGACAAAAATGTTTGACAGAGACTTAATCCAATCAGACCTAATTACGTCATGTAGAAAGTAGGGACAAGTTAGGAATATATCCAGTCACAGCTACTATGGTTGTGTGGAAAGGTTGGATGAATTAAGAGGGACATCCAACTGCCTTAGCTTCGTGGTGGTGGGATCCAAGTGTAAAACATGACTTCAGAAATTCAAGGAAACATAAAAAATGCCTTAGATGTTACACTTCATATTTTAGTCGACTAAATTTACAGTAGATTTTGTCGACTAAAATGTTGTGAAATTTCGTCAACTTAAACTAGACTAAAATTAAGAAATTTAGATTACTGTATTATGACTAAAACTAAAAGATATTTTAAGCAAAAGACTATAACTAAAACTAAATTAAAAAGTGCTGTCAAAATTAACACTGCACCCAAGAACAAAGGACCAACAACATGCAACCCACACAACGCGGGAAATGGGTCCCACCTCTAGAGGGAAACTCAGTGAACGATCCTGCCAGTGACTCAGGCGACCTCACCGATCATTTGCATATTAATGGTCGACAGAGGCTTTATATTTCTAGCTCCTCCCCAGCTGACTCTTCTTCTTCTAAGGCAGCCTCTCTCATGTTATTTCATGTTATTAATTAATCTTTAAGATTCAGTCTAATCATGGTTTGAATTTTGATCGACTGACTTAACTGAGAAAACACTGTTTCCTCTGGCACTTTACATCAAGACTGAATCAAAGTATGAACAAGTCTCTGCAACATTTTGTACCAAATGTAAAGTGTGCCACAGCACGAGGCTGTAAATAAAGTGCTTCCATCCATCTGCTCCATCCTACGCAGTCATGTGATAATGTGGACTGAGGAGATGCAGCTGACAGCTGTGACAAAACTTTCTCTTCAACCCTTAAAAACTTGCTCAAGTAAAATTAATACAAAGGCCCTCTGAATTTGATATGAACATCTGTGAGTTCCTCAGATGAACTCTAATAGACTTCTACATAAAATAGAGGAATATGAAAAAGACATATTTTTAAAACTGAGTATGTTTATTTCTTTTTTAAGGCTCAGTGATGTGTTATTTTATTCTGTAGAGGGCAATTTGTTTTACATTCAGCATCAGTCCAACCATCAGGCCAACAGCAAATACAACATGATGACGCTGTGTGATCACCTAATGTGCAAAAACAAAGATGAAGATGTTGGTGTGGCCTGGGTTGTGGTCTGTCCTCTCTTTCCCTGACTCTCTGTTTTCCCTACACCCTCAACCTGCTGCCTGGGTCACACCTGAGTGCAGCCAGTACTCAGAGGAGGAGGAGTCTGTTAGCAAGAAGAGGAGCACATGGCTGCCAGCACACACTTGGAGGTGGCACTGAGGGTTGCTCTCTCCGTCTTTGTTCTTGGATTCCTCTGTTCCCAGGTATTTTCCCTTTGTATATTTTCAGTCCTCAGCAATGTTAGGCTGCTAGGTTTTGTTATTTTAGTTTGGTGAGAGGCTGCTGGTGGTTTATTTTTTTCAGTTTGATTGCTCTTTTGTTTTGTAAGTTTCAGAAAGCCAGGTGCAATGGCCCTTATGGGTTGGCCTGTCATTCCTCTCACTTTTGTTCATTTTTGTCAGCAAATTCAAGCCCCCTTTGCTTCATGTATTTGCTTCCAATTTTTGTGTTTAATTTGATAACATTTGTCAAACCTTGACTTTGTATGCTGTTCTTTTTAGATGTTCCTTGTCGCCTTCTTGTTTGCCCCCATGTCTGGTTTACTAAGGGAGGCTGTACCAGTTAAAACAAACTCACAGTACTTTTAAGACCCTAAAGGTGGTAGTAAAAGAGCCCTTCACTCTCAGAAATAAAGTGAGGAATATGAGCTTTAAAAGGTGCAAATTCTTGTCTCTGTGACACTACCATCAGGGTACATTTATTGTAACCTCTAACTGGGGTACCCATTTTGTACCTGAAGGAGGAGATTTATGTACCCCGAGGACCAATAATTTACCTTAATACCAGGTAGTACCCTTTGTACTTAGAAAGGGTCCTATCCATGCTCTCCCACAGCTCTTCTTTTAGGCACAAAACTGTTTAAGAATTATGAATAATTGCTTTATGGATGACAAAAGAGAATAAGCCAATGCTGAACGAATGCATAGCTGTTGCCAAATTATGTTTTTATAGCTGTAGTAAAGGTAAAGTCGTACCAAAGATTGATTTAGATTCTGAAAGGGCTCAGATTTTCCTAACTCTTGTGGTACAATCACTTTTGGAGCCCTCTGATGTTGTTCAAAATGACCCAGGACCTTATTGTTCACCAAAGTGTGATGCGACGCACGCAATCTTGGCGACTTGGTCATGCTACCGGGTTACTTTGAATGCGCTAACAGGTTGCGTTGCTCGGTCGGCAAAGTTAACAAATTTAAAATTTTCAGGCGACATCACTTGTGGTTGTGCCGCAACAGCCAATCAACGTTGTGTGGGAACATTAGTTAGTGAGTACATCAGTTACGCCTTACACAACAGAAGTGGTGGTTCTCTGCGGCCATGTCCTTCCTCATCTGCATCAGCTGCGGTGTTTTATGGTTGGTAGATGAGTGAAAAGGATACAGTTGGAATAATGTCAGCTAATACATACAAATATATGATATATATGATATCACATGATATGATTGTGGTGAAGCTCGAGCAGGCATGACATCAATGAGCGATGCAACAGTGATAAAATGAGCTATTTATGGACAGGTGACGTGACTTGGGAGGGCGACTCAATCTTGGTCACCCAAGTCGCATTCGGTGGGACGCGCCTCTAAGTGTCTTAATGCTCCAGCATTCTCCTCATGTGTCCCTTTGTGTATAAATCTCATTAAAGTATATTTTTTACCTCGCCTTTTTGGCTGCCGATTTTGAGACCTCTGTCTGTTCTGACTGCCACTTTGTGTACCGAACCCCTGACAGCATTTAAAGGCTTTTTGAGGTTTCTGGACTTGTCAAATAGTGATTTTAGTTTCAGTATTGTGACAGTTTGTTTGTGGAGATTATCACAAAGAGCAAAACATGTAAGTTTCATAGATTTTTGTTGTTCACAGAGCTTATTATCAGCAATGATTCCAAGCACAGTAAAAATCTCTTAGGCTTTTGGTGTTTTTTTTTTTTAAAGATTTTTTTAAATTAAACTTTAATATAAGAAACTGTTTACAGGAACAACTGTAGAAGTACAGGGAATACAAAAGACAAAAAAAAACCCCCAGGGGTTTAACAGAAGCAAGATAAATACATTTACAATGAATAAATAAAAGTTAAAATACTTTAAATACAAATATTAAATCTACAGCATACCTTTAAGATTCTAGCAACTTTCCTGTTACGAGATTCAGCCAGAGTTTGGTGATACAGTTCTGTTTCTTAAAGGCACAAAATGAAGGTTTGGTTTTACAACCTTACATTTGTGAATATAAAACTTTGCAAGCATTAAAATGAGATTACAAACATAGAATTCATCCTCTAGTTATCTCCACAGGCTTTTAGTGGGCTTGCAGTCCAGGGAACCAGTGTGTTGGCCTACAGTACATCATCCATGCTCCTCTCTATTTCCAAACACTTTCTATTGGCTCTTTCTCAGATGGACGCTTGAAATATACTGAACAGTCCATCTGGTGTGTCAGTTAAAAAACAAACAGCACTTCTGAAAAATACATCTATACAATTCTTACATTTAAGTCAGAATTTATAAAAAAAACAAAGTGTAAGAAAATGTCAGATTCCTGGTTTAATTTAAGAGTTCTGACTTTTTTCACATACTTAAATGTTTTTTTCAACCTCTTAATTTTGTTCTCAGTGGCCTTAATCCTCCATCAGTCCTGCAGACAAGACCTGAATGGTCCATTAAATAAACAAAAACAACAGGCACGATAACAATCATGATGAATATATTTAAACAAAGACAAAAACAGGAAAACCAAATGGTAAAAAGCGTCACGTGACTAATAATAATAATCGTCAACAGTCTTTGTTTCTCCAGTATTCATTCTCCTCCAGCCCTGAATCATAGCCTCATTTGTTAATTCAGTGTTAAAATGTCTGGTGCAGAGAAAGCTGATCCTCTCTGACCTCTTGTGCATTTAATTTTCTCGCAGCTCTTCTCCCACCGGCGATTACCCACGTGGCCCCTCTAATCTGACAGACGGCTCATGTTTACTGATTTCTATGATGGAAGAGAGGAGCCGTGCAGCCAGAGCAGTGTCACCACAGGAGAAAAAAACAGCCCACCATCACTCACTGCGCTTTTTACAACTCCTCCACATGATCCGAGACGGACATTTGAGGAAGAAAAGCCTTTAAACTTCACTTTATCGCCTCGGAGTTACTTTATCGGACATTAGAGGATGGACTGATTACTTTCCGGCGCTGTCTCTCTCTCTCTCCACACCGGCTCTACTCGCCTCTGGACGGCCAGAAGTTTCAACTTTCCTGCAATGATGCTGAACTTCCCTCATCGCTCATTGTTCCCAGTGGTCGCAGCGGCTGTCCTGACAGCTGTTAAAGGTGGGATTTATGATTTTAATGAGCAGCAAACTCTTCTTTTTATTGCATCTATTTATTGTTTCATGTGTGCTGGAGCGGACTCTGTGGATCACATATGAAAGGAACTGGGTTGGAAGTAGCTGGAAGGCTTCAGCTGTGTTTACTAGATGAAATGTGCAGCCTAAGATGCTTTAGAGATCCAAACAAAGACAAGATGGGTATAAAAGATTTGCTCTTTTGAAACCACGATTCTGGCTCCAGCTCAAATGTACAAAATGGGGGAACTGCAGCTGCTTGCTTTGGTCCTTCAGTGGTGAAAACTTGAATCAGCAGGCCCATAAAAGAATGTATGAAGTTGCCTCAAACATGAGGGAGAAGTAAACAGAGCAACACTTGGCTTTTTAAGTATCTTCTTCATGTTTCAAGATGACAGGCTGCTAAAGAATTTAGGGCTGTATTTTCATTTTGAAGGTTTAATGCAACCTTAAAAATAAAGGAAATGCCCACATTATGATTTCAGAGCCCATCTCTCTCATGTGTGAGGGCACCAGGCTGTGCAGGAAGTAGGCTGGTGTGTCCATGTTTTTAAGGTTTTATGTTCTCTAGTCTCTGCCCATTTCATTGTCCCTCAGTTGAAATGAAAGTGACAGCCTGCTCTGGTCCTGTGTGCAGCAGTAAGCCTCATCTGTGGGATTAAAGAGGCCTGCAGCTCAGGCTGCACAGCTGTTTCTCTGCTTGTTTAAAGATAACCTGCATCGGGAGCTATGAAGTCACAGTAAGCTGTCTGTCCGCTCTGTGATACCGATATCATGCCAAAGACTACTTTCTGAGATTGCTTGGCTTTAAATCTGCACATGATAACTGTCTGTGCATGTTTCATTGTACATACATGTGGGGCAGCAGGACTCAGCTGTGCAGCTGTGCTTCTAATGCGTGTCTAAGTGATCAGCCTCTGATATATACCCTGCTAGTGCTGTCCATGAATATGCATGGAAGGAGGGCTGGGAAATATGGATTAAAACCCCTGTTTGGGGCTAAATGGCAAATATTGAACTGCACACTGACATCACTGTAAATGAGTAGCTTTTTAGTGTACTTGTACTTTTTGCAAGTAGATTTTTTAAAAACAGTACTTTACTGGAGTAGCATCTGAGTGCTGAATAACCCCCCAACCCCCTCAAAAAGCTATACTGATTAAAGATTAATATTAACTAGAGATACAATACCAACATTTTAACTTGAGGCTGTTACACTGGTGGGTCATATTGGAGGAGGGCAGCTGGAGGAATTAACCATTTTAGGCAGCCAATCGTGCTGTAAACAGGGGGGAATGGAGAAGCCTTGATGCCATTGACTTTTTGTCTTGTGCATAGAGGTACTCTGACACATGGAGAGAGAATCCCCGCAGGCAAGAACCCCCCCGGCAAGATTTCACTATGCACAAGAGAGAGGAGCCATATCTAACTCTTGACTTAACCCGTACAACAGTCACCTTGAGTTTTGTCTTAAAACCTTGGCAGTCACTCTTTACAGAGACATTACTGTGAAGAAAGTAAAATTAAGATCAGGTCTGAAAATACAGGTATTTGTCTGCACAGGACACCTCACACACTGTTTGTTGTTTACCTATATCGGGGATGAGGGGACGGGAGGCTTGAAAGTAACTTCATTTGCCAAAGGGGAGCCTGGTAGAAAAAGTACACTACAGGGTGTATTAGAATAAAACACAGTACTGGCCCTTTGAACTTAAACTGGTTTTGGTAACTGGATTATTTACATTCTTACTCATACATTCACAGTTAGTCTGTCACCATGTTGCTTCATCAAACGACATGAAAACAATTCAAACTCCAACTATGTTATGATCAAATTCATCCATAACTGTATATTGAGGAGCCGGGGAACTGGCGACCCATGGCTATATCTGTGGTTGCCATTGCTGGCTTCCTGTTTTACTGAGCTCATCAAATATGTGTTGACTTGAAAGCAAATTAAAGAAACACTAACAAAAGACCTACTCCAGCCAGTAAATAGTCACAAACTGAACATGTTGGTGGAATAAATTTGGAACTTGAACAAAGTTGTAAGACTCTGGTTTACGCTATTGACAGAATTTAACAGTGTATTTGTGTTTTCTTGTGGGAGAAAGGGTTTTTGAAAACTACAAATGTGTAGATAGGATTTTTAAAAAGAAGAAAAGAAAACCTCAGTGTAAACAAACAAACAACAAACACATGTAGAAATTACCTTAACTGCACAAACTGGTGGCGTTTTTGTCTATTAAGGTTTTTTTATGTGTTTCAAAATGATAAAATCTTATATTAATGATTAATGGAATAAAAAAGTACAGAAACTTTGTAATATTTTCACTTTTACAACTAAATGAAAGACAGCAATATGTAACTATAAGAACACCTCCCCACTTCAATATGTTGTCAGTAAATCTGAATTGAGGCTCTGACAATGGTTTTCTTATATTTGTTTGTATCTGAATATAGTAAATATCCCAAATCTGGGTATTTTGGACTTTGTTGCTGTGGTACCAAAAAGGTATCATCTAAATTTATACCAGTAACATAAATACTCATTGATTAAATTAAGTAAATGATGACCCCCCGTTTAGAGAAAGCGTGTCAAATATGTAATCTTGTGGTCAATAAGCATGTTATTGTTAGTTGTTCCTCCTGGAAACAATCTTTCACAGAGCACTGGACCTGGCATCCATGAAAAATAAGTCATCATCAGGACAAATAATATCAATATGGTTAAGTCAGTCTCACACTGTCTCTTGTTAAAGTACAGTATATCAGATATCTTTAAAACTTGATATACTGCACAGCCTAATATGAAAGCTTGATGTGTCAGTGAAACTATCAGAAGTTTATATTTCAAACAATTCATTTGGCTTTCAGTGCCCTTTGTCAGGTTATGTCTGAAAATCCAAACACTAAGCACGAGTATCTGATCAATAAATAATATGCTCACTGATGTGTGGCAGCCTGCGTCATCCCTGGACCAATTTTCAGTCTCAGAGCAGAGGCCAGGAGCTGGCTGGAATAATTTTGAGCTACATGTACTCACATCATCAGCACAGTAGGGCCTGTTACACATGCTCAGTTAAACAGCCATTACATATGTTAATTTACATAATATCAAAAGAATAAGGAAATCTTTCTCATCATTTGAAGTCTGGAAAACACATATTATAGGCAACACATCTATATATGGTTATTTGATAACCTAACTAGAAAAGCACTTGGAGAGCGCAGACCTCCGCCAAGCAGCTTCAGTCCACTTTGGCGAAAATGGTGCTATCTGGCAATGTTAAAGAATCCTTTAAACAATTCCTGTATCCGGATGGTGATTTGGATCAGTCCCAAAATCTAATCATTTCTTCCTTAACCCATTCCACACATTTCCTGAATATTTCATCCAAATCCATCCATAACTTTTCAAGTTATCTTGAACACAGAAAAACAGACAAACAAACAAACAAACTAACCAACGCCGGCAAAAACATAACCTCCTTGGCGGAGGTAAATATAAAACTATACAGATGTTTGGCTCAAGGGTTGTGATAATGATAATTCAGAGAACAATTATTATATTGGACAGGAAGCAATTATTATCATGCAGGGATTGTTTGATTTGGACAAGTTCTAGGTTAACTGATGAAATCTTTGGCCCCACCTGTCATACAAACATAATCAACAGTAATTTAAAAGTTTGAAATGGAAATTTCAAAGACAATACAAATAACACTATCCATTGTTACAACAGAACCACATTATTTTATTGATTTCAGCAAACAAAAATATAAGGCCTTATTAAACCAAAATGGCCAAATACTATTTCCCATGGCAGCTGCTGACAATGTGATAGCTTTATAATTATGCAAACTTACTTATTTTTTACACTAAAGCGGTTAACATTTCACTGAAATGACTCCTGCGTGTCTGATAAACATGTTAAGCTTTGTTCAAACTGCAGGCAAAAGTGGCCCATATCTGACTTTTTGCCCATTTGTGACTATCTTATTTTTTTAGGACAGTCTGAACAGCACAAATCAGATTTTTAAATCAGACGCAGGCCACTTTTATATGTGGTCCTAAATCAGATACATATCCAGTATTTCTCAACGCAACCTCACTCTGTATGGTCATGTCTCATTACATCCAACCTTTGACGTTATTGAAGTCAGACAGATGTCACAAATCTGCGCCGGAGGAGGCAAGACGCGTCGAGATCCAATCCAGACGAGCCCCCACGTCACAATCCCACCACTCCTGGCTCAGACTCCACATCCACACAGACCTCTGGACAGAGGCAGCAGCCACTGCTCCACAACAGGCCTCCACTAAAACCTGTGCTCTTTTTTTCTCAATCTTCTTCTTCCTCTTATCACTTTGTCATAATTTTGTCAGCTTCGATTGCACAACAGCTTCAAAACTGATACACACATGCTGAAGTCTGATGGTGGTAACATTTAAATTGTAATGTGAAAAACCAAAAAATGGATCTCAACAAAAATCTGAATTGAGCCTCAGGACTTGCAGTGTGAATGTGGCCTTAGTTAGTATTAATTACTGTGAAGAGCCTCCATCCAGAGTTGACATCATTTTTATTTAAGCACACGTTTGATGTCTTTAAAGTTAAACAAGGAATGGTTTACAAACTCTGTTTTTGGTATTGTACCTTCACTTGTTTAACCTGCTGGGCTGAATCACAGCACAGCTTTCAGTACCATTCTCTAAATGCCATAGCCAAAGATTCTGAACCCACTTTGCCCTTTCTGCTCTGTAAGCTGTCTAATAGTGCCCTCTGTTTTGATAATAAATCTTGAATATTACTGTAACACCAGTCATATGCCTTCACATGTGAGTGAATGGAGGCAGCTATAGACTGACTTAGAGCAGAAAAGAGGAAAGAAGTGTCAACAAACATAACGCAGGTCTTCTGTCTGTGTGGTTTAGCTTTCAAAGAAACTGACTGTGTTAGTAACGAAATATACACAGACTGTTATTATGTATGCTGAACACATCACAGATACAGACTAGAATGAACAGGAAAATGCGTTGGTTACACAAGTCTCCACACACTCACATTCACCATGCAGACATTTGATTTATCAGCTGGAGCCCTGGATACACATCACATGCATTAACATAAATTCAACATCAAATGAAACCCATGCTCAAACCCATCTTTGGATCATAATTTTCATTCTGGCGATGGGTGTAGGCTAGAAAGGAACAGCTAAGAAAAGAGAGAACAGCAAGGAAGTATGTTGTGATCATAGAGATAGATCTATATTGCTTATGCAAACTTCAATATTTGCTCACATATAACAAATAAATCTGTCTTGGACGCAGTGATTCAGTACATCTCAACAACTGCAGATTTTCCTCACATTGTGAAGAACCAGTGCCAGTTGTATATTCCCCCTAAGGCATCAGTTTAATCTGTGATATCTTTAAAACAGCATCCTGGTGTTCTTTTATGCATACTACATTTTTATATCAACCCTGACATCTGTATTTTTCACAGATTTCCAGCGCCCTGAGACAGAGAATTGATTTACATATAGATGCATTCATGAAATATGTTTTGAAAATCAGGCAAGAATGATTTTCACCTCCAAGGCCTTTCAGAAAAAAAAAAAAAAGATTTTACCTTCACTGGTGTTTGTGTTCAGATAGTTATTTTGTGAGGGAGGAAGAAGTCACATTCAGAGAGATTCATTCTGAAGAACTCGACAGGGAGGATGGCAAATTACCAAGAGTCTTTGGCAGGAGGGGTTGGGAGCTGTCACGTTCAGCATCCTGTTGGGACAAATAGACATTTCAGAAGATAGAAAACAAAATTTTCAAACACAGACATATTACAATCCCTTTTTTGTGTGGACAGTCCAAGAAACATGCAAGAAAAGTAAAGATCTGAGAATACCTTTGTACCCCAAGTATATGTGATTTAACACGAAAGGTGAAAATCAGAATACACAAGAATGCAGTGCACTTAATTACCCGCTATAGACCCATCTGGAATAAGTACAAAAGAGAAAATGAAGCTGATGGGCCGTCCACATGGGGATGAGTTTCCTTAAAAGTTTTTAATGTTTTAGGCGTTTCTCTCACACAGATCTGGCATTTTGGGCGCTGGGAAACACACAGTTTTGAAAATCTCTAAACAACACATAAGCACATTTTAGAGAAGATGATCTCATAGCCCCATCTCTCTCTTAAACCACATGCACTTACCCTACAACAGTAGAATAAATGGTGGAAAACAGTGTTGTGCCTGTGCTCCAGTAGCTAGTGAGCTTGTCTATGGCTTTTAGAGCAGAATCGTCTGCTCCTTGTGAGCAACAATTGGACAGGGAGAACAGCTTAGCATTTGTATACATCTCACATGCTTTATACACATGCTCTTCTTCTCTGGTTTTGGTATACTACAACATTTTCAGTGTTTTCATGTGGACAGACACATTTCTTGAAATGATGCTTGAATGTTTTTATATTGTCCATGTGGACAGTGTCTAAAAGTTCTCTTTGGCTGAACATTAAGGGCCCTACCATGCACATGTAATAAGCTGTTTTTTTGTGTGTGTGCACCGCAGATGTCTTTCCCATTTTCCACCTGGCACAGCTTTCATTTCTCCACCCATTACATATGTTCAAATAGCAAAGGAACACACACTTCCATTTATGCCCATTAGTGTATTCAATCATTCATTCATTTTCTATACCGCTTATCCCTTTAGGGGTGGGGTGGGGGGATAGAGCCTATCCCAGCTGTCATTGGGCGAGAGGCAGGGTACACCCTGAACTGGTCGCCAGCCGATCGCAGGGCCACATAGAGAGACAGACAACCATTGACGTTCACACTCATCCCTAAGGGTAATTTGGAGTCACCAATCAACGTAATGAGCATGTTTTGGTCTGTGGGAAGAAGCAGAAGTGCCCGGAGAGAACCCATGCATGCACGGGAAGAACATGCAAACTTCACACAGAAAGGCCCGACCCAGGGATCAAACCGGCAACCTTTTTGCCGTGAGGCACGTGCACTACCTGCTGTGCCACCGTGCTGCCCCATTAGTGTATTTAACTAGAAAAGAGGAAATGTCAGATGCAGAGCTGACATGATCATATCTTGAGGGTGCAGAAAATTGCTGCAACTTAAACCATCGAAAACCAGAAGTTGTGAGTCTGATATATAGAGGATGCATTTGAAACTTGAAGTGCTGCAAGAGCACAAACCTCCACCAATACATTTCCAACACTGTGGAGTGAGTTATTGTCAACAATGTGGAAAACTGCCCTAACTCACACTGTTAACAAATGCTTTGAGAAATTTCCCAGATCTGCATCAGGTTTCAGATCATCACCAAAATCTGATGACTTCTCCCTTGTGCAATGACCGACATGCCCTAAAAAAGTCAGCAAAATCTGTTCCTAGCTTTTAATGTCAGATATATATTTAATTTTATAAACTAATTCATGAGTACAAATAAATCAAGTGGATTATGTATTTACTTCATAAGGACAAGACTGTTTTAATCTATTAAATAAAGTTAATTAAGGAGCAACATTCTAACAGCACTTGGAGGCAATCACTAACATGCCAAATAACTTCATGTATATAAAATAAAAAAAACCAATCATTACTTAAGTCATAATATTTTTTCAAGCCAATAATGATTTACATATCCAAGCATAATTGCAACTGCAATTATAATTGTATCTCAGGGTTTAGATTATCTAATGTTTTTTTTATAAGCTGGGTCCTGGGAAAAAACAAACTTTTATTTTGGTTTAAGCGGAAAAAGTTTTGAAACCCCTGAAAATGAGTATAAAGATATTAACAACCAAACTTGATCTGATGTTAAGCAAAAACAATTGGAGAAAAGACAAATCTGTCTGATCTTATGGGTTTAAGCAGGACATTACAATAAGTAATGAGGACATGTTTTTTCATGTGTCACGCATAAGTGTCTCATGATGTTGTGGGAAAGCTTCAGTGAGATCCACCTTTAATCTGAGCATCAACATATTTTTAACAGTGTCCTGTGTGTGCATTTACTGTCACAATAAAATGAAAAGACTCAAATCCAACAGCAGTCTGTTAATAAGCAAAAGTCTATCTGACAGATTTGCTGCTTTTTTTAAGGGATAAGAATGGCCTTGATTGCTTTGATTCATGTATAATAAAGGCACATAATCCATTTTTATTGAGGTTTGCACTCAAAGCTGTTGTTGATATGTTAAATTGTCACTTCATATTATATAAGCTGAAAGCCTGTTATTTTGTTAGAGCATTGTGTCAGGGTAATTTTATTTTAAAATAGACTTTAACTTCTGGAGGTCGGGGTAAATAAGTTTTGTAATTATAAACCACAGCACACAGAGAATAAAACTTTGCCTAGAAATGATTAATAAACTTTCCCTTTGTTTTCATCAAACTCAGATGACTCTATGCAGTGAAGATTAATATGTCAGAACAAAGGTAAATTTTTAAAGCGCACTACAAACTAAAACATAGCCTTGAACTGCTTTGACCTGTGTTGATAACATTTTAAGTCTTGCTTTTCTCAAATATAACAAGCTTATGCCTGAAACCACATGTATTTTTCTTTTCTGTCCTCTGAAGTCTACTGCAAGTCACTTTGTGAAAAGACTTAGTTCTTTTAGTTTGCATCTGTTTTACTTAACAGAGGTGATTTGAATTACTGTAGTTTTAGGACAGAATTTTAGTCTGAAGTTCTGCATAGAGGAGACTTTTGTAGTCAAGAGTCCACAGTTCAAGGGCTTTGGTGTAAAACTTGGTGTGGGACATGTCATGTCACATTTTTTCTTTTTAAAACAACATCTCCTGAGTTCAAAGAAGGAGAATGAAGTTGCTTAGTTGTACTGTGCACTGTATTTAGGAGTAATATGAATCAGACAGTCAGCTGTCATAACTTGGGGGGGAAACTGATAAGAAAAATGAGATGTTTTAAGCAGCCATTGGCACGGCAAAGAGGGAGAAGAGGAGAGGCCTTAATACCGCTGACATTTTGACTAGCTAATAGAGGTACTCTATCATGCTAAAGAGATATATTAAACACACTAAAGGGCATTTTAACCTAAAAAAGCAGAATCTGGGCTCTTTAAAGAGCAAGGTGAACTTGTAGACTAAAACTTGAGTTTTTACAAAATTAGTTTAAGATTCATTTTAAAATGGATTTCATTCTGCTACTGAACATAGAAAACACATACTGATCCTACATTAAATATGATTATCCTCAGATTAAAGTTGGATTCTGCAGAGGTATTCCCACAATCTAAGAAATAAGTGAAAAGACACAACTATTTACTTTCCTCCTCCAATGCAACTCATTTTTACATCCTCTCATCACTGCAGAAAATCAGTGGTATTTAACCTAACTGCACATTTGAGGCACTTTGGACCAAATTAAGGCACATGGGATAATATTTAAAGCACTGAAGATGGCAAAGTCTTCACCAAAATGTGACTTTAGAGATGTTTACACGACAACAGTGAAGAATTCTCCTCCTCCACAACCATCAGCAACATTTTTTTAAAAGGACAAAACAAAACAAACAAAAGATTCATGAATTTTCAGTCATATCACAAGGGAGAAAAAAAATCTTACAAACCAGCCAACTCACATTTTTTAAATTGTGGTGCCAAGATAGCAGCAGATGTCACTGTTCAACAGCGCTATGAGGCAGTGTTTTTAGTTAAAAGGCCTTCAGTTTGACAAAGTTAACAGAATATTTCGTGACAGAACTAAAAGTCTGTTTGGCTCTACTGTAACCTACAGTAACAGAGCATCCTATTGTGGCAACTGACAGCATTGATTTGCTATTTGCTCCTCAATGGGGCTCTGTAGAAGCAGGGTTTTATACAGACTTACAGAGTTGTTGGCTAGTGGAAGAAAGTGCCAGGCTCCAGTGCCCCAACCTCTGATGAAAACAAACAAAACAAAATGATTAATTCAATTTAAAGTCTGGCAAAAACTTCTTGCCTTCAATGTGAAGGAAAGAGTTTTTGGCTCAACAGCGACAAAATATTTGATGAACAGAGCCCTATAATGTGTCAAAAGTACAAACTGAGGCTTCGCATTATCACTGATGAAAATATAAGCAAAATTATTGTAACCACATGTCACTTAATGGATGAAATTATTTATATATATATAAATATATATATATATATATATATATATATGTATATGTATATGTATATGTATATGTATATATATATATATGTATATATATATGTATATGTATATATATATATGTATATGTATATATATATGTATATATATATATATATATATGTATATGTATATATATGTGTGTGTGTGTGTGTGTGTGTGTGTATGTATATATTATTTTTAACAGTTTAAACCTTGCATACATGGTGTGAATATGAAAACATAGTAGAATTTCCATGGTTTTCTTTTTTGAGAACATAATAACAGAAAGACACAAAGACAGATGAAAATATAGAAATCTATTAACCTTGTGGTCCAGGTGGATCCGCCTGATTCAATGTCTATAATCAGTCATTTTGCAAAGCTCCAAGTCAAAATGATTGAGGTTGACCAACTACCTAATCAGCTTTGTTAAGGGCAGGAAGAGGCGAAGTAGCAGTTTTATCAGGCAACATTACTTTATTGAATTGAAAACAAATTACTTGTTTTGGCAAGAGTTTGCTCTACAGTGTGGCCTTGTATTGAATGTGATTGATGGAACCATTGTCCTATCACCTGCCAGATATGCTTTCGAAGGTTCTGTCCTCCCAAAACACTTTCTGTGGGCTGTTGCCGAGGTGAATTAGTGAAGTAAATTCTTAGTACTTATTAAATGATTTAGCTGGTGTGCCAGGTCAGAAATGTGTATCCCAAAGGCCTATTGATAACCAAAAGGGGCAACATCTACAGGCAAATACAGAATTGAAATGGAAAATAAATTTCATGCTTTAAAAAACACAATTGGGAACACAAGAAAAAAGCAATGATGTAATCTTTCAAAATATTATACATTCATGGCAGTCTAAGGTTTTAAGTCAATGATGGGAAAACAGTTCCTGGCTGTGGCTGAGTGAATAGGCAGCTGTTTGGTTGGTAACTGTGACTTGAGGAAACCCCCTGTAGAAGTATGATGTGGGCTTGTTCTCTCGGGCCATAGTGCATTTATTTGAAAACAACTGTTACTCAAGAGAAGGAGATCAAACATGTTTAAAGCACAAATGGAAACAGATACACAATAGAGCTCTAAATAAACTAATAAACTACAACACAGTGATGCCTTTCTTGCTCACTAGAGTTCCATCATTGAGTGACGTTACTTGAAAGCTCTCTATGACACGTTTATCATCATGTGCTCTCATTCAAATGTACAGACCCTACCATCATTAAACACCCTAGTTCCGGGGTCAAAAATACAGCTATTTTTCCAAATAGTTATATTATAGGCCAGAACATTTACTTCTGTTTTCACAGAATAAAGGGTTTTGGTTGATTTTGCCTTTACAAGAATTAAATAATGAATCCTAAGAGAGAGAGAGAGATAGATAGAGAGGGCTGGGTCGATCAAGACATTGTGTTCCCATTACAAACAGAAAGCAGAGTGTTGACAGCTCCCCACAAACAACAGACGACCAATTCACAGTGAGGGTTTGCACAGAAAATATAAAGGTATGTTTTAAAGTTGTGAAGTTGTTATTACTGGTGAGCCAGGTTTGGCCCATGCACAGACTGCTATTTGCTGACCCATGGCCTAGTTTATGGCCCATAATCTGTGAGTCTGCTCCCTTATAACTGAAGTCACAGACATGATATAATCCTTAATAGTTCTTTTCTCAAAAGCAGCTTTGAAACCTAAAATGTTGACTCAAGACGTGATAGTTTTAAAACAATAACTTTTCTATATATTCTCTCATTTCAGTTGGTGAAAGCCAGAAGATTGCTGAAGATTTTGGAGAGTTGTCCATCCCATCTCCTGTTTATCGTTCTGTCAACTTCAAGGTTCTCAATGTAGACCATGTGTTTCTCAGACAGGACAGTCCAGAACCATCAGGAAACTCCAGCCTGAAGGCTCAGACTCAGACTTTTCTCATAACCAGTCCAGCTGCTGGGTTCCTCCAGCCAACAGTCAATGCCTCATTTGGACCGTTAACCGTAGATGCCCCAATCCCCTCTGACCAACTCCTTAGTGGGCGCAGGATCCTGCCAGTCATATTAGTTCGCCAGGTTCGATCTTCTTCACCAATTGTAAAGATCCTTTTCCACATGCCCACAGTTAGCAACCTCGTTGTCAGTCCAGAAAACACCGGGTCTGGGGAGGATATTTGGAGTAAAAGTCCTGGATCCAAAGTGAAGGACGGAGCCTACTGTGTCACAGCCTATGCTTTCTGGGACACAAGAGAAGTGCGTGGAGCATGCCTGGTACTTCCAGGTGGATTCTGTGTGGCTCAGCTGAAGCCAGAACCCACCTGGTTCAGCTCAAGCAGTCGATCAGGCAGCTCCAGCAGGGAGGCTGGAAGAAATGAAGCAATAAAAGGGCTCCAGGGAAACCAGGTAGAGGTCTACTTTCAGAGTCGGAGGGATCAGACAGGCCAGTGCACTCCACAGGATAGTCTGCGACGCATGGGAGTGGGAAGAGGAAGAGATTCAGGGGGATCAGGGACCCCCATGAGGAGGATAGGAAGTGTCACTCTTCTCAGAACTCCACCAGGGAACCCCACGTTTCTTCGTTTGAGGCTTGGGGGTGCCGTGGTGATCCAGACCTCTTCCAAGCCCCTGAAGACTACAGATGTTGCAACTTTCTATGTTTTTCTGGCTAGCACATCTGCCTTGGAAAATTTCAGTCTGAGGTAGGATATCTTCACTCTTTTTCTGTTGAAGCTGGATTCTTGACTAAATGTTAAATAGTTCGGTAAATGCTTTCTTGGTGTTGACTAAACAGCAGTGAGGTTGTGTACTCAATCAAAAATCTTTTCTATTTTTTTAACCAGCAAAGGCAACTTCATCCATTTTACACTGAGCACTCTACTGAAGTAGTGTTGTATTGTCTTAACTCTTTAACGTTAAACGATTTTCACACATTGTCAGTTTTGTTTTCTTCTTCAGATATACGGTACTGTTAGCTTACAAACTGCCACTGGTTAGCAGGACACTTACTGTTCTGTTACACCTCCTGTACAATGTGTAAGGCAATGAGGTTCATGCTAAGGCTAACTTGCTCCACCTGTGAGCCACCATTAGAGGTAATGACAGAGGCATTAAAGGGGGAATGAACTAGCAGTGTTCAACATTTAAGCTAATGAGGCAGAACAATGCTGTGTGTGCATGAACATGTGTATGACTCAGACCATTGAACATGTTACATATTGTGGCTATCACGCACCTAATATGTCCAAAATGGCTGCTTTATTACAGAAAAAATAGATTAAAAAAATAGGTCATGACTGGACGTTGATTGTTGCACTCTTCAGTAGTTTGAAGTTTTTAGAGACCACTTACCGACATAGAAGGTGACCAATGGGGTTATAAAAAAAATAAAGAAGGAATCCTTGATAACTTAAGAGGAGAGTTTTTGGTGTGACAGCGACAATATTCTACCACCACACCATCATACATACAAACTTAACAGAACTGGCAGGACCCTGTGTTCCCAGCATATGTATCAAAAACAGTAGTTTTCTAACTTTAAACCCTTTTAACATGAGGCACAGCGTCTAATAATTCTGTACATGCTGATTTCTATCTGCGAATTTAATAAAAAATGAGAAACAAACATATTACTTATGATGAAATATTTGAAATAAGACAAAATAAGGTTTTTCACCAAAAATTTTTTTCTTTTGATTTTAAAAATGTAAACACATAATAATGGCATTTTTTTTTAAAATAAAACCATGATATTTTGGAGCTTATCTTGAACATATACAACATATTATTAAGAAGTAAGAAAATTCCCTTTTACTCTACCAATTTCAACATTGATTTAAATTAGGATTCATAATTTTTACCACTACTTTTCAGAGTTATCAGAATTAAATTATGGCTTGAAGCAGGGTAATTGTAGAATAATGAAAAGCTCTAACATTGTTTGTTTTTCAGGTTTTAAAGAATACTCAACATGGTTTCAATCTCCTCTCTAACCTGCATGTTCTGCTAATTACAAAACTCATTAAGGTTTACAGGATTTTCAGCTCCCAAATTTGCATTTCTTTGTGGAAAACTAAAGCATTTAAAGTACTGATACAATAAGTTAGGGTAAAAAAAAGTCATCAGCTGCTGTTCAATTGTTGTAACAACACATGGCTGTACAAAGTGTCAAGGCACATCTGGACTTGTTTTAAGGCACATAATTTGAGAACCCTGCTTTAAGGATAAACACAGTTCCAGCTCCAGTAGTCAAAAAAAGAAATAAAAATAATAACCATTACGGCCTGATGGTTGGATAGAATTTGGCATAAACATGAAAGCATGGATCCCTTCTTGTATTGAAATTTCAGTCTGTTGGTGGTGGTGTACTGGTTTGGGTACTTATATTTTCTTAGCACACTTTGGGCTCCTCTGTACCAAATTAGCTATGTCTATACTTCACAGCCCACCTGATTACTGTTGCAGACCATGTCCATCCCTTATGACCATAGTGTATTTATCTTTTGATGGAAATTTTAGCAGGATCACACTTTATGTCACAAGCTCAAATTGTCTCAAACTTATTTCTTCAACATTACAATAAGTTCACTGTACTCCAGTGGGCTCCATAGTCACTAGATCTCAATCCAATAGAGCACTTTTGAAATCTAACATCTTTGTGATGCCATCATGTCAGAATTACAGCAGTTCTGAAAGTAAAAGGCAGTCCAATTCGGTACAAGCAAGGTGTACCTGATATAGTGGCCTTACCCGAGTCTTTAAGTACGGCTTTTAGCTGTTTTTTTATGCATAGTGATGAATTGGTTGCTTGGTTTGAATCACTCCTTCGATGATCTTCAAGACACATACTTCATTGTAAAAGCTTGTATGTCTTGAAGGCGAAAAGCAGCACACACTGAAGTGAGCAACAATCACATTTAAGCCCACGTAGTCAAATACACAGAGATTTGCATAATATATATTCTGCAGAAACAAAGTGTAATTTTTCAGCTCTGTTGCTGAGTTTACAGATGACAGGAGTTAAGGAGGAGTCTCATAAAATTTAATTGACACTGAAACAAGTGAGGCTGAAAAAGAGACCAAGTTGGAACATTATGATGTATATTTGAGTATCTTTATGAAGGATAAGCTCCATGCATTTAAATGGTTGCTTAAGGCATTTGAATACTGATGGGGCTTGCCACGAAGGCCGTTCAGTGAACGCTCGAGCGCCAACAAGACTTGTGTTGTCTGTGCGTTTCACCGGCCTCATAAATTTATGCCCCATTATATCCTGTCGACTTCAACTTCTCAGGTTGTGGGGGAGTTATGGAGAGCACTCTTCCATATCTCAACATCCCACTAACATTTCAACAAGGTTCTCTGGGTATTTGACTTCATAAATAATGCATCTGTTTAATGGAGCAGGAAAGCAAATAACTAAAATCTTCATGACTCTGTTGGATCGTGGGGATTGAACTCAATATATGAGCAATTCTGCCGCATCAAAACACGCAGTTCAATCTGTCTCACAGTTTCCACTTGCTGCCTCTTGGTGCGCATCCCTGGGTGGAACAAAATTGTTTTTTTATCAGGATGCTTTAAGGCATTTATATGCAAAACTATCACATCAAGGTTGGAGTTTCCAGTCTTTACACAGCTTAATGGTTTTGTTTCAAACGCAAGACAAATTTCTCTTTAATCCCATGATTTAGTGATATCATGCTGCAAAAAACATAGGAGGCGTGCAGTAATCTGCAGGAAAATGGAGACAAAGTTATGTGTATAATCCCTCAGGCACATGCGGTAGTTAAACCTGTGGCAGTGTGTCAGTGCCCTTTCTAATACCAGACTTAGACAAACATGCCAACAAACACACAAACCCAGTGACCTGAATCTTGCTCCACTAGCATTGCTGAAAGTCTGTGATTAAGTTTTTGGAGAGGCGCCGACCCTTTGACCTTCCTTGTTACTTTTGAAGATTTGGAGGGATTTACCAGCTCTCCACCTTAAATTCCCAAATTCTGACTTTGTGACTGTACCGCTCGTGCTTCTCCAGACAGGGCAGTGATTTCCCCTTGTGAATCTTTGACCTACTGTCACATTCAGTGTGAGATTGGAAAGAAATGGGGCCTGAGGCTGGTGGTTAAGTCCGAGTCACGGTTAGCTCCGAGGAGCTTGGCAAAGAGATTGATTCCTCCTGGGAGAAATCCCTGCTCCACTTCACTCTTTGGCCCAAGATTGAGTCCACTCCAGCAGGGTTAGCCCAGATAATCTCAAACCCTGATTGAAAATGAATCAAGAGGTTAACCCTTGAGGGTAAGGATGATATGGGCTGACTGCCAGGATTAAGTACAACTGTGTGCTGGTGGCTGTGGTTTGAAGGGACATCATTCCCACCTGTTAAACTCACACGCACTGTAAAAAAACATCACCTGTGGTCAATTTGTTTGGATGTTTCCAAGTAATATAGAAAAAATGTTGAATTATGGAAAAGTAATCTGTCATCTGTTCCAACTATAAGAACTAAAGGGACAGGAGAAGTAAAAGTCAAATGACAAAATACAAAATGTTCCTTCAATTTTTTTTTTCATGTTTCACTTTTTAACAACATTAACTGTACTACTGAATGGACATGTCTGTATTTTTTTTTTGTTTACTAACAGTAAGGGTTTATTGTATCCCTTCAACCCTGAGCAGCAGAAGGGATGAGGATAAAATCCAAGCACAATATCGGATTACTTTAAATCCATATCAGTCCCAGTTTATACCAACTTCAGAATGAATTGACATTGTGTGTCTTATGTATGACATTTACATGGCACATCTGCATACAGACAAATGAAAGTTATTGGGGGAAAAAGGAAAAAGAAACAAGTTGAGTAATGAGAAGAAGTAAGTGTGCTTAATGCAGGGTTGTCCTGAATTGTTTTCTGTCTATTTCCTTTGAAAATACTGTATGTGATTATATTGAAGACTTTTAGTCGTCCATTACCAAATTGATCACATGTGGTCAATGCTTTGTTTCCAAAAGCAGAAAGGATCACTGTGTGTAGTTAAGTGTATTTTAGGATAAAATAAACCTGCATTATAGGGATATTGTTCAATCTTCTTCATAACTACAACCAAGGATACATCTGGTCAGGTAGCATTGCACTTCAGGGAGATATATGAAATGTTTACTTATCATACAAATGGCAAAAAATCCTTGAGGATAGTTTGCGCTAAGTGTTTAAATCAGTGCTTTAGTTGATATACAGTACTTAATAATTTGTCAGACCGCCTATCATACTTACAGAAAAACTTAAATATCTAAGAAGTCTTTCAAAAACTGGTTTTAAGCTCAAAATGTTATTATAATTGAACATACATCTTGAACAGGAATGAGGAATTTCAAACTGAATTCCCCTTTTTAGGCCCAAATCTGAGCGGGCTCACTGGGCTTCTCTCAGAAGCTTAACATTCAACCATTAAAACATTTTTTTCTGTTCAGCAATGCAAGTACATACCTATATTTTGACATCTTAATAAGGAAATAATATTGTGCTTTGAATTTATCCTGCTGTGGGACAATGACCCAAAACATACAGCTAATGTCATTAAGAGCTGTCTTTAGCACAACAAGGACTTCTGGAAGCAATGGCCTGATCTCATCATCATTGACTGTGTCTGCGATTACAAGATAAGTCAGAAGGATTTAAGGCAGCCTGCATGTGATCTGGGGATGGTAACTCAAGGACTACATGCAAGTATTTATGGAAGAATTGATGTTTTTAAGGTAAAGAATGGTCAGGACAAATATAAATTACCTTCATGAAAAGATTTTTGAGCAGGATAATTCAGAAGTTCCGAACAACCTATGCTGCAAATTTCAGGGAATATTAGTCATGGCACAAGGAAGAAGTGATCCAAATTCAGATGGGGATCCATCAACTTTTTGAAGGATATATTAACATTGCAAGGTTGGGCAGTTTATACATTTTTGCTAGCATCTCAAAAAAGTTCCCAACTGATTTTGATAACATTTTCAGGGAATGTTGATCATGGCACAAGGAAGAAATAATATGATTTAGGTGGCAATCCAAATCTGGGAGTGGATTCAGAATTTTTTTTTAAATTTCTGGATCCATTTCTTAACAGTCGGGCAGTTTTCCATGTTTGTGACAACATCTCACCTGAAATGCTGTTGGGAAGGTTTGTGTTCGAGGAACACTTCTTGTTTGTTTTGATTTTTTCTTCTGTTCATTCACTTTTAAAACAAGTTAAGCTTTTAAAATTTCAATCTCCGAACACATCACACTTTAACACCTTCCTCAAACTTTTCCATTGTTCCTGTGTTGTTCATTTTAGCACAATACAGTGTTCTTTGTTAGAGAAACATTTAATTAAATCCTAAATCCAAAAAGTCAAATTAACAGAAAACAGGAATTAACCTCTTTTTGTCCTGTATGAATAGCCAATCAAACCAACAGGCAAACAAAGGGGACCAAACAGAGTCGGCAGCTCTCCAACCTCTCCATTCTCAAAAACAAAGAGATTGACAGACTCTTGTAAAGCAGCGGTCGGGAGTTGTTCACTTTACAGGTCGATATTCATTCTGTCCTCCCACCTGTGGTCAGGAACTGTCGGCGGTGACTGACAAAGACAAAGAGCGAGGGTAGAAGTGGCCGAAATGAGGTTTCTCACCAGGGAGGCCGATGTCCGCCTGTGAGCGAGAAACTCAGTGATCCAGGAAGATTTCCTGGCATTGAGCTACTACCTTTCCACTCTCTACAGGAGCCTGGTGGAAGTGGTTTTGTTCCCCTGGGAGGGATGGCCATCGGGTTCTGCTGTCACTGTGATGCTTAACTGGACAAGCAGAAAGGAACTGAATGAACAGATGTACTTTTATAATTAAAAAACTTTAGGAAAATAGAAATCACAAGTTACTGTGGTCTCCAATGAAACATAAGTGCAAATTTGCTCCCCTCTTTATCAGATCAAAACATTTAATCATCTTCTCCTTTTGAATTCAAAGACATTAAGATGAAAGACAAGCACTTATTTTTCAAAATAAATTCAGTTTTCAGAGTGTTTTTTATTAATTTGACAGCATAGTCTTTGCAAAGTAAGAAATATATTCAGAATAGTTCAAACATTCATTTAAATGCTAATGAAAATGTAAACTTGATTTTTTTTGCCTTTGGCTGCACAGTTTTGATCCAGACACCGAGCTCTGCACAAGTATGTCATTATCAGACAGTTATTGAGCTGTAAGCTTGTCGATTTGCTTCAAATACCAACTGTATCATGATTTATAGTCGACCAATCAGCTCTGACCTTGACCCTGGCTTCGTGGATATTGATTTATGTAGTGATCAATGTCAGTGAATGAGAATGTGTGTGATTGTGCACTGAATATAAGAGCGTACATTTTTTTTCTTTATTGTTTCATGAAGAGATTTTGTGGCTGTTGTGTCATTTAAATTATTGGACAGTATAACTGGTATGATGTCAGTAAGGTAGATAACAGGCAATTATTGGTATTGGCAGATTTGAATATTTCTGCCAATATTTATGGACTGAAGTTGAACATAGTGGTAAAATGCCTGTTTTGTTAGAAAAAGAAAACCTTGTGACTTTTATAGAAGCATGTTTGCTTTCTGGTCAGGTAGCTCATGAGAGAGTTACAGACTACAGCAAAAATCTGCAACCCATATTTGTACAGGTTGATCTTTTTGTGTGTTTGTCAATGGCTTGTTCTAATAGCTCTATAATAAAAATGCTATCAAACCTTCAGGGTTTTGTGTTGAAAATAATTCAAAATCATTTTTACAGTCCAGGGTTTTACAAGACTGTGTGTTTTAAGTATTTGACAAAAAGATAAATAGTAAGTGGACTTGAGGTAATATAGAGCTTTCCTAGTCTCTCTAACTCAAAGTGCTTCAGCAGTGCAGGTCAGATCTACCCATTCACACTCATTTTGGCTCACAGTCTCTCACTAATGCTGAAGTTCCTATCTAAGCCATTCATCAGCATTTGCTAACAAACCCTTAACCTTTCATACCCATTTACATGCTACTTACGCAGCAGTGGGAGCACTGGGGTTATGTGTCTTGTCCAAGGACACATCAACATGTGACAGCTGACTACTAGTAGAGTTCCCTACAAGACTAAGCCATCGACGCCCCTATAAAGGGATCCAATTCATCAATGAATAATAAAATTTGCCAGCCAATGAATCAACCGAAAAAATCATTATTTGCAGCCATAATCTCCTTAATAAATAGCCATGCTGAATGTTAGGAGGGATATCTTTAGGACAGTGACTCTTTAAACTCCATGATCATGTTTTGATTGTAAAAAAAAAAAGTATATATATATATATATATATATATATATATATATATATATATATATATAAAAATATATATAAAAAACCTCATTAGGGAGAGGCTGCGGTCCAAGCGACATGTATTTGGATATCCAGATTATCTACCAACTTCCCTGATTGGTGGAGCTTGTTGTTAACATGAAATTTGCCTGTCGGTTTCTTTTTATGAAGTTACGGTCATGGATAAAAGTCGTGGTCACTTTAGAGCACAGATGAAGGTGGAGGGTAGAGGGCTGTAGCTATGCATAATTCTAAAACAAAATGTAGAATATAAGTACACTGATGTTGAGTTTGGGACCTAACTGATCAATACAAAAACACAAATACTTCAGTTCTTAAAAAAGTCTTGGGTTCAGTCATTCTTGCATTCAAAGGACTACAGTTTAAGATGTAAACAGCTATTATTGTTGTTATATTACTTCAAACATATAATGGAATTTAAAGAAACAGTTTTAATCTGAAAGTATAAGCAGCACAGATGTAGACTATAAACACCAATATGTTGAGTTTGGGACCTAACTGTAGAAATACATTTTGAATACAGGATGCATTAGGGTTGTTAGAAAATATCACCAATTATGATATTTTGCGGCCCTCTGCTCCTTTGATATTTTTTGTGCAATATTGTGATTTTTCATTATTCAATAATTTACAGTGGTTAATGACATTTGTCGTGCACTTTAGTTAAGCCTCTGGCCCCTAGCCACAGATGTCCATCCATTTGACTTTTCATCCTCTTGAACATTTTTGCTGTTATTTCATTGTCATTGTTATTGAGACTGACAAATAAGTTTATGAAAGTTGTAGGGCCATGATCTATAAATAACACTGTAAACTGGACAGCAATATTGTGGGCTTGTAATGCTTTGGAATTTTTTAAGGACTTTGCGTTACTCTTATCGTCACTGCTGTATCACAACACATATGCTATTGGCAGAGTCTTACCAAATACACACCCTTAATATTTCAATAAATGTCTTAGCTTTTGTATCTCAATGTCTATATCTAAAGGAAGGTCCATCAATTATGGAACAAATGATTACGTTCTCTCTAAATATCTTTTAATTTAGCTAATATGTTGCCACACAAACAGTAACAGTATTTAAAGAGTGACTTTTTGTTATATATCAAAATTGTGTGTTTGTGTTCTGATTGACACGGACTGAATTTAGAGGTATTAGCATATATTATCTGCAAAAACCCAGTATGCACAGGGTTGGGATTTGAAAACCAAGTTCAATTAGAAAATTGATTACAAGCAGAGGAAATCAATAACATTACTGTTTATGCGAAACAATTCATTTTACTGTGCTCTTTATGCCCTGAAAATCAAGGAGTCAGTGCTCTCACCAGAGACAGACAGTCGGAGCAACAACAAAGAAGTCAGAGATGTAAAAATGGCAAACAGGAGATAAAAATCAAAATAGTGCCTTAATTTTTCACAAAATGACACTAACTGAAGATTTGTTTTTGTGTCTGTTGGATATAAGCAAGGGTTAAAATGCCAACACCAGTCAGAAGCCTGGTGTCTTGCAGCACAGCATTAGATATTAGAATACCACGTGTTTGACATTTTGTGTTATCATGAGAATAATTTGTTACTCGTGCAAAATCCTACAGTTTGCACAACATGGAACTGCTGGATTCTTTTCCAAACCCTTTCAAGTAAATGAGGCATATATGTTGACATAACTAAGAGAAAACTAGTGCATTACAAAACTTTCCATCATGCTAATGTTGTTGCTCTGAGACTTTGCTTTAGGTATTGTTTAATGGATGACATTTATCACTTTCAGCCATAAGGGGGTTGGTTAGAGGAAGGTGAAAAGCAGAAAGCTGAATATGCTGATAGATGCAATTTTTCTAAACTTGCTAATGTTGGGGACTAAATAGTGTTAATAAAAGAAAAGTACCTGTATGTCACCTGATGAGAGCGACGATGGCAAATGTTGTTTGTTGCATCCACAGTTCACTGTAGCATTGTGTGTGACATCATTTCAAGACTTCTTTAAAGACTTTAATAGATTGCTGCTGTGTTGGTTTGCAATCCCTTAAATATTTTCTAATCATTTTAGCATGGATGTTTTTAAAGCTTGGGGAATTAGAAAGCTACTAAAGTCAGTATGGATTTCATGACTGACCTAAAGTTTCAGATGCCTTATTGAACTTAAGATGTGTGGAAATTGGTCTTCTTTGGAATGATCAGTTTTCCTATTTTAGTGTGTTTGGTAATTGTTTTAATTTACTCTTGAAATCAATATAGAAAAAATTCTGACCTTATATCCCCTTTTTTCTATGACTCATACGACTACTCTCTGATCCTCTCCAGTGATATTTGACAGAATCATTTAGCAAAAGGGACATCTGCAATGGATTGGATAATGTTGGACCTCGGGGACTGTCTGCTACATTCACATTATTTAATAATAAGCCTTCTATCTCTCCTGGCAGAGCGATGTGTCTGTCTGAGTCTGAAATCTGATTAACTGATTCTCAGTTCTCCCAAGGGCTAATGGGAATAAATACCCCTGCCAATTCACAGTCCGCTGGCAGCCTGAGACACATCAATCTGTTAGTGACTCAACATGTTAGGCAGACTACAAACAACTGACACATCGGCTACGAATGATGCCAGAAAAAACATTCGCTCTGCAAATAAATGCACTTGGCTCTCACAGTCTCTCCCAAAGAAATGTACTGTATGTTTACAGACAACAGATGTAACAACATGGCATATGTCTTATGCAGATAAAAAACAAAACAATAAATTCTAACTTATACATGAACCTAAAGCTGACATGAATCAATAAAAGTTACTTATTTTGGTTCCCCATGTAATCAGCAATTGGCAAGCTGCTTGTAAAATGTTGTCAGCTAAGTTATGAATTACTTATGAATAACATCAGCTTCACAACATTAAAGCTACACCCTGGTGAGCAGCAACACAAAAGCAAAAGCACACTACACTAAAGCTTATTCATTTATGTAAGCAGATATCTAAAACATGATAATGGTAGTAATAGATAACAGTTTTGTTTGTAATAAAAATAATAATTAATATTATCATTGCTATTATTAATATTATTGTTGTTGTTATTATAATAATAATAATGATAAAACAATAATAATAATAAAACAATAATAACAATACTCTTGTTAATGTTACTGTTATTATTATTATCGTTATTGTTATAAATTTATGTTGTTTTTAATAATTATTATTTAAGGAATATCAGATATTTCTCACCTGTTGCGTTGCATGCTTTTATAATGTCTTTAAACTGTGCAGCGCTAAATAATGCCTGCTTTTAAAAATGACCATGAATTGAATTAAATTGAATTGAAATGGCTTAAATTATTCATTTAGTTTATTTTGCCTGAAATCTTATTGATAATTTTGATATGCTTCTGAAATAATGACACACATTATAGAGGTACTTGAGTCACTGTTTTAACAGACCCCATCAGTTTGGTCTCATATGCTTGTATTCTTAAGTCATGTTTTGTAGGTAAAAAGTAAAATAAATATTCTTTATGACAGTTCACACTGTCCCTGTCTCCACTGCTCTGATATCTAACTTGTTCATTGTTTCCTCTTGTATTTAGCTCCTCACTTTTAGCTACTGATAGACGAGAAGTGCTTGTTTTCTGGTGATGGTTAGCTTTGAATGTGTTTTTGTTATTTTCTTAGGAAAAGTGTGTGAGCTCGTTTTGTCTGCCTGAAGGTTCATCTAGTTTGGCTGCAGTAGGGACGAAGGCTGTAAGGATCAGGCTGCATCCCCGTCACCAAGAAATACATAGCTGTCCGCAAAAGTCACAGGGTTGGCTTGTTTGCCCAGATACACACACACATACACAACTACAGAAAAATATTTTTACAGCAAATTTTGGACATGTTCACAGCATGATTCAAAGGAAGAATAGGTTTGAGTAGCTGATGTCTGTAACAGCATGCTGTGAGCAGGGCAAGTTCTTGCATACATTTTTGAACTTAATTATATGAAGTAAAAGGCTAGGCCCACACATATGAAGGTGTTTTTGAAAATTTGACATTTTTCCTTCATTTTTAAAGAAGATACGGTTTACACACAATGACTCTCATGTATCAATTTTTTTCCCCAAGTCAATATAAATGTAAGTTACATCACACAGGAAGTCTTAAACCTTTTGCTTTTTTATATTAATCGTATTTTTAGGGCATTCTGACTGGATTGTACAACTAAAGTTGTTTCACAATCTGTAAATCAAATATTTGTCATAAAAATATGATACATACAGGAGAAATAAAAATGAGATGTATACACACAAATGGAAGACATGGAAGAGAAAAAAAAACAATAAAAAAATATGATTAGGATGACGGGGTCAAGATGTCAGATAGATGAGCTGTGTTTTCTCTTAGAACACAAGACAGGACTGAGTGGAGAAAGGAGGCGTGCACAGATACTTCACCTATTCCCCATGACCCTTAAGGGACAGATACTCCTAAATTGTCTGCCCGTGCTGCCATTAAATAATCTCAGGAGGTGGTGCAGTCTAAACAGCAGAACTTGAAGGGCCACTTGAGGATCTGTGAAGAATATTGATTTAATTGGAAAACTAACTCAAATTTTAAGGATGGAATGTTTCTACGTAGCATAACCGTAAACACCTGAAAAATAATTAGTGGCAGTTCAGATTAAGACTGTAAGTGCAGAAATGATAAAACACCATCAGTAAAAAGAGCTTTGAAAATATGAACCATTTTTATGCTGGTACTCAAACTCTTCATGAGTGGAAGAGGAAGAAATAAGTGGTTTTAAATGAAGGCAGCAAGAGAAGTGCCTCTCAGACTGTTTTCTTACAGCAGGAAAATCTTAATTGAGTGTGCTTGATTACCTGTGAAATACAAGTTTGTAGAGAATTATAAAGAGAGTGGCTGACAGAGATTTAGCATTGTTAAGCCTTTACTTAAAAGTAAACTGTCATTGTAATTGCATAGGGGTAGTATATCAGTTCACTGTGTCAGTACAATAAAACTAGACTTTCAAATGCATGTTAACATCTTAGTGCTAACAATATTGCCCAATATAATGTCCCCCAAGGTTGACTATCAAACATGGGTACATACATTCAGATAGATATTCACTTGAATGGGTGGCTTACTCCTCACAAACGTTGTGCAGCAGCTGGACCTGCCTGATTCAATGTCTGTAATCACGTAGATCCATCTTGCTAAGCTCCAATCTACAATGATTGTGATCGTCCCAAAGCAGCACGGCCCAGTCAGCGTCCCTTAGTGCAGGACGAGGTGGGAGCTCTGAGCAAGACGACAGGAAGTGACTGCTTGTACAGAGATTAGCATAGATGCTCAGTCACAGTTTTATCAGAGCTGGACTGCGTTTCTTTATAAAATGAAAAACAAACAAAAATGCTTTGTCTTAAGTGGTGGATTGCATTTTGTATTTTACACCGTGGCAGTAGCGCAGCCTTCTACATAATCAACTGGCCTGTAATAAATGTGATTGATGGAAAAATCTTCTAATCACCTGCTGGATATGCTTTAAAAGGTTCTGCCCATTCCCAAACACTGTCTATGGGCTAAAATTAAAATTCATTCAAAATTTGTTAAATAGTGTAACATTTATTACTATGTTTTTAACTTATCTTTACTTAATGTTGATTTTTTATTTTATGGATTTGCCTTTTGATTTCTTATCCTGTATTATTTGTCATTTTATACAGTCTTTCTGTTATATGTTAAACCTTTCACAAACATTTTCAAAATCTCAACTGAATTTGAAACTGTGACAAGAGGACAAGTGATGTGAAATTCAGGTGATACTGGTTCCAGTGTTTAAAGTAATAATTTTAGCCAAATGCTTTTCTAATTATCTTTTTGGACTTAATTCTTCCTCAGTTCCATTTTTTTCTCTTCTGTTTGATCATGTAAACAGAAAAGAGTTTGTCCAAAAGGTAATTTTTACTGCTCTGAAAGCGGCTAGGTGGCACAGCAGGTAGTGCATGTGGTTCACAGCAAGAAGGTTGCTGGTTCAATCCCTGTGTCGGTCAGGGCTTTTCTGCGTGGAGTTTGGATCTTCTCCTTGTGCGTGTGTGAGTTCCCTCCAGGCATTCTGGCTTCCTTCCACAGACCAAAAACATGCTCATTAGGTGAAGTGGTGACTCCAAATTCCCCTTAGGTAATGTGGCCCTGGGATTGGCAGGTGACAAGTTCAGGGTGTACCCCGCCTCTTGCCCAATGTCAGCTGGGATAGGCTCCAGCCCCCTGCAGCCCCTGAAGGGATAAGCGGTATAGATAATGGATGGAGTTAGATCTGCAAGATGTGAGCATCAAATTGGTATGACACAACAGCATAACTGAAACTGAAATCTGTGTACCACACATTCTTTTGCAGATGGCCAGTGTTCATATAAAAAGGCCAACTTCAGTGTTAACTGATTTTGGACCGGTGCCTATGCCTAATATCACAGATTTATCAGTTTTGCTTTTTTAACATCAGATGTGCAAGAAGATAATTGACAGGGCTACACAGCTCAACTGACTACCACACCAACAACCACAGTCTCTACTCTTTGCCACTTTTACTGTGAACAAACATGGCCGACAACAAGCAAGAAGAATTTGGCAGCCCAGCTCCATCTCCATCCAGAACATGTTGTACCTACACTCCTACTAACACCACAAATAGGAGGTTGGTCCTTAATAACATCCAACTGCGTTTACTTTCATTGCCATTGATGTGGTTGTTGTGCTTCCTGATTTGACCAGCTTGCACTGTTATTGGATATTGGCCAAAAATTGGGTTCATTTTTTGGTCTCCAAAACGCTTGATGTGCTTGACGTCCTACCTTGAACTGTTTTTTAGGCATCACTTTTCTGATGTATGTAAAGCTATTTAAACACCAGTTAAATTTTTGTCTGAAATTATACTTTACAAATGATTTTTGATTGATAATCGATTGAACGTCTTCAAAGAAGTTTATGTTAAGTTGTGGGAAAACTTCACATTTGCACTGACGGGACTTTGTGTTTGTTCCTTTTTGCATTTCCAACAGAGCAACAGTAAAATCAGGCCTGTCATTCAGTGCAGCACGACCCAGTGACTCGACCCTGTGGGACATCGTTGTGGAGCCTGGCAGAGGAGCGACACCCAACACAGTTTCTGTTTTCTGCCAGAGGAAGCTGGCTGTCACAGCAAAGAGGTCAGTCCAGTTCATGAACAGTTCATTCGCTCCGTGTTAGACTTTTGTGTTTCAAACTCCTTTCAAATGTGTTTTTTTATCATTCAAAAACAACCTTTATCTTTTCCGGCTACATATTTTCTCCCATGCCTGTTTTACTTTGTTTAAGATTTCAGTAATCCCTGCTGCTATCAGACGAAAAAGCAATCAGTTATTATGAAAAATGTATTGGCAAAGTTACATTGGCCCCTGCAGAGGAGGGACAGATTGAGAGTGAATAGTTTCTATTTTTCAGGAGAAAAAGTAATCATAAGTGGCCTTATACTCAGGGATGCACAAACTGTGAGCAGCCGAGTGTGCTCAGTTTTGCCTTTGTTTGTGTGGAAGAATGTGCTCATATTACTTTTGTTAAAGGAAGTGAGAGAGAGAGAAAGGGGAGAAAAGTCAAGGACTGACTGACCAACACCACAGACACTTGATTTCCAACACTCATTTCTACAGTCAGCAGGATGCCTGACAGCCACAGGAAATTAAATTGCACTTCAGAAAGGAGAACACTGTGAAACAGAGATGGGAGAAAAATCCACTGTCATATGACAGTTTTAAATTGTTATACACTGTTTGTTAAACCTATTTGGTCATGTTTAGTTTCATTGGATCATTGGCTTATTTATAATCTACTTAGTATGTAAGTCCACACTTCACATCAGTGACAGTTGGTATTTTGTGCTCATTTGCCCCCCTTAATCAAATAACAGCCTGTACATCTTAACAGTGGCTCTCAGGCTAAATGTGGTTTATTCATGTTGGTCCAGCAGTTTGGGGGCTGGCAATAAAACAGCGTCACCTCTTTAGCAGCTTTCCTCCCTCATTTTGTTGTGATCAATGCAATCTATCATTTTAACAATTTTAAGATAAGTTATACACAGGGTTGTACATATTGCAAAAATGTAAAATGCCATATATTTTCTTTGTGCAATATATGGGATTTTTTTGTTAAAATAGGAAATTACATAAACCAAAGTATGCTGTAGTTCTATGCACACTGATTACATTTCAATTTGAAGTTACTCTTTTAATATGTACTAGATCCCAATTGCCTTTGTATTTCAAATCTTACTTTGCTAATCAGATTAAGATTCAAAGAACTTTATGTATCCCAAAAAGCAGCTGAGTTTGCAGGCTACCATTATTACATTTACTTATTATTAGATTTATAATTGACCATTTGTCAAGCTCTGCCCTTTTCAGGAAGAGATCCCAGATTAAGCCCCGCCCTTCTTAGTTACTGTTACTAGGTTAGACAAAAACTGTTGTTGCTGGCCTCTCTCCCATTAGAAACAATTGAAAATTACTCACTTTTCCACCAGCTTTTATTCACATTTAATTCATTTGATTCTTCTCCAATTTTGCCCAAGTAAAAGAATAAAGACAAATCTACTGTAGGGTGTATAAAGAAAAAGCAAAATCTTCATGAATCGTCATAACTTCATTTCTTTAGACTCTGCCTACACAGAAAATGTTTGACTGTGTAATCCAACACCTGCTGCCTTGATGCAACAATCAGGGAATCGCTGATTCTGATTGGTTGGTCAGTTCACCAATCAAAAAGCCAACAAATTGTCAATTCTGTGCACAGGGTGGATAGGGAAGATGAAAAAAGTACGCCTCTGTCACCATAATCATGAACAAGTGCTTTAATGGCCTGTGGAATGGAGTAAAATGTCCGAGAGTCTTTTCAGGTTTGAAACATTTTTATAGTTAATGGCATGAGAGGACCACATAATGCCCAGTGATCAGGTTGTGCCCTAGCAGGAACCTCCAGGGTTAAAAAATGAAGCCCATGTGCACATGCAAAAGACTGTAGTTTCTGCTTGAGGCTGGCTGGAAGAACCCTGGAGGTTAAATGATTGTTTATGCAGAAAGGACAATATTCAAAGCCTGAATCAAAATATTTACAGCCTGGTTTAAAAAAATGGCTTTAGTCAATATTTTTGTAATAACTCCGAGTCCTCTCTTTTTTTTAAAGCTTAAGCCATCTCATCAGCAGGTCTTCTCTGCTCTTTCTGTTAATCTCTGGTGTGCAGACTCGCATTGTTCTGCATTACTTAGATGGAATTTGAATTTGATGCTTTATTTAAGTTTCCAGCTTCTTGATTTAACTTCTGATCTGCAAACTAACCAAAACATTTATGCATAGGGGCATCAAATTAAGACTTTTGTTTGTTCTTCAAATATGCAGCCACACTTGGCTAATAAAAAAGACTGGGTCTTTAATTGGGATGGGCCATTATTAGAAGTTTTACAGCAAGCACATAAAAAAGTCCCTTTAAAAGGTATTGCCTGCTTCTTAGTATCATTTAAAGGTGATTCAAATAGATGTTTGTAATGAGAAAATTATTTACCACAAAAAAAATAGACAGAAGACAATATTATTTGTTATTTCAGATACCTGAAACAATATACAATACACAGATATGAAAAATGATTATCTTAAAAGTCTGTTCATTGTATAATTTAAAGAGATGCCATAAAATGCAGGATCTTGGAATTATCTTTTAGAATACATGTAAGCTGTATTTTTGTCAGTATTCTCTTTATTATGTGGAGTCATTAATCTATAGCATTGTTTCAGATTGTAATTTATTAATTGAAACACATATATCCTGGTATGTGGGCACCTGAGAGACTATCTCTGTGATTGTCAGTAAGTTTATCTTGTTTTTTTGTTTGCTGTTTTCACAAAGGTTGTGTTAAAATTGCTGTTTCTATTCTTTATACATTGCTTATTTTCAGGCAGAAGCCTGAAGCAGAGCTATACTAAATTAAAGATAGCCTCCTACTTTCAGCAGAGCAGCCTAGAGAAAGAAACATAAGGAGAGAAATATGCATGCAGTTAAATGGATAAAGATTAACGTAAAAATACTGGAGAGCAACAGACAAAAGATTTTGTATAGATTTGTGGAAGTAATGGTGAAATAACTGCACAAACATGACCTATTTGAGGATGTATTTTAATGTCTTTAAAGTTGACTAATCGTAATTACTATCTCTTTTTCATTATTGCAGGTTTTACTCTTTGAGCTGCAGTCATTAATTGCAATTTTAAAAGTACCATCAAATAAATCATTCCCTTGTTAAATTGCTTCTCCTCTCTTGTAGTGAGGAGTAAATTAATTTGAGTCTCGACGATTGTTAGAACATTAACCTTAAAAACAAGGTTTACTGTGATAGTTTCTGCCTCTGGTGTTGGCACACATTGTCAGCCACCTCTGCCCAGCAACCTCTCGCCCACACACTCTCACACACACCACCCAGCCTCCGTCCGTCCGACCCACTTATCCGTAATCATCCATAATCACGGCTACGTTATCTGGGCTTAAGTGCTTGCACGTTCAGATGGGGAGATTAGGCGGGAGAGATATTCCAAGTCGTGTGCCTTAAACTGAGCTAACGCACACACTCAACATCCACAAATAAACATACACACACAGGCACACTCACACAACTGTGCTGTGAAGTCATGATACGTCCAGCGGTTTAGCGTCCCCCCCTAATAGATTTCCAGGAATAGGGACATTAACCCTTTTTGTGACTTTCGCAAAACATCCTGCAGTATTTTCATTGAGGATCGCTTCAGTCAGTCGATCAAAATGTAATCAAATTTGTTGTTGTTTATGCTTTTATTATACACATTTATGATAAACATGGAAAATAGGTTAAAGGGTAATGCCAGATGTGTCCTGATGTTACCAGGGCTCATGTTTGGTTAAGTAGGTTAGCTGTTGGTGGTATCAAACTTCTCATGCATCTATTATCAGGGAGATTATTTCATTGAATGCATTTTAAAAGCTCATGGCTTGGTCAAGGAATTCTTCACACAATAACCGTGCAAAAAACTGTTTTTTTTTTTTTGCTAAGTTTTGGTGTTTTGTTACACTCCTGCTTAACACGAAGACAGTAGAGCAATCGGAAGATCAACAACTGGATTAAAAAAAATGGAGACAGGGAAAATGTGTAACATTCTAGAACAGCAGTGTCCAAACTCTTTTCATATGGGCCCCCGTACATAAAAATATAAGGATGAGTGGACTGAGTCTGGTTCAGTTTCCAATTTGCTTAATTATGCTGAAAGAAGAAGAAAAAAATCACAGCTATTCATTAATGTGTATAAGTGGCAAACAGCTGTGAATGTCATGGTTTTTTGGATGTCATATTTGTCTCAGGGTGCTCTGGTTGATCTTGGCTGTCACTGGATCTGCCTTACAGAGTGAGAGTGGTGCTTTGTGCAGTGGAAGAAGGATCCAATAAAAGCTTATCTCTTTGTTTAGACAGAAAACAAGAGCAAACTGCTAAACTTTGAAGGAGATAGGATTGGAACGATTATACAATTTCAAGGTTTACGTGGCTAAGAAAGTCACAGTTAATAATCTATGAGGCTCTCCACCATCATGTTTTTTCCCACACTCGGAAAGCAGACCAGAATGTTGTTAACAGCACTGCACAACCTGCTCGGACCTCTAGCTCTAATACAGCAGAGGGAGGCAACAGTCAGGAACTTTTCCACTTTGGGCTCTAATTTCGTAGACCAGGCGCAGGCATTTTGCATTTTGCAAGTTTCGTGCACAGCGCAGACTGGCGCAGGGAGGCGCACCCACGCCTCCGTCTCTGCCAGCGGCGCAAGTAGCAGAGAGGGAGGAGAGAAGACTTGAGTGGGTTTAACACAGCCAAGTGCAATCTTCACCAATCAAATGAACGCCTCTCCTCGCCTTTAAATGCGCCGCGGGCGAGGCGCAGTAACAATTTCACCTCGGTGGTGAAGAAGGTCAGAGCCGCTGTCACTTTTGCAGCAACTGGGAGAGCGTAGGGGCCACTGGGCCGCGCATTGGAGGACACCATGCGCGTCACCGTGTGGACCACCTCACAGGACAGATGTAACCTGCCCCTGTCTCATAAATAGGAGTACAAAATTAAGTGATAATTACATTTAAACACAGCAGCAGGCTAATCCATTCATTATGCTTGTGATCCACCTGCATTCCTGGTCTGTCATTGCTAAATAGCAGAACCTTTGGTGAAATACTCTCTCCCGATATCTCCTCCTCATCCTCCTTGCAATAATATACTCCATCTTTATAGATCACGTTACGAATAAAGATTAAAACACAGAAATATGGGCAATCACAGGTAAATCCTTAAGACACCGAGTGACTTACATTTATTCAGCGAGCGTCTCTCTCTTTTTTCTTTTCTTTTGAATTTCATGAGATGACAGAAGCCGGATACTCCGTATCGGATGATGTGGTTGGCTTGAGAGATGTGAACTCGTTAGTTATGACAAACGTCTCTGATCTGACATCAGATGTGACGGGACAATTGATATAGATACAAATGTATTTGCTGGTTCAGAAGGTTATATTAAATAGTGGTTGCTGTGATTGTTTATTGCATTGAATGTGCCTGACACTCTGGATACCTGCCTGTGAGGTTTTGGTGACGTGTGCGCACTGTGCGCCTGTCAGCCAAATTACCACTGCCCGGGGTGTGCCTCGTCTGCGCCGAGAATAGACCAGGTTGGAGCTGGCGAGCTTTCAGCGCATCTTCCGCACAGTTTTTTGGAACGAAATTGTCACTGCGCCAAGCTGAATCTTTCGACACCTCCCCCTGGTGCGCCGTCACACCCATCTTGGCACAGCCGGTCTACCAAATTGCCAAATTGGCTGCGCACGGCGGTGCGCTGGATGAAATTACCACTGTGCGGGGTGCGCCAGGCTGCGCCACCCTGCGCCACCCTGAGTTGCGCCAGGAAATTAGAGCCCTTTGTGTCAGTCCATGTCAAAGAAGTTCACAAATCTCAGGTGATTGGATATGTTTTTAACACTTTCTTTGGGCGCTTTCCCAGATGGACCAGTGTCAGGTTGTGTCAGGTTAGACACTGTTTCCAACTAACCTGTTCATCTGTGGGAGTTCCAAACAGGTGTTGTTTTAGCATTCTGCAACTTTCCCTGTTTTTTGTTGCAGCTGTCCTGGGTTTTTTGGAACATGTAGGCATCAAATTCAAAATGAGTGAATAAAAAAAACAAACACAGTTTGAACATTAAATATATTGTTTTTGTATTGGTTCAATAAAATAGGTTGACTAGCGGTGAAAACAGGATTTGCAAATCGTTGTTCTTCATCAGAGTTGGGTTTTGTACAAAGCTGAGGGCATACATGAAGGCAGGAGTGCAAAAATAAAACCATTGTTTATTAAAAATCAAAACACTTAAGTTGCAACATGAATAAAATTCTAAACTAAAAAAACGATTTATTACACATTTCCTGCTTTTCATTCTTCAGTGAAATGACTCAGCTTATTTGCAGCCCTGGTGCTGCATTGACCCTCTGTGGGCTTTATGATTTTTTTATTAGACTCTTGCCTACTGGAAACTGGAGCACTTTTCTTAAACTGCATAAAAGTTGTAAATTATCTTTGCATGAATCTACAGCCTGGAGTATCCACTCAGGAATACTTTATTAGTTTTTTTTTCATTTCAGAATATGTGAGGTTTAATCTTTAACCACACAGCCCTGAGCGTCGGCATCCGCATGGGCGGAATAAAAGGAATTAAAATGTGTTTTCTGGATTCATTAGTGACCTGGAGATTTAAACAGAAAGTTGTTACAACCTTGTTTAAGCAATTTTCATTACCATCTCCAATGAGAGGTGAGTCCTTGAGTTTCTTTTTGATGGAGCATAAATATTCAAAGTTTTATATAGGTGTGGATGTTTATGTATATCCCTCTTGCTGCTGATTTCAATAGGTTTTATCTTTTTGAATGCATTTTCACCATGTAGTGCAGAGGTTTATTGTTTTGCTCAGTGCAAAGTTTTCCCAGACTTCAAAGTGCCACAGGTCCGCTTGCATTCACCTCGATTTTCACTTTGATCTGTTCCTCCCGGCAGGTACATGCCTCCACACTCTCGCTCCTGCATCAAATAACATCACATGTCATTTCTCTGACAATCCTTTGACCAGAATATTCGGCTCCGAGTCTCTGCCAGCACACTTAATCTTCCCTCTCGCCTCTTTCCTCCGTCTGCTGATGGAAATGAGACCTCTGGTGTATTGCCTTCACTTTGAGTTCAAACTCTGCACTTTCTTTTGCAGAGTAATTTCTTTCTCTTTTGTTTTTCGAAGGGTGCATCTCAATACATATATTTAAAGTTCCCCTCTCAGGGACACAAGAGGGTATACAACCAATTTCAGCTCCTTTTTGTGGTACAGCATTTCTCTCTCTCTGTGCCAGACTGTCGTTTTATCAAAATGTCAAATGTGAAAGCTTCCTTGGGCTTAAAAACACATATTTAGCCAGAAAAACATTTGGATTCTGTTGCATTTTAACTGATTAAACTACATTTTGCCTTACTTACACATCAGTACTTCTAGTTTGCACAGTGGACTATTACATTCTCCCTTACATGTTATTTTTAACCATATATATATATATCACTTTCTAACTGGAACCCGCAAAACTAACACTACATTACAGGGCTAAATAATCCATTGTTTTTACATCATGTGCCCATGTGCAGTTAACACACCCCTAGTCGTGTTATGCAAGTCATGTTACATGAAGTGAGTCATGATGCCACTTCATAATTTCTTCTTTTTTTCTATAAATAATAATCAATAAAGGTGTCAGCATGGTAGTGCAGCAGGTAGTGCGTGTGCCTCACAGCAATAAGATTGCTTGTTTGAACCCTGCGTCAGTCAGGGCCTTTCTGTGTGGAGTTTACATGTTCTCCCATGCATGTGTGGGTTCTCTCCAGGCATTCTGGCTTCCTTCTCCTCCAAAAAAAAAAAAAAAAACATGCTCATCAGGTGAGTTGGTCACTACAAATTGCCCTTTGGTATGAATGTGAGCACGAATGGTTGTTTGTCTCTCTATGTGGCCCAGGGGTTGGCTGGCAACTGGTCCTTTGTGTACCTTGCCTCTTGCCCAATGTCAGCTGGGATAGGCTCCAGCCCCCCCGCCACCTCAGAAGGGATTAGCTGTGGATAATGCATGGATAAATGGATAATCAATAAAGGTCTTTTTGATATCACCATCAGTGGTTGGGACTAGTCTGTGTGTCCTCTGTAGGCACGTTCACGCTACAGGTACAAAGATACTGACCTGGCATGCAGAAGTCATCATACTGACCGTATCATTTCAATCAGGAGAGACCAAATTTGAGTGAAAAATGAATAATTGTATACTTAGAAATGTCTTTGTGCATCTGTGGTGATTAAACTCCATTGTGGCATCTTCATGTACTCTACTTCAGGGGTATTGAGGCCGATTGCAAGATAGTATACCCTCTTGGACTTTAGACAAGGAGTAGACATCTGACCAGCGTGCTGGGACCCTGACTGAGGCCCGCAGGATGAGATGAGGGGCTAGACGTCTGAGGAGTTGAACCTGGACGCTGATGAGATGAGTGGAGGTGCCCGGGATGAAGGAAGGTTGCTGAGACCACAGCACAACACTGACTGTGGAGGAGCAAAGACACAATAGAAAAATATGAGCAGGAAGAGGATTGGCCAGACTGGTTGCTTCAATGAGTGTACGCTCCTAATCAGCTGGTGAATTAAATCACTTGCACAGGAGGGCAGGAAGGCAGGCAAAGTTAGGAAATGAATAAGAGGACACTTTAAATCAGCAAATGGATGACTGACTGAAGACATAAAACTTATTGCTTGAGCTTTGATCAAGCTTCAATTTGGATCTGTTGTGAGTATTTTACATCTGCCAGCAGAATCTCATCCCTGAGCTCAAGGTTAAAAATGGAGCTTAAAAATATGATCTGTTAATGGCAAAGATGTGCTGCTGATGTTGTTGCTGCTTGTTTCATTTTAAAATCATTGAGTAATCATGTTGAACTAACATGAACTTTGTTGGAAATTGCTGATGATAAACCGATATGTTTATCTGTAACTTTTGTCAATGAGGGAACATGTCGTTCCCCTTTCCTCTCTCTACTTCTCCTCCACCTACTCCGTGTGCATTTGTGTGTTTCTGTGTGGCTGTGACAGCTGCACCAAGAGGGTGACAGTGAATGTAAGAGAGAGATTAGATATAAAATCTGAAAATGGCTTAAATATTTAAACAATAACAAATGAAATTGTTTTATTTCAAAATGATTAAATAAAGTTATCTGCATTTATATCAAGGTCTTTCTTTTTTCACCAAACATACAAAAGTTAAGATATTGCAATGCCAGTTTTCCCATTATCATTACGCTCTACGACAGGAGTCAGAGAAGAAATGAGTGCTGAGTTTGACTTAAGACTTTTAAAGTGTCATAAATAGGATCAAGGCATCATAAGTTGAAGATGATTATGAGGCCTAAGGACATTTTTCCCTCCATAATCTTATCAGTTCATTCTTGAGTCAAAATATACATTAGTGCAAAAGTTGGAGAAAATATTTTTCCAGCACTCTTGTGATATCACATTCAATAACAAACAGTGATGGAGGCTCTCATGACCTTGTCCATTTACCCATGACCTTTAGAATCCACTGAGCTGGCTCCTTGGAGAAAGTGAACTTGTGTGCAAAGTTTGAGGAAAATCCCTTTAAGCATTCTTGAGATATTGTGGTAGCAGGCAAAGAATGAGGAGCTGGCTCCATGACTTTGACTTGATTGTCCTCCAAAATTATGTAAATGTATGTAACCTTTTCTTAGAGAGGACGTTAATGCAAAGTTTGTCAAAAATTCTTTAAAGTGTTCTTGAAACATTTGGTCAGCGCATTCATTGCATTCACATGCAAAAGGTGACCATGAGATGCCATTACCTTGCCAATCACTTGTTTTTATTTATCTAAATCCATTTAATTTCTCTTTGCAGGGGTCTTCTTGAGGTTTTGCAACTTGATTTTGTTCCAAAGGATGTTTCTGAGCAGATTGAGAGTCAGGTGATCTCCTGGCGTCTGGAGATGCCAGGCAACATCAGAGATGTGGGGACAATCAGGATCTACACAACACAGAAAGACTACGTGGGACTGGCACCGCTAGTCATGGTGAGTTGGAGACAAAATATCTGTGCTGATTAAGATTAACTTTCCTTTAAGGTTTCTTATATAATGTATACAGCTTATTAAGTAAACAGAACATTTTTGATAAAATGAAAAGATAAAAGCACATTAAATAATCTGGACATGGAAAAATATACCACTTTACAGCCACAGGCTAGTTCCCTCTGTAATCCCTGGACATACTGATGGCACAGATACATACGGATGAACAAAGAACATCCCAAAACACTGTAGCTCAGCAACTAGATGAAACCAGATAAACTGAAATTATGTGACAAAGACACATATCAAAGTTGGCATAGTGACCAGAAAATTTTGCTTAAAACAAATAAGAGATAAAGTGAACATCAAGTGCATACAATGGGAAGAAGGTGAAGCAAATCTATAAAGTGCAGGTAAAAACTGCAAAAGGCCTTAAAGCACATTACATTGCTGCCAATAATGGCTTCTGAAGTGGACTCCTGTAGGAGAAAAGGACTTGAGTTAGAGACTCATACTCAAGTCGTACTTCAGCCTCACCCAAGGGTGACTTCAGACATGACTTTCCACTCTTAAACACTTCAGACTGACGCAGGCTGGGGTTTGAGATTGCGCTCAATCATTATTTTTGTAGGTCTGGCTCGATGTAAACAAGAGCAGCCTGTAATTCCTACACATCGTTTGTCAATTTGCACATCTCAATCCAGACGAGCACAGCGACTTCAGCTACCACAGAGGGACAGGCTTAAAACATACAGGTGACTGCCAGGAGTTAACCCGAAACACCAGATGGATCACTCTATAACTAGTCCATCTGAGAAAGAGCCCATAGAAAGTGTTTAGGACTGGGCAGAACCTTTCAAGAGTATATCTGGCAAGTGATTGTTGATTCCATCAGTCACACTTATAATGGGCCAGTCAGATAACATAGCAGGCTTTCAGTGTTTTTGTTTGTTCTTCATTTAATAAAGAAATGCATTCCAGATCTAATATAACTACTCCTGAAGATGTTAGCATCAATGCTAATCTCTGCACAAAGAGTCACTTCCTGCAGTCATCTAACTCGTAGCTCCCACCTCTTCCTGCTTTAAAGGACGATGATTGGCCTGTGCTGCTAACGATCGTGGATTTGAGCTTGGCAAAATGAATCTGCTTGTTACATACATTGAATCAGACAGGTCCAGCTGCTGCAAAAGGGGAGCCAGGGTTGCCATATCCAAGAGAAGAGCTGCATCCAGCCCTGTCTCTTCATCTCAGATGTTTTAAGTAGGCACTTATACAACGTGACAGACAGTGCAAGTTACTCCCTACTCTATATGCTCACCTGGGCTTCCATTACCCACAGTCGTCACATTTTATAGCAATGGAAATAACAGATTCTTTCAGATGACTGAGGACCTCTAAATGTTTATATTGAGAAGCCATGTGTATCAACTTTTCGATAAAGGCTGACTTATAACATGACATGCATTTATCTTCATCACATTTATGTAGTTTAATTAAGAAGAGACGTGCCTGTGTAAAACATTTGCATGCTGTTTTAGACAGACAGGAGCACAGACAGACAGGCGATGTAGAGACAAAGTTGGAGGAGAAACAGTGACTAGAATGAGTGAAAAACTATAGCCCTGCAACTCTGCATGAACAGAACGTCTACTGTGGGAGTGAATTCCAGCTTGTTGTAATAGGGGAGACTGAATGGGGACAGCTGTAACAGGAACAGTTTTAATACTCTGAATTCTTGTAGAAGAAGCAAGCTCAGAATGCTGACATAAAGCTTACTCATGCTCATTGATGCATATTTTTGTATTTCTTCTATTAAAAGATGACCAAAATGTGTCAGATTAATATGAGAAAGGCAAAAAAACCAACCAAACAAACAAAAAATCACCCCAAAGCATTTAGCAACATTGTTTAACAGAGAAATATCTAATGATACCTTAATACTTGACACTATTCAAAGGCAGGTTCAGGTATCAGGTATTATATGTTAGATATATCCTGTTACTCTGGGTCAGGTTATTTTAGGCAGTATAAAGTCACATTAGCATTGTTTATCAGAAGTATGAGAGACTGGACTCACTTAAGACTTAAGACTTGACTTGGACTTGGCCCCAAAGACTTGAGACTTGACTTTGCCTCAGAGACTTGAAACGTAAGTTGGACTTGGCCCCAAGAACTTGAGACTTGACTTGGACTTAGCCCAAGACTTGGGGCATGACTTGGACATGGCCACAAAGACTTAAGACTTTGCTTGAGCTTGGCCCCAAAGACTTTAGACTTAAGTTGGACTTGGCTCTGGAGACTTGAAACTTGACCTGGATTTGGCCTCATAGACTTGTGCCCATCTCTGTCTCTCTTATATTCCTCTATCCACCTTAGTATTAAGTTATATATGCCTGTCGTTGAATCAGGTGTAGTATTTGGCTCAAGAAAAACCAGAACATTCCATCTCAAGTTTTTTTTTGTTATTCGGATAGTGAAAGAAGAAAGTAATGGTTAAAAATGTGTTTCCTCTTCTTGAAACCAATTTGGGAAGCTTTTTATAGAGAAGCTTTTTAGGGAAACCCTCATAGCTCTTGGGCACGACAAATCCCTTTAGGGCTGTGGGGATGGAAGTGATGAAAGAGGAGAAAAAAGGAGGGAGGAATACAGAAAAGTAGAACAAAAGAGGAGGAGAGAGTATGGTCTGAAATTATGGGAATGAGTGAAGAGGCACGATTGAAGTGCGGACTTGCCTATCATTCACTGCTAGGAAGCATCATTAGTTTTCATGTTAAATCATTTTTACACACATCTGTCAAAGATGTCCTATACAGTACAATGTGATCGTTTAAAAGGAGACTACAGGGTAGCTACAGGATGTATATTTACAGGGGCTACAGCAGAATATTTCAAGGTCAGCACTGATCACACAATAGTGACTATTTGTAACAGGATTCACTAAAGGGCTGAGGGGCAATAGGAAAAAGTGACACTGTTATACCTTCTCTTTATGATATGCTGTATGTATTTCTGATGTTAAGATCCAGTAAAATATAAACATGCAAAGTGAGAAAGCTTTAACTTTCTTCCTTAGAATAAAGTCTCTTATTAAATGGGTAAATTCAATCGTTTGCAAAGCAACTACTTAAAAAGTTTAGTAGCCCTAAAGTGCAATAAATCAATGGAAAATAAGAAAACCTAGCAACAACAACAAATCACAGATCAAAACGATAAATGACAAAACACAGCAACAACAACAAACAAACAAACAAAGAGAACAGGAATTGAAAAACAACAAAAAAAATCAAAGAAGGGGCAAAACAGCATGTCAACACAAACATCTACAAATCAAAAATAGTGCAACAATTTGATAAAGAAGGCAAATGAAACTCCAGCAAAGATAAAATTACAAATTGAAAACATCACAACTCCAATTAAAAGCAATCAAACATCAGAGAACATAACTAGGCATAGAAAACGCCAATTAAGAAAATAAAAAAGCCATAAACAAAATTAGATTTTTTAAATATATATATATATGTAAATATATATGTGTATATATATATATATGTGTATATATCTATCTATCTATCTATCTATATATGTATATATATGTGTATATATATGTGTATATATATATGTATATATATATGTATATATATATATGTGTATACATATATATATACATATATATATATATATATATATATTTAGATTAGTCATTGTACTTTTTAAATTTTACAATGTTTTTATTGTTTCATAATTTTCTGTGGTGTTTTCTGATCATTTTGTTTTTTTTCCTTTTTTCTGGTGTCTTACTTGTGTTTTGTTACTTTTCTGTTCTGTCTTTTAGTTTGAAGTTGCTTTTTTTATTTTCTTAATATTTGTAATTGTTTTATCTTTTTCCTGACTCACAGCTTTTTGTCAGAATCTTACAGTGCCACTTTTTTTCTCCCTTAATGTAGATCAGTTGGAGCTCAACAGTCATATTCATTGCACAAAAAAATTACCACAGCAGCCCGATTGCTACCCTCTGCAGACTCTCCTTCTGTCCAGTGTAAATACGTTTTTTTTTTTTTTTTTTTAAAAAGCAGATTTATACAGGAGATCAACCATTTGAGCCAAACTTGATCACCGCTGTGAGATTACTGCTGTAGAGCCGGTGCAAACATTCAGCATCAGCGTCCTCTCAGTCTGACGCTACCAGCAATGCAGTGCTGCTCAGAGATCCGCTCTCTGATTTTGTCTCTGCCCCTGCGATCCCAGGGCTTATGTTTGGGTCAGCGTTGCAGTCTGAACTAGAGCGTGTCCTTTTGGAATTGCGGTCAGCAGCTGTCAAGCCGAGAGAATATGAAGCAGAAACATCTGCCTGATGCTTTAGTCAACAAGCATCAGCAGGCAGAAAAAAAAAAAAAAAACAGTGTCCGGCAAGAGCCCCTCCCAGACCCACTACCTCCACCTTTATTAGGAAGTCTCCAGTATGCAGGGAGATCTTATGGACTGGAGAGTAGTTTTAAATCCATGCACAAGGAGGTAATGCCTTAAAATAAACCATCATCAGGCTTGTTGGCAACCTGTTGGATGTTGAGTGTTAAGCTGCTGCTTAGCATGAGAAAAGATGTACAGTACAAGGTTGGAAAATGGATTGGAGGATTAGAATTGTAATCAGGTTAAGGTGTTTGAGAGGTGATCTACTGTTTGGATAATACAATTCAGGCCAGGATTTATTTTTTATCCAGGTGTGTGTGAGTCATTGAGGGACAGGCGCTGGTATTATTATTATTATTTTTTGTCATTTTGGCACATCTGTGAAGTTTTAATCCATGTCAGTCTTACTCCCACCCTCTGCTGTTCATCTCTCCCCCTTACAAACTGCGATGATTGAACTGTATGTTTTTAATGTCAAGCAGAATATCAACCAGGGTGATATGAGGTGATTCAGAATCCAGCTGCCTTCTGCATATTTATCTGTCAAAGCAGAAGTGATTTTTTTTCTTCTTGTATTTTGATGTTAAACTGACATGCTTAAAAAATAAAACCAATTCAGGTTAATCCATTGTTTAGATCTATTACTATATGTCTCCACAATAATGTTTTAGCTCCTGTCAAAGTGATAACATGATTTTATCTGCATCAAGGACACTTTACTTTGAGTAACAAATTCAAGTTTCAGTATTAGCACTTAGTGCTGCTGTATGAACTAAATCCCTTGTTAATGTTATGAGGACAACATGTAGTATGTTAGGAACAACTGTACAACTTGACATATTGGGCTTTCCTCAATTTATCTCATAAAAAATCCAAATTCAACCAAGTGAAAGATTAACCACAGACTTTTAGGATAAAAATATCAAAAGTTGACTCTGTCCTCATCACTTTTTCTTTCTGTAACCCATGAAGTCTTTCCCTGTGATTTGTCAAACATGGCAGTGTGTGCGTGTATGTCACAGTGACAACAGACTAACCTGCTCTGGTCAATTTCCTTTCTTTTATCACAGAACTCTGATATCTTAAACACTGCAGTGCTGACGGGTAAAGTGGTGTCTGTCCCTGTGAAAACTTTGGCTGTGGAGGCTGATGGCTCCGTCACTGATGTAACCAACTTCACCAGCTGCAAGTCTCTAGAGGAGGATGTACTGAAGGTAAACCATCACATTAACTTTATTAACTTATGTTGAAATGATTCAAGCATTTTTCATTTTTGCTTTAATTTGACAGAATGGCACAAACTTAAATTTTAGATTCATTGCTTGAATCTGATTAACAATACGTGAGTCTTTACAATTAATGCTGAAATACATTTCTAGCTGTCTTTTTAGCTATCATGTATTCTATACCTAAATACTTACCTTCCTCACCTGCTAACTTTAGTAAGTACCCCACTTACCTGATATACACAATCTTCCAACTGTCTGCCTCACCAACATACTTCAACCTCCCTATCTGCCTATCCTACCTTCCTGATTTCCCACCTACCCTATACATACCTACTATTCCATAACTACCTGCCTGCATGCCTTCATATTGCCTTACCTACCCATCTACTCCCCTACATACCAAAACACCTTACCAATCTATCTAACCATCTACATACCTACCAACCGTCTTCCTACCTAACACCAACCTACATCCTACTGACAAGCTTACCTACCTCCTAACCTTCCTCACTCCCTCCCTCCTGACCTACCTATCAATCCACCTTCTCTATGCACCTCACCTATTCTAACTATACCTACCCATTTTTTGTACTCTACCCACCTACCTACCTGAGGTACCCCTAACCTGACACATCAGATGGGCTTTTTCACAGATGGGATAAATTTTAAAGTCCATCTGGGCAACGTACCTTTGAAGAAAAACTGAAAGGTGATTGGCCAAACATTTAGTCCGTCACATTCATGACAGGCCAGTCACATAATTGCAGACACTTCTTGCTTTCAGCACAACTAATTCACATGTAGCTACAGTCTTTATGTCCTAAGAAGACTGCTGAAAGGCCTGGCTTTGCAATGGGAAGATACCCCATCTTCTCTACCAATTTAGCTTATCAATATACCTTACCTATGTACCCTGCCTACTCCATTTACATACTCTGCATACATGTCCCACCCACCTTACGCACCTACATACCCTACCTTCCTACCCTTAACAATGTACCTCACCTGCCCTATCTGTTTGCTATCTATCTATAAACCCGCCAACTAACCTACCTGCTTGACCCATTTTCCCCACAGACCCTACCAGACAAGCCTAACTTCATACCCCACCAATGTAACATAACTGCCATATACACCTTTTGCCCTTCACATCTACACTACATAAATATTCTTCTTACTTTACCTACCTATATACTTGACCTGCTTTACCAACCCCACCCTACCCACCTTTCTACCTTACATATATACCCCAATGCCCCCTTGCCCTACTTGTTATGAATATTTTGTCAGATACAGTGTTTGGAATGAAGCTTATTGTTACAGCACTATTATGATAGTGTAAAACTATGCATATATTTCCTCCTTAGGTCAGGTCTCTCTGGTTTCATTGTTGCAGCACAACAGACCCTGATTTGTATTTTAATTATTATTATTATTTAAGAATTGTAGCATATGAACAGTGTAATATATCACGTTTGTTCTAAACTGCAACTTGTGCAATAAGGACACCAATTAAGACAATACATCCCACTGCTGAACAGTGTGTGCATACACTGTGTGTATGACTGTATATATGCTGCCTGTGGAAATATACACCTTTTGTTTTACTTTCTTGCTGAAACTGCAGCAAGAATAAGTACAGAAAAAAGCAAAAAAGCCCACAGAGACCATTATATGTTGTATGTATTTAGTTGATTTTTTTTTTTTTTTACCATGTTATAGTTTTACTTCATTGAGTCTTGTGATGAAATGTCAAATGATAAGCTAAAACTGTTTGGCAGCTCTGTATCTTTCTGTACCTCCAGCTCTGTATCTCCCTGTACCTTCAGTCTTAATCCCTAAAATTGCAGGGATTTAGTTCAGTTTCTCAAGGGTTTCTCTCTGCTTACTGCCAAAGCTGCCAAGTTTGATCACTCAGTAGTCACTGTCTATGCTTACTTGACAGTTTGCATGAATAATATTTATCTTTTAAAAGTGAAAAAAGCTTTTTCTCTATGTTTGCTTCTGTTTAGAACTGTTAATTAGGCACTGGTCAAATTCTAATACAAGAGACTCAATCTAAATGTCTGATAGCCACTTTTTTCAAGCTTTTTGGGCCTTTATACCTTCTTTAGCGACTGGTCAGTAAATACTCTGAAACTTGGGAGAAAATACTTAGGGAATGACATGTGAGAAAGGAGTCTGAGTCATGATTCAAACCTTGGCTGTCTGCAATGAGGACATCCATCCATCCATACCATATGCGCAAACTCTTACAACAGAAATAATGGCGAGATACGGGATTGCACCATATTGCTTGCTACAGCTTTAACAACAAAATCTTCTGCTACTCTACGACCACCCTGAGGGACAAGAAGACACAGAGAACAGCATATGCCAGTGTTTGTTGACATTTCTCATGATGTATGTGCCTGCCCCATGTCTTCTTTGGTTTTGGATGTATGCCCGCAGCAGCATTTCAGTGCCATTTACAGGCCTGGCATATATACCACAGCGTTTTCAATATTTTCGTGTGCACAGACACATTTCTTGAAACGATGCCTTCTTTAAAGAGAACATTTTCAATACAGAAATGTTTCGTCTCTGAGTGGACAGGGCTTGAATCAGAATGTACAGATTAAGTTTGGATGGATTTAACCTCATGCTCCAACAGATATTCAGATATAGAGTGTAAAGTGACAGCTGTACCCACCCTACCTACCTGCCTTCCTACCTACCTTACCTTACCTCTAAACCCCACCAACCCTACCTCAGCAATCTAGGTACCTCTACATACCTGTCTGCCCTACTTACGTAATTTGACCCCACTACCAACCTATCATATCAATGTACCCTAACTATCAAACTCACCTACCTACTTACTTTACCTACATACTCCACCAACACTAGCAATGCAGTTTAGATAACTCACCTACCTACCTTCTGTGCCTACATACCCTACTCACCCTACCTACCTACCTACTCTACGTATCCTGCACCCTACCTATGCAATTCACATGACGTACTTATGCCCTTTCAATGTACCAAGGCTACATTGTCCTAGCAATGTAATCTTGTTACCTTGCCGATGTTCCCTGCCCATCCTACCTGCCCTACCTGCATACTCTTCCTACCTACCTTCCCAACCTGATTCAAATGTGATGATTAGGCCTACATCAGACTTTTTAAATGTGTTGACATAACCACTAGACTACTGGCACACTATTTTACATAATCAATATCAATTTGAGAGATACAAAATCAGTTATGGTGGGTTATTGACTTTCCACCATCACATTCAAAGTTAGTATTTTTTATGTGTGTGTGTGACTGTGAGTGTGTCAAAGTGTAGTGGATAAAAGCAGCCTCTTCCATATGGCGTGAGAGACTGAGCTCATGATCCCAGCACTCAGTCGGTAAGCGCGGTGCTTTGACCTTTGTGTAATAGATCCATGTTAGTAGGCCAGTAGAAGCACAAAGTAGAGTACAGCAGAGAGGGAGAAAAGGAATAATGGTGTTTTCTGTTAGATGACATGGCAGCCGCTTTCTCTGAGAGTGTGAGGCGTTGTGTGAGCTTAAGAGAGAGCAGCTGTAAAGATTTTCTGTGTCAGTCGAGGAACTAAATCCACTCATTATTGTGTCTCTGAGGAGTCTGATTCACTTCCTGTAGCTGCCTGTCGTTCCAGCAGCAGTACCACCAAATTGATTATTTTGAAGCTCTTAAACTTGACCAATCAAAATTAACTTTGAATGGATCTTCATGACATTTGTTTCACATATACTGGACACAAATTTAGAAACACCGTAACATGATATAAGCTGAATAAACAGAAAGAAAACAATCACAGCATGTTTTCCTGCTCAAGCCTTTTCAAGCTGCATATGTTGATTGTCTGCCCTCATGGGGGCAGTGGAACAAGCTGAGAGAATGACATAGAGTATGATCGCCATGTGGCGTTATTTTGTAAAACAAGCAGATTTTTTTTAAGAGCACATACAGTAGACTAACCTTGTAATGCAAATGGATGTGACTGATTTAATGTCTGTAATCAGACAGATCCATCTTGCCAACCACCAACCTACAATGATTGTGACTGACTGTAAGCGAGGCGGTCGATGAGCATCCTTAAGCTCAGGAAGTGGTGGGAGCTATGAGCAGGCAACAGCAGGAAGTGAACTCTCATACAGAGATTAGCATAACTGCTAGCAGCTTCAGTAGCAGTTTTGTCAGATCTGGACCGCATTTCTTTATTAATTGAAAAAAAATAGCAACACTACAAACTTATCTATAGACAGGATACTTTTGCTCTGCTTGCGACATGTTCTGGTGATAGTATGTTTCACAAAGTGTCTCAAATTCTGTCCTATACAACCCGACAGTAGCGCCTGCGTACCATGTTATCTGATTAGCCTGTAATGAATGGGATAGATGAAACTATTGTCCAATCACCTACCAGTTTTGCTTTTGAAAGATTCTGCCCATTCCCAAAAACTTTTATGGACTGTTTCCCAGGTAGACGAGAGAAATATATTGAACAGCTATCTGGTCTGGCAGGTTAACAGTAGATTTGATGCAGCAAAATATGTTTTCTGTCATATTTTGAGCTAAATTTTGGATTTTTTTTTCTTTTTTTCATGGCACCAACAAATCCCTGGTTTTGATTTTTTAACATGAGCATGAAACAAAATTAATGGCAAAGGAAACAAAACATCTGTGTTATATATATAGGGGGCTTGCAGTAATATAAAGGATATTCAAGCAAAGTATTGTACCTAAGATCCTAGAGTAGGATAATAACTGTTGTCTGTGTGTTTATTAAAACATTATAAATATGTTGTAGGACAACAGTGCATGGAAAAGGAGGCTGATCGTGGAATTATAAACATCATGTTAGAAGATTATACCAAATAAATAGTCACATTTATTTGATTAAGAGTAAATTGCAAACTTGTCCCATTTAAAATTGTTTCACTTTTCAGTTGAGTCCCAAAAGTGGACGCGTCCAACACAAGCCATACATTTATGTTTATGATTGTTTTTAGTTTTAGAGCAAATTTTGTTAGTTAACTTCATTCTTATTTAGGGCTGAGATTTTTTTGACTATAATCATGATCTTGTTTGAGCACATGATATACTGACATTTGAAGTCTAAGGAAACAAACGAATTATAAAAAAGCTCAAAATCAAATTATTTCCATGTATTAAATTTTAGAATGGATTTTTTTAACACCGTTTGGCACATGACATTCATTTCAAACCAAGTTGATTTTGGCACATTTGTATTTTTTGTGCTGTGTCAGCTGAAAGAAAAAAAATCACACTCAGCCCTATTTTCCCAAAATTGAACATTTCAGAGAATTGCTGTTGCTAATTCTAATAATTTGATATCATTTTCGATGTTTTTACCACCTCACTCATGTCTAGAAATTCAAAATAAAATTTTATTTACAAAACTATAAACCTTCCAGTAAAAGATTTTTATATTATGCACCTATCATCTGTATGAAAAAAAAGACTATTTGCGTCACACATTATGCTGCAAGGGATGTATTTTACTTATATACCACAAATTGGACATGTCAGTGATGATATAAAAATCTGGAACAAATTTAATATTCTTGTGCTATGTCACCTGAAAAAACTTCCTGTTGTCACAAGGAAAATAGTTTGTCTTTGCCTTTTGTAATTAAAATGGGGAAGGAGGGCAGTCTGCTGAAAACGAGTAAATACTACAAATAATAATAATACTACAGAGTTTAATCTGCAAGTTTAAACATGTTAGAGGATATTGCATATTTTTATATTACAGGGGCCATATGATCAAATATTGCAGTTCCAATAGGTTTAAATGTGTCCATTTTCTTTAGTTCATGTTTATTGAAGCGGGGTTGCTAGAGGCCCATGGCACCATTAAATATATCTTGGGCAAACGGTAGACAGTAGTAGCAGTATATAGTGCCACCAAAAGCCTCATAATTAACCTACTTTTAGGTTAATTACCCTACAGTAAGATTCTTTACAGTGTTTAACTTTTCCTCGACAAAGCCTCTTTGTTTGGAACCATTTTAAGGATGCAATGAAAGGCTGAAGATAGGTCCAGAATAAGTCTTGTTACTAAGTCTCACTCGTGACAGCAATGGGTCTCTGAGTTTTGGGCATGGCTCACAGTTCATGCATCTGCATCGGCAGGTATCTTGTGATCTGTCTTGCTCTGCTGATCTCCATCCCTCTTTCTATCTGTGACTCAGTCTACAAAAGTTCTTCCTTTGTGCATCCCGGTTCACAAAGATATCCTCTCATACCCAAGACCAATGGCACGTTATCATTTCTGGAGTCAAAATTGCTCATTTTTATTTCAGTTTCAGTTATTGTTTGAAGTTATTGTTTGTTGTTTCCTCTGACCACCTGACCAGAGGATGGCAGGGGAACACTCAACCCCCTACGTCCCAACATACTGAAGTTCTAAACACTGACAAGTTAAACGCTGTAAAGGATCTTAGTGTATCAGATTGTCAAGCCAACATCATTTTTTGAGTATTTTTTAACCTGTAACTGGGTTAATTAAGAGGCTTTCGGTTGCACCAAGTACTGGAACTCCCGCCTACCATCCATCCAGGGACAAAGCTCGCCAGTTCCCTTACTGACAATCACAGTTACTGGTGCCGTGGGCCTCTAGCAACCCCACTTCAAAAACAGAACTTACCCTTTAATGTGCTAAGTTTGATAATTTTGATAACACAGAGCACTGAACTGCAACATAAAGAGTTCAAATTTCAGACTTTGGAAAAAATATGTCACGATAGTCATAGTCCACGTAGTCATGTGGATTTTCGATTAAAATATCCTTTAAACCAAAAATGTTTACCCCAAATGTGACCCGTGGAACCTGAGGTTTAAAGATAGCTCAGGGAGTTTAAATGGAGGTTAAAAGATCAACTCGAGTCTATCTCTCTCTCTTTTTTTTTTTTTTTTTTTTTTTTTTACAGTTGATATAGTCACAGTGGAGGCCTGAGATTTTCCTCAAGAGCACGTTAAAGCACAGTTAAAAGGTCTTCACAGTCTGGTCCCCCTCAACATTTTCACAAAAGTTCGGGTTGACTTACCGTAGAAGTCATTCCTTCCTCCACATTTTCCTCTCTTTCCACCACCCTCCTTTCACCTTCCCTCTTTCCAGTGCTTCACTCTATTCTTCAGTCTAGTGCCCTCCAATTACCTCTGTGGAGCCACTGGTTTCCAAAGATAAGTGAGGCGGTGGTGGAGATAGGCCTCCAATCTTAAATAAAACACACCAACCGCTGTGTCTCAGCTCATTGCTCTGACTGGTGGGGACTGCAGAGCTCCCACCTGCAGAATAAGCCCTACAGGGAGAGGGGCTGATTCATATTCTGAAGCAGTTTCATAGAGACTGCAGCCTTGAATTTACATGACATAAACGGAAACATTGTGCGAATCCCTGGCCACATTTTGAAGTTAGGTAAAATGAATATAAAGTGTGTGTCTGTGTGGTTTAAGCTCATTGGTATTGGTGCTCTTTTTCCTTGCACTCCTCTTATTCAGTTCTGCTGAAACTTTCTTATTTAGTTTGTGTTTGACTTTAGAAAGAGGAAGGGTCGTTCAAATTACTCAACAACAGCTCAGCACCAACTCTAGTACTCTTATTCTAAGTGGACTTTACACTATCAAGATGTTTTGGAGGCAAAAGACTGACAGGAAGGAAATAAGGTTTATTTTAAGTCATGGATTGTATATAAAGATGAATGGCAGGTCTTAATACTACCCAGTTGTACATAACAAAAGTCGAAATAGCTGACCATTGATATATTGCATGTTGAAGCCTTAGTTAGGATTCGCAATACCGTAATGTGGGGTGCCTTAATCCCCTCCTTTCCAATTACAAAAACATGTATTAAACTTGAGCTTATAAGAAAAGTAGACAGATTCTGGCATCTGTATAAAGAAACATTGAAAAGGGTGAATAACAAAGTGTTCATGGAAAGTCAAATGGCTTTCTGGTCTGTGCTTGTTGCGTTTTCTCTTACAGTGCCTCTTCTTAATTTGGGTGATAGTAAAATTTAAAAAATGCAGTTAATCATACTCTGGATGGAGTCAAATCCCCAACAATTTACTTTTGGTGCAAGTTTGAATGAAAAAGGTGTGAAAATGATGTTGAATTCAAATTCGCTGGTGTCTTTATTTCTGAACTTTCAACTCTGAACTCTGATCTTGGATGTGACACAGTGTCAATAATCCAAACCTGCCCTACTTATTCAGCACCAACAGATGTTACAAGCCCTGTCCACGAAACTAAGATCTGTGCATTGACTTGTGAATTCAGCTGTTTATTATGGGGTGAAAGTGTTTGTTTTCAGTCGATTTTTTATATATCTCTTCTTGTGCATGGTCGTTTTTCATTAGCCACTGTGACACTGTGTGCTAATGTAAGCTAAAATGAATATCCTTACCAAACACCCTAAATGAAGAACTTTGTAGCTTAATTATTTTTTTCAGGTTGCTTCAACTTGATGGCAAAGACTGTAACCATGTTGATTTAAAAACAGATTTTCAGTAAACATTCAGTGAACTAAGTTTATGAAGTTTGACATCAGGTTAGCTGATGACATGTTTCATTGAATATAGTGTTTCTGTCAATGAGCATAAATACCAGCATTATCATTCATCAGTCATCATTTTTCTATAAAACCACATAAACAAACACAAACAGACTTAAATATGGACATTTTTAACTTATTTTAATAACTCAAAAATAATTCAATAGTTATACTTGATTAGTATAAAGGGACCAACTCTCAAAATAAAAAGACATTTAACACTCTGCATTGTGGACCCTTATATACACTGTAGTAGTGTAAGTATGAACTCTTGTAGTGTTAATTTTACCATGCAGATTTAGCTGTGAACTCTGCTAATTTGTGTACATTGATGAATGTGCTTTAATTTTTCAATCTGTTGACCTGTCAGTCATGATGTGAAAAACCTTTAAATAGCATAAAATCCAATCCAAACCCCTTTATTTAAGAAGCATCTGCACTTGTTTGCCGTCTTTACAGTGAACCACACTCACACCTCATCCATTACTTTAATAACTAGAAAAGCACTCAGACTGCAGACCTTCGCCAAGCAGCTCACTTTCGCCTATAAATTGTGATTTCCACCCAACATTACTGTCCTATATTTATTTTATACACACATTGTGGAATTAAAATTATCAATCTGCAAGAAGTGCGATATTGATGATATAAATATCATCCAATAGAGTGACCTAGTTAGTAGTGGGTCTTACAACTTATTGAATGAACCAATTCCCTGCTGCTTGTACAGATGTTGGTGTTGTGGGCATCGCAGTGCTTCCAGTGGGTGATGTCGCCAGCCTGTCGGTCGGAGCAACACCACGGCGCTTTGGTGCGTGGCACGTTCGCTCTATGTGGAATTTGGGGGTTAGGTTTTTACGCTCACATACACGCAGACTTCTGCTATGGTGGACTATTTCTGTATTGACATTATTAGCAACCTAGTTTCAAGTGATTAACAGGCACGTCTGGAGGGACTGTGAGCATCGGATGGTGCTGTGGATGGGACAAAATACAGCCCAGTGTTAAATTATGGGATTTCATTATAAACTTCAGTGTTTTTTGTGATGTCAGTCTGGGTCAGATCAGCACCAAAATGTACTGGCTTCTTCCTTGAACCAAACCATACCTCTGATAGAATTTTGATATAAATCTACCAGTAGTTTTTGCGTGATGTTGCTAACAGACAAACAGACAAACAGACAAACAAACAAACAAACAAACAAACAGACCCTGGCGAAAACATAACCTCCTTGGCAAAGGTAAACATGTGTGGTTGAAATTAGCCAGATTTGCAGTTAATTTGACCCAGCGTTTGGGTAGAGTATACAACAAATATATGTAGTTGAAACAACCCAGAACAGAAATTAAGGCTTGAAGGCTTGCAGGTGGTTCATGTTCACCTCCAGTCTTGCTATGATTTGCTACCAGTTTAATGTCGAGATATCAGAGAGACTTAGGCCAGAAAAGGGTCTACACTGTATGGCAGTGCTATCTGAATTCTAGGTGAGCATTATTGTACACTATAAAGCACTTATTGTATCGCATGTTGCAAAATAAAAAGTTAATAATTAATAGCCCAATTCACAATGCTTTTTCAAGGCGTAAGATTCACCTCACTGTGACATTTTTCCTCCACTGTGAGTGTCCTGGAGACGGAATTGTGGAGGGGGGCAAGTTGACCCCTTCTTTTTTCGGTCTCCAGCGGCAGTAACAGAGGACTTAGCGGGAGACTGGAGCGCTGCCAGTGAGCATCTCTGCCTTCATGTGTGTCCATCCAAGCCGTATTGCAGCATGAATCGGCAGAGTTGTTACAGCGTCGCGGATTTAATGTGAATGTCTTGAGGTGTAAATATAACAGTGATTCATTGCAGTGCTTTTGCATCAAGGCACTGTGAATTGGGCGACTATTAGTTACTCTTAGCAATTCATACCATAGTGCATCTTGCATCAAAGCTTTTACAAGAAAAAATGATGTTGTATTGCACTCTTGGATGACAGATGAATGATAGGAGTGATCAGTGTGAATATAGAACACAGAACAGTTAATATTTTGAGGCAGTTTACTGACATCTGTCGGTCTAATCTGATTTAAAAAGAGTTAAAAACGATTTTTAACAAACCTCTTCATGATGATCACAGCCTTGAGACCATTGTCTGAATGCAATAATAAACAGGGTAATGGAATGTGGCACAAAAACATGCATAATTATTTTTTTCTAAAAATGTTTGTGTTTATTTGTTACCTCTCAATTTCAGTATAAAAGCCCTCTCAGCAAAGATCTGATCATCTATGAAAGTGCTATTTGTTATAGAGCCCAGCCATCATGCTGATGCAAATGTATTTTTTTTAACATTAATGACTAATTTTGAAGTAGTATGCAGTATATTTATTCATTCTGCTGATTAGTGCACCATGTAGCCCACTAGAAGCAGCTCCTCATGTATCAAACAGGAAAAGGAAAGAAGTGTGACACAGCCCAAGGTATTTCGCACAAGCCCCCTTTTCACCTTTCCTGCGTCTTTACTTTCTTGTCCATCTCCAGGTGTCGGAGAGGTGTGATTATATCTTTGTTAATGGCAAGGAAAAAAGAGGGAGGAACAAGATGATGCTGAACTTCACTTACGGATTCCTGAGCGCCCAGCTGGAGATGAGTGTGTGGATGCCCCGCCTGCCTCTCCTAATTGATGTGGCCGACCCTGAGCTGAGCCAGATAAAGGGCTGGAGGGTCCCCATTACTACAGGAAACAGAAGGTAAGGACGGACCAGTTTTGGTCCAAACAGTCACAGTGATATGGAGGTCCTTGATGGAGGTACTAAAGATGAAAGTTCTTATGCACCATAATGACATACAGTGATAGCAGTGGTTATACTGTTTTATCAGACTCAACAGGCAGATGCCTGACAATTAGCGACAATAGAACATAGGCATGAACACTTTCAATCAAGTAGTTTAGTTGCTAGTGACACACCAGATGAACTTTTCAGTATATTTCACTGGTCCATATGTGTAACAGCCCATAGAAAGTGTTGGGAATGGCCAGAACCTTTCAAAAGCATATCCGGCAGGTGATTGAATGATCGTTCTTTCAGTCTACGTGCCAATCAGTGGTAGGCGGGTGCTAGTGGTGCAGTATAAAATAAAAAATATAAGCCACTACCTCCTATCTTAGATTGCTAGTGTACCTCTAAAATCTCAGCCTGAGAAAACTTAAAGAGTTGAAGATAATTTGTCTTTAGATTAGAGAGTGTTGGACACAGTCTATAAAAAGTTTCTAAGTCTTCTGATGTAAGGAAGGCATATATACAGTTTTTTTAGGTTTAGTGTCCTTAATTAATAAGGATAACAATGACTAAAAAACACACAAGAAATGAAAACATGAAAAATCAAATGAGAAAATTAAAGGGACATTTAAACAAATGTGATTTACTAAATTATCAAACGTGTTAGAAAAGTTTGACAAGGCACAGGCTTTTATTTATTTATTTATTTTACACAGGCAGGCATTACCACTTGGCTATCATCTGTTTTTCGCCTAAGCATCTGAAAGCTTTTGTGAGTTATACAAGTCTTAAGCCAAAAGTTTTGTGTGTTGCAGTCTATTTTCCACTCACAGGATTTTGTGATAATTCAAGATACTATCTGGGGTGTGTGTGCTGGTCTGATCTGCCAAAGGCACCTTTGCCTGTCAAATCAATTTAAAGTTTATCTGTTGTCAGGAAATGAAGTGTTGATTAACTGCACCCCATTTTATAAATTTCCTTTTTTAATCTTCAGTCTCTGGGACATGCCAAAAAGTCTACATCATGTGGACAGGGTTCACACCTCTGGTAAAGGTGTTAAATATATATGTAATAAGTTTAAAAATAAGTTAAGAGATTCTTTGACAAAGGAATGTAAAAAACATGCAAAGTCTTGAGTGTTTTCTCTCATATAACAGGTATTTAAGTTGTATTTGAAGGCACCAGTGGCTTATGCAGTTGTATTTATATATAAAACCAATAGGCAGCAGGCATTTATTTTGCAAAAAGGGAAAAATAAATCATTTCATTGTCTGTACAGTACAGTGAATTGAGTCAGTCATAGAAAGATCACATCACATCTGTGGTGTGTTACTGGGTTAGTCCCTGCAGATGCATCATAGTTGCCCTGCAGATAAAGGTTAGTGGGATTTCACTCAATACTTACAGTAGAGTCATTATTTTACACTCAATACTAATGATAATGGCTGACAGATGGGTGTTAGGGTTTTTCCTTCTTGTGCTTCATTTCCCCCAAACATTCAATAACCAGCTGCTGACATGAACAGATAATAGGTCAGATGTGGGGACTGAAGCTGCTGGTAAGATCACAGGGTAGAAAGTGTTTTTGTATTTGTTTATTTGACATGGACAGATGACAAATTAAATGCTTCAGGTTTCTGACTGTGGTTATTTTGGCATTTGCTATTGCCACAGGCAAGGCTTCATGGATTAAAACAGAAGCAATAGACTGACAGACATGCTGACATATTTTAAGCAAAATTCAGATATTGTGACATAAATATGTACAAACGGTAAAATAAGTATTAATTCATTCTCATTAGGGATTAGTAAAGTATAACTTCTTCTAAAAAATGTGGAAAACTGCCCTTTTTTGGACTGTTAAGATATCCCTTAAAAAAATTACTCGATCCACATCAGGATTCAGATCACCATCAAAATCTAAACACTACTTTCTTGTACCATGATCAACATTCGTCATCAAAATCCTTAATGACATTTTGAGTTGTCCGGTTCACAAACTAACAAACAAAACAGGAATGCACATGAACTTCTTGGCAGACAAAATAGAGTCAGCTGGCTGAACAATTCTGAGTATTTTATTTTAAAATTATATCCAAATTCTTTCACTTCTGTCTGTGGGACTCGACTATCAGCACCTGGCACACACAGTACATCAGCTCTCTGTCATGGCTGTAACAACCAAAAATAAACACATTAGATAAACTTGATGTTAAACATCTTATTCAGCATTTCTCCTAAAAGATACAAAAGATATTAAAACAGAAATAAAATAAAACAAAATAAAATAGTTAAAATCGAATAAAATCTAAAGAAAGAGTTGACCATACTCTTTTGTAAAGTGTCTTTAGGTAGCATTAATGACTTGGTGCTATATAAATAAAGATTGATTGATTGCTTGATTGATTGATTATCCATGTGTTTGGGTACTCTAGCTGAGTCAAATGCCTAGTTGTAAATATGTGTTGGACTGACCTGGCACACACATCAGCTCTTGGCTGTGACAACCAAAAATGTATCCCTTAGATAAACTTGATGTTTCATATCTAATTTCTCTTAGAAGAGATCAAATGAAAAAAAAAAGAATCAATTTATATTTTATGAAGAAAAGTATGGCTCGACCTACTCTTTTATTAAGCACCCTAAGATAATATTTGCTATTACTTGGCACTATACAAAAAAAGATTGATTGATTGCTTGATTGATTATCCTTGTGTTTGTGTACTCCTCCAGCTGAGTCAAAAGCATAACTGTAAACATATTTGACTCTGCATAATGTGTTACAAGAAAACATCAGAGGTGCACAAGAAAGCTTTGACTGTGTGCAACCATCCAATGTGTGCAGGGGGAGACAACTCAGTGGTCAGACAAGAGAAAATGCCCTTCAAAAATCAATACAAACATCAGATCAGTTCAGACAGATGACAGATGAACGGAAAGCACACCATCAGAAACGTTCAGGTGTCACAGTTTGATTTGTAACTGTGCTAACTGATGACTTCCAGTTGACTGCGTTTCTGGATGACATTCTCACTGCAGCTGTTGAAAACAGAAAGAGTTCTCTTGGATGTCATATTTTAGATTTTTGCCGTGATATCAGAATACCTTCATCATGTATGAGAGAAAAAACTAAATTAAAAAATAAGCAAAGCCACACACTCAGCTGGAAGTCACCAGTGAACATGATTAGCACTTGGATTGATACACCAACTGTTATATCTACTTTTTGAGAGAAACAAGCCCATGACTTCCACTGATCTAGTGTTCGGACGAATTGTGATCATCATGCACATCATATCATCCAAAAAGGAAAAATAAATGTAAAAAAACAAACAAACAAACAAACAAAAAAAAACCCTTACGCTGAGGCTGCTCCTTTGGTTCTCATAAAAACTTCTGTAACTTAAGTATTCTACATTCTCATACATTCTGCTCATATATACAGAAAATATCTTACTCATAAATGTTGGCAGAAATGTTCTTGTCTGTCAGTACAGACTTATAAAATATATATTATCTGCTGACATCAAAATAACGAAGATTATAAAGTGCACCCCTTGAAAAAGTATTAAAGGACAGACTCACAGTCATGAACAGAGTGAGTATTTCTGCTTAATCAAAGAAACGCTGTGTAAGAGCTGTTCTTTGCCGCAGATTGAAATTCAGAGTTTAAATAACCAGACGACTTTGACAAGCAGAATTGTCGGGAAAGTTATCCGCTATCTAGTTTGAGTCACTCTCATAATATTCATGTGGCATATCCATCACATGCGAACTTCCTACCTTAGGCTATATAATAATGATGTTTATTTGGACTGCAGCTCTTGACAGAAGCTCACTGCCTGCCGTGTGTAAAAAAATATCCAGCAGCCCTCCAGCACACCTGCAGTGCTGTGTGTGGCAGACCAGCTGTGCTTATGATAATTATATGATCACAGCTGAAGGCTTTGAGGATGGTTTACAGCTTAACCTCCATCACAAACAAATAAACCAGTCAGCTGTAGAAAGTCGGTTAATTTAACTTTAACCTATTAAAGAGAAAAGGTCACTCAGTCAATGTTTGTGCCTCTGTGTGGCATCAGTAAGAGAGCTGCTGGACTCTAGTTTTGTTGACTTCATTACCTCCTCTGACCAAAAGGGAACAACATTAAGCAAAGGTCAGCTGCATGGATTTTGCAACTCTACTGTGCACGTATTTAAACTTAAGTAGCAACAAAGGTAAGCATTAAAACACACTGCTAAAATTTGGAACATTTTACAGCTCTCCAAAACTGCACATTCATTAAAAAGTCATTTATAAGATGCTTTCTACAAACAATTTAAGTCTGTTTAATTTATGTAATTTAAAGGATTAACTAATGTGAGATAAACACCCAAATGTGCATAATTGGGGAAGACTTTGTGCCATACTTAAGGCTTTTATTGAGGCTTAATCCAAAAGACATGAAGCTGCTTCACAGCTGCTTCAGACTCCACACCCCTGTGGACGGTTTTGTAGCTCTCTTTGCTCTTTAGTCCCACACTGTTAGACAGATAATTGTTTGGCACATGTAACCCTCATGGTCTTTTAGGACAAACTCACACAAAGGGCATCAGGTCCCAAAAGTGGAAAAACCAGAAAAGTTTCACAGCAATACTACTGGCATTTATTTATTTATTTATTGACATTCATCATTTTTGTTCAACTGACTTCAGGTCCCTTATTAGTTAGAAAATACTATTCATATTCAGAAGTTCAACCCTTCAGATGCCAGTCTGGATGAAGGATGCACTGACATTCTTTTTTCTTTTTGAAAAAGCACAAAAACTGAATGATTCATAAGTAAGAAGTGCTATGAGAAATCTTATTGGAATTTACAGTCTGAGAAATATCAGTGATTGTTGGCAATATAAACTAGAACTAACTGAAGTCAACTGGTTCATTTTTATATCGTTTAAGCTTTAAGAAAAACAATCATCTTCTTATAAAGTCTGAAAAGTGGACAAAAGAAATGTCATAGATTTTTTTTTTTTTTTTTACAATACATTCATATTTTTTCTGACTAAAGTTCTATTTATTGATTTAAGAAAAAAATATATACCTCTTAAATACTGTTTTTGTACATCATTCAATCTATCAATCAATCAATCATTCAATATATAGCACCAAATCATCCCAAATGTTTGGCTTTTATTTTATTCATTTTTTTGTATTTATCTGATCTGATTTTATTCTTTAAATAATGTCACTCATTTTTTATTTTCATTGAAAACCCAACATGAATCTACCAGGAGTACAGCACTTTGCCACAACTGGCAACAGTTACAGTTTTATGAAACCTCTATCAAGCATGCTACATGTTAGTTACCCAGTTATACATAAAGAGAAAGCTTTAAATTTTAACAAAAGTGAATTTAATAAATAATTATTTTAGAGGAGAAAGTGTTTACTTGTTTATACTTTGTTTGGTTTCACAAATGAAAAACAACATTTTAAAAAGTGAGTTTACAAGTTGCTGATATGCCAATTATGTCACCTTTGGACAAAGGTGTGAGGGGTATGGATCAGTGGTATGGTCCATCTTCTCTCCTCTAAGTTTTAGGGGTTTGACCCCCAGCTCAGGCAGTCACATTTCGATGTGTCCTAGGGCAAGACAACTTGCTCACTGCTTTGCCAGCTGAGTGTATATATGCATGAATGTGACTGAATGATGGGACATAGCAGCCTCCACCATCATTGTGTGAATAGGGTGTATACTGGGAGGTGTGACCTCTTGTGTAAAAAGTACTTTGGGAAGCCAAAACACTTTACAATCCGTAGTCCACTTGTATTTGTTTTCATCATGCCCACAAACAACAAACCTTATTTCCTGGTGAATTTCACTGAACTGTCAGTAAAGTGTGGCGTATTATTTTTCTTAAACCTTGGTGTGTCAGGTCCTCATGGGACAGTGAAGAAGAGGAGGAGATGAGGAAGGGCAGAGGCTGCATGCTGCAGTATCAACACTCTACACTTCGAGTACAAACACAATTTGTTGCCCAGCCGGCTGATGATGGGCTCCCTGATCTCCTAACAGGACTGAAGCCTGTGGAGTACTTCCTCGGTCCTGACTGGAAGGTAAGTTTTCCTGATGAGAACATAAAAAACACTGAAAGCAGGTCTGAACTAAGGTTTATGAGTTTGTGCTAACATGCCTTTAACTAAATCCTGCCAAGGACAAGCAGGATGATTATTATGGCCACGTTTATCCATGAAACCCATTGAAAAAACAGCAGCTGATCAAAGTGCTGTAAAATGGGAAAAAACAAAGCATTTAATTAAAAAGCAGTTATGAATGAGACAGAGGAAACACCAAGGAAAGACCATAGACTGTAAAAAGTATTTTGTTCTGTCTGAATGAGACACCCATTTGTTACTAAAAGGCATTGTATGGCATGTTGCTGTGGAATGTAAATATGTTACGTTTTACTCATTACTCACTAAAAGTGCATTAACACACTCCTAAACCTTGTGGAAATCCTTCCCAGGAGCAGTAATACTTTGTTTGTTTACTTATATCTCTCTAAACTTACAACAGACCATTATGAATAATGATGTTTTTTTGAAACTCACTATTTTTTCAATCTTTGGAGAGCTCTGGGTCAAATGTATTTGTTTTAAGAAAGTTTTAAATCCAGTCATTAACTGTAGCATTTTTTTTGTAATTGGGGAACAAAATGGTAATTCTTTGGTAATCAGATATTTTTGATAAAAACGTAACAGTGATGTTCATAAACCTTCAGTCCTGACTAGTCAGGAAGACCAAATGTCTTTGAGGAAAATCCTGGCGGTCACTCACTGAGTGTGGAGACACAATCATGTCAGTGCAGAGCCAGGTGTGTGTGTGGCTGACTGGCTCTGGTTTGGCTCAGGTGTGGTGAGCTCATATGAAGGTTTCAGCATTCAACACTGAGAGCTCCAGTGTGTTTCTTGGGTTGTTGTTTTGAATGTGAAAACTCTGCAAAAGCACTTTTGAATACTTGTATGTTATTTGTTTGAATATTTCTGGAAGCTTCCAAGAAGTTGGTGAAAGGCTTGAAGCAGTAGTCAAGTCTCTTTATGTGTCCTGAAAACATCAGGTGGTCTTTTTGCCTTTCAGAAGTGTAGTCATGGAACTCCAAAGTATTTTTTTGTTCATATTCAGTTTCATGGCAGCCGGGGTTTAGTTTGACCTTTTCAACATACAAATAGACAAACACCTTTTAGTCATTTATGTTTAATTTCTCTATCCCAGCAAATCATTTGCGATTCTAGTGGTTATTCCTCTTGAGTAACTTTAAGAAACCAAGGTACACAATTGTGTCTTTGTCCCCTGACAACGACAGGTTCCTCTCTTGCTTTCATTATGATATTGTCAAATCAGGAGCAGCCACAGGTCAATAGGAGACAAGTTAGTTACTGTCATTTCCCAATAGTGTGAGCCCTTTGTCACATTTATGACAGAAATTGCTTTCAAGAGTTGCAGAAATTACAATATTTAACAAAAAAAAAAGAAGCTATAGAGGATGAACTGTAAATATGTAATAGTTTTTATTTCTTTTCCAAGCTGTTGTTATGCTTTCCTAATAGCTAAGGCTTGAGAAAACCATGTTCAGATGTCACATCCCGGGGTTAAGTTCCCCTTTCTGTTTCTTCCTCGTGTCAGGTCTTGTCATTCCTGTTTCATTTTGAAAGAACTCACCCTTGTCTCTCATTTCAGGTTTTGTTTCCTGCCCTCCCCTCTCTGTGTCTCCCTGATTGTTGATTCCCTACACCTGTGTGCCCTCCTGCATCACCTGTGTCTGATTACCTTGAGTGTGTATTTATACCCCACTTCCTCTCTGGTTCTCTGCCAGATTGTTGTTGTGCCTTGTGTGTCCCTTCATGTACATATCTCCTTTAAGTATATTTTTGACCTTGCTGATTCTGATACCTCTGGCTGTCCTGATTGCCACATTGTGTACCAAACCCCTGGCTGCATTAAAAGGCTTTTTGAGAGTTTGGGCTTGTCGAGTCATGCTTTTTGGTCCACCTCATTTTCGGTATTGTGACATCAGATGTGAAAAGGTTTGTTTATCACTAATCTGGTGTGTGATTTCTCCAAACTTCTGTATGATCAAATTCAATTTAGATGTTTTATTTTGTCTCTATAGCTATGCAACTGTTAATACATTAGTCTGACATCACAGCAGCATAAATGTTCTTATAGTCCAAGATGGGTTTTACTTGATTGTACTTGAGAGGGTTCAGGTTCTGTTTTAATTATTATAGGAAAAAAATTCAAGGTAGAGCAAAGATTGCAAGAAAGGCTTGGTGTTGCAAGGGTTAATAAGTAGATAATATACTCTCAGTTAACATGTTAATGAGCTACTAGTTTGAGGTGAAAGATCCATTTTAAAACAGCTTTTCATCCAGATTTATTTCTTCTTTTCATGATCAACAGGTGGATGTGACCAATCTTGTTCGTAACTCAGTAAAAGTAACAGATCCTGAAGTCGCCAGGCTGCAGGATGGGATGATTCTTCAGGGACGGGCTGTTGGCACCACTTCTGTACAGGTGAGCAGTGAAGTGTGGGCGTCCCTGTGTGCGTACATCTGATGGTTTTGGACAGCACATGTTGTAATCATAGATCTCCATTTGCAACCTGGATGAAATGTCTGTCTGTGTTGCAGGTGTTGTCCCCTCTGACATCCTCGGTCCTGGCTGAGCAGAGCATCACCGTGGTGGATGACAAAGTGAGCGTGACGGAGCTGGGGGTGCAGTTGGTGTCCGGACTGTCCCTGTCCCTGCAGCTCAGCCCAGGGAGCAATAGGGCCATTGTTGCCACGGCAACCACGCGGGAGATGATCACGCAGCTCAAACAGGTAAGCGACTGGAAAATTATAACATGCAGAGCATGAAAATATGGCACTTTGCAGTTTGTGATGGTGCTTCTGTCTTTTATGGCTTTTGGTTCGACAGAAACTCGTTTTGAGCCTCAGTTTAAAATGGGTGAAGGACTATTCAAGAGAAGGTGAAATTCATTTGGTGCAGGGGATGAACAAAGCTATGAATTACTTATCTAATAATACATCCAGAAAGGGGTTACATAAGTTTGAGAAACAATGTGATTTACATGTAATTCACATTTTGATCAAGAATGAAAACGATTTTGTTTCACAACATTACGTCAAAGGTTAGCAGATCCATCAAACAAGAATCAGAAAGACATGAAATGTTATCTTAAATTTATCAGTCCCTCTTCTCTGTAAATGAAGAAGAAAAAAATCAGGTAACACTTTATTTTAAGGTCACCTTATTTGCCACTAATTAGCTACTAATTAGCATGCTAGTAAATAGCTTACTAGCTGCTTATTAGCCAATATTGAGGGCTTATTAGTACCTAATTCTGCCATTATATACACTAATTACGATATTTATAAAGACTTTTCCCTTGATAACCTCCTAATTACAGCCAATTTGTTATTAGTAAAGAAGTTGTTCTTTATAAATTATGATCTTAATTAGCTTTGCTTAATAAACACCTTATAAGGTAGTAGTAGCACAGCAACAGTAATAATTCCTTAGTTACTCTTAGTCAGCATGGCCTGTTCTCATGAGAACAATCACAAAAATTTTGGCTGTAGTTAAGTGTGAGTAACTCATAACTGATCATTTGTAACTTAGAATATGTTCCCTAAACTAAAGTGAGGCCCTGTTCATACCTAATTCACTATTCATCACGACCCAACCCATATTTTCTTACTCAACGTCTCACCTGAAATTTCAGTTTGTATAAACCAACCCCTCTTGAAGTTTTTTCACAGGCAATGCAGCTGTAAAATGCTAGACCAGTGCTGCCCAAAGTGTGGACAGGGGCCCTCCGGTGGGCTGTGGAGGTACTGTAGGTGGACTGTAAGAGGTCATCTACAATAAATGCAAATCTTAACCTGAATTAATACATTATTAATGATCCCAGTATGCTAGATAACATGTTTTAAATCCCAGAACTGAAAAAACATGAACAAAAAAGCCAAAAGATATAATTACGTCTTACCTATTCAAGTCTGCCAAAGAGGTTATGTTTTGAATGCATTTGTTTCTTTGTTTGTTTATTCCTCTTATTACATACTTAGAGAATGTTGGTCATGACACAAGAAAGAAGTGATAATGTTTAGCTTGATAAATATAGCAGCAAAACTGAGCCTGAGGAGGCAAGAACTTTGTGTCTTCTGTTATGGTTGTAAGACTGTCTTGGTGGGCCTCAGATAATTTTCAAGGTGGCATAATCAATTTTGGAAAGACTGTGCTCAAGAATTAAAAATAATTTATAACATAAAAAAAATGTCCCCTACAAGGCAGCACACAAACACAATAACACTGAGTTTCGCATTGTGCGTGAACCAGGGGAAGCCTTTAGATCAGGGCATCCTGGACTGAGACACATCTGTGCAAATCCAGTTTGAATTGCATCAAAACTACCTCCCAAAATTTTGATCCGATTTTGAAACATGCACTTTATTTAATACTCAGACTTTCTGATATCAGTGTTAACATAATCTGGATTAGACCAAAGTCCTATTTAGGATGGTAGTTAGAGCAAGGCTTTACTCTTCTTCCTTTTATATCTTGCACCTAAAAATGCTGATACACTCCTTTTATCCAATACACCACCTGTCAGTGCTAGACCCATCGGTAAGACTCAATCAGAGAGCTTACAGCACAATCCAATCCTTGACTCAGATGCCTATAGCCTGTGATAATACATTAAAGATCAGACCTCCTGTGGTGTGCTTAGCTTTATTTTCTCTGTTTATTCGTTTAGGCTCTTTTAATCTATTTTTAGCACTTCTAATGAGCTGCTTCCATTGCCTTTGCCTTGAAAATGTGAAAACTTCTATCTTTTAATGAAGTGTTAGTAGTTAACAAGCAAGCCTCTGACATTAATCCTGATACTTAATGTCTTGGTTATTTTTAAACACAAACCCACCAAGACCCCACATTATAGTGAAGAACATTAGCATCCTGATGTTGTTACTGCTGTTGTTGAAATCAGAATCTGTCTTTTTTGGTTTGTACAAAATAGATAGCAGCAAAAGGAAAAGAGGATTTTGATGGGTCAGCAAAGTCAATTGGCCATTTAAATATCAATCAATGTCATACTTACTTATATCCAGTAGTACTTTCAATGATACATGTTTCTTATGCATTACAATGTTATTAACATAATTACAATGGATCACAATACTACATAGTGCTACAGAATAAGTCAATGATAAAAATATGTTCAATGTTTAAAACTGTAAATAGTGTTGATTGGTTACACCATTTATAAAAATACAGAGTACTCTTTAGCAATAATTCTTGCATACTTTAAAGCTCTTTAAACTGTTATGTAAGGCTGGGTCGCTGTAAATATTTAATGGTCATTTGCTAACATCAAACTGTAGTAAAATTCTGATTCTTGAAGTACATTAAGGCAAGGCAGCTTTATTTATTGAGCTCAGTTCATACACGTAGCAATTCAAAGAGCTATACAGAGTTTAAAACATCATGACATTAAGAGCACTAAGGTCATAAATTAACAAAAATAAGACATTAAAATATGCAATATAAGAAAAATTCACAGTAAAAATAAAAATTACGTTATAATGAATAACTATATGTATTTAATTAAAAGAACTGAGACAGAAAGACAAAAAGAAAATAAAGACGAAGCTGATCTTATGAGAAGATGGTGGTAAATAAAAGCATTTCAAAAGAGTTCACAGATGTAGAGAGTCTCAGGTTCTCTGGTAGTCCAGATGAAAGGCCTAGAAACTAAAAGATGCCTCACTCTGTTAAGTCCTGACCCTGGAAACAGTGAGTAAACCTGTCCCAGAGGACCTGAGGGGTCTGGGTGCCTCATAGGGGATCTAGAGGGTGTTTTGGCCCAGGACTGTTAAGTGCTTTAAAAACCAGGAGAAGGATTTAAAATCTATCCTCTGACTCACAGGAAGCTGGTGTAGGGATCTAATGAAAGGTGTGATGTGATCTACTTTCTCAGTGTTCAGTCAATCAGTCAGTCTTTATTTATGTAGGGCCAGTTCATAACAAGTGTTATCTGAAGACAGTTTACAACAGAGCAGGCTGAAGCCATACTCTTCATTTTATAGATATACATATATGCATCTATACAAATACATATAATAAATATATTTGTATATTCACATACATACATCCAGAGATGTATCCATCCAGGCAGAGACAAAGGGACTCAAATCACATTTGTCTCTGCTGAATATAGACTTAATCAATCAATCTTTATTTGTATAGCACCATATTTGTTGAATACAAATTTATTAAAGGTAAGCGCCTTGAGATGTGATTTTCAATAGGGTCCTCATGTCTATATGGTTGTAAAGATAGTTACTATGAAAATATAATCAATACAACCATGGATAGAGAGATCACTCTTATATTAAAACTAATGCATATAATGAATATAATCTGGAGAGGATTGATGTTGATTGATGTGGCAGCATCTGGCTGAACTGTCATTAAGTTGGGTTTAGCTGGTCTAGAAATAGAAATTTATGTTAAATGATGTAATTTCTGCTGATGGTCGATGCAGGATAGAGCTCATGGAGCTGAGCAGGACCATGCAGCAGGTCATCCATGATTGTTTGTCACTGCCACACTAATATATGTGTGCTGTTTGCAGGAACTAACTACTTTAATTTTGTTGATCTCTCAAACATTAATATCGGGAACAGTAATGATAATAGAATGGGGCAAAAGGAATGTCAAAATAATTTTAGTTGTAGTTATTGAAGCTCCGTTAGTCCACGTCAGCAGGCAGTCTACACCAAGGATCCCAGGCCACCTACAAGACAAGAGCCAGAGACGAGTACAGGGGCAAAAAAAGGGACAAAGGCATATATGGAGAGAGAGTGTTAGAGAGACAGAGAGGGAGGAGCTCAGTGTACCAGATCCCCCGGCAGTCTAAGCCTATTGCAGCTAACTATGAGCTATGAGCTGGTCCAGGCCTGAGCCTGTCTCTAACTGAAAGCTTTATCAAAGAGGAATGTTTAGAGTCTAACCTTAAAAGTAGAGAGGGTGTCTGCCTCCCAAACCGTGGTCGGTAAATGGTTCCAGAGAAGATATCCTCCCAGTGTTGGCTAGGGCATTATGAGTTTTGTTATTATATTTTAAGAAACAAATGAACAAAGTAAAAAGGTAAAGAAAATTGAATGGATCAGCCTTTCGTAAACTTAAAGGGTTAGTCTGGGTTTTTTGAAATGATGTTGCTGATCGGTAAAATTGATGCAGCAAACACGACACTCTGTCTCTGCAGAGGAGGGTCCTGATGTCCATATTTAAAACAACAAGCCACATTTATAATATCAAGGTGCTAGATTTATTCTGGTTGTGCTTCAGTGACCTTTAACTGGCCACGCTGCAGCCTGCAGCACTCAGACTTGATCTAACGAGGGGAGTTGGTAGCAGAAGGATACATCGTCCTTCGTTCTATCACAAAAGCTAACACAGAGGCTGTGTCCAGGAAAAGTTAAACACTGTAAAGAATCTTACTGCATCATACTGTTGAGTCAAAAGAGATTTTTGAGTAATTTTTAACTATAAGTGGGTAAGTTGAGAGTTTTTGGGTGGCACCATGTACTGCTGTGTACCAGCTAGACCCCGGATATCTCCCCCCAAGTACCTGTTCTGACACACTTATTTTTACTAATGCCATGGGCCTCCAGCAACCCCACAACAAAAAAACCTGAACTATAATCCTTTAAATAAAGCTTGGCCCACTTAAAAACCTGAAAATGTTCTGGAGAGAGGATTTAGAAAGAACACTTTGTTTCCCTGCTCTGTTTCGTTTTTGAAATTACTTTGTGACTCTATAAATCTCTGTTGTATTTTATGTAATGCCTTTGAAAGAGGATAATTTCCTAAAATCAGGGAGCAAGCACTGAAGTGAGATATTTACTGAAATGTCATCAGTTAATTCAACACACGTTCATTTGTGACCACGATTCTGTTCATCAGAGAGTATAAACGATAAGATGCCAACAGCGAAGTGATATCTCTTGGCTGTTTTGTTACTTCTTGGACTTCAAATATATAATTCATTTTCAGTTTTTGTTCATTATGGATGTCCATTACGGCACACCTGAGGTACCTCTGTGGCCAACCAGGAGGTCCCAGCCCACAGTTTGAGAAGCACTGGAATTGAAAATAGTTTAGTAGAGGAGAGTATGGGAGTATGGTAAGATCTTTTTTGTACTCATCTGTTCTAACAAAAAATTACATTTGAATAGAATAGATGCTGCAGTCTCTACTCTGCAGTAAATTGCTCCACCAATTATGTCCCAAAACTGTACTGAAAATTTGTGAGAATTTTTTCAGAAAATGGCCTGATGAATATATTTTTGCTGACTTTGATTGACAATGATGGATTGCAGGATTAAATGACTTTTTTTTTTTTTGAGTAAATTGTGAATGAACAAAAATCAAAATGTCATCTTTAAAACATAAACTCTATTATAATGTAACCAAGTGTTGTAACTCTTATTTATACAACTTAACACTTAAAACCTCTGATGATAGACATTAAAATACTTAGGGGTTCAATTTTATGAAATATATGTGTATATATATGTGTAAATATATGTGTGTGTATGTATATATATATATATATATATATATATATATATATATATATATATAGACACACACACACACACACACACACACACTGCTTAGCGTAAATTAGTACACCCCTTCTGATTTGTCAGAAAACCTTTAATTTCCTTTCAAAATCAACATTTTCTATGGCATACTATACCACAAAATACTCTCTCAAATGTGGGCCATTGATTGCAAACATGATTTTTTTAAGTTGCACACAAAAAAGTATTTTTACAATTGAAGATCAGGATGCAAAAATGAGTGCACCCCAATCAAAGGGGTGGGAGCAAGGCTTGATTTTAGTTATCATATTACCCTTATTTTCATTCTATGGTAAAAAAATGTTATGTTAAACTCAGCTTTGTCAAAACTTTGGAAACTGTTCTTTTGTTCAGTTAAATATTGATTAATACATTACTTTTAATTGGGGGTGTACTCATTTATGCTGGGTACCGTATATATATATGTGTATATATATATGTATATATATATATATATATGTACACACACACACACACACACATATATATATACATATACATATATATTTTTTGACAAGGCCTTTCTATTCATTTTTTAAATAACGCACAAGAAAAGCAATTATAACAATGCCCCAACTCTAAATTAACTACCAGACAATAGCATAAAAATAATTACAATGACCAAGGAGATAAAGGAAAGAAATATGAATAAAAAAATAATAATGATGATGATTATGATGATTACAATACAAGCTATATACATGTTCAGACATGCATACAAGTGTATGACACGTACTTAACATGTATGGATTGCGAGGTGTTGTATTTTCGACAAAAGATATTACGGTTGCCAATACAATCTAATACAATACAATACAATCTCTAATACAAACCTTTTTCTAAATGGACAAGACCCATTCCCTCCCTTATTCACTGACCATATGATGGGAGACAGAGGTCTTACATTTTGAGAATATATTTCTATAGACATTAATGTAAGAAAGACTGCCTGAAAAAAAGGCTACATTAGTCCGTCAAACAAAACAACAGAAAGAAGATGAGACAGATCCTTAAGTTTGAAGAACTTTTATTTTTCCGTTCATTGACAGATCTTTTTTATTTTACATAAAGCAAACAAGGACTACATATGATGACTTACAGCTTGTAATAAAATATATACTCTTGTAACACAGAGCTTCATTATTTTAATTAAAGCTTCTAATCACTACTTACAGCCACTTGATCACATCTAGAGGACCATAATCGTATCCATCATCTGCTTGAATGAGTTATGATTCCGGTTCAAAATCATTATAAAAAATAACCACGAGTGCTTATAACTATTCATATCACACCAAGGGCAGATTATAGGTTTCTTTGCTATGATATGATATGATACTGAGAGAGGTGCTCCATAGCAAGTGTTATTAAAAGGCTAAATAAGGTATTATTGGTATCAGAACAGAACAAAGAAAACAGTAATTATTCCACCACAGTATTCTTTGATTTTTTTATCATGAATTTATCAAAAATGAATGTGTTGCTTTGACTTTGTCACAAGACTTCCTTGCATCACCTTGTGTTATCAGAACTTGTACTGAAACCACATTGGTGTGTGCAGCTAGACTTCTGAATAGACAAAATAATAAGAAAGAATTACATTCAATGAAACATTCAACTTGATCCTTTAGGTTACATCTGAAAGAAGTGACAAAAAGGAAGGTCGGAAGTAGCTTCAAAGAAGTGATGCAACTGTGTATAAAAAGGGGGAAATAGAGAGAAATGTCAGCATTTCATAGCTTGAAATTGAATTAATTTATAATGAAAGTTATTTCAGATCTTTTACTAATTTCTCCTTCTTTTTATCAGCTCTTCTCTTGTAGCTGCAGACCCCCTCCAACATCAGTCATGTGCTACAGATGTTTCTTCTTAGACTCGACAACTAATTCTAGTTATTTCACTGTGGTAAATCTTGCCTGTTGATTGTAATGTGTTGTGTAAAAGTCATAACGCTAGCTCAGCGAGTTTGGAAAAAAATGATCCAACCTGCAGACACCTGCATAATAAGCCTCATTGAAAATGTATTTAACTCTGTGTCATTGAACCCAGTATTAAAGGTTTTAACTAATTATCTGTCATGTCTATACAGAAATGATTCAGTGACATTTCTTTAAATCAACTGATCCATTCCAAACATTTATTCAATGCTTAATTAAAATCCTCATTGGACCTTTCCTAACCATAATTCTTTTTTGTAAAGAACTAATTTCAGTGAATATGAAGTCAAGAAGAAAAAAATTCTTGTTGCTAATGGGAAATTACAGTATGCCACTTGTCCTTGAGGATAATTACAGAGGAGGTAGTTTGAGGAGCAATTATGATATTTTTCTTCTCACGTTTGAACCTTTATTGATTGAGTGTAATTACTTTTTGTTTATGACATGTTTGTTATTAAAAAAGACCTGAAACAGGTACAAAACCAGTGCTTCTTCAGGGTTACAGTATGGAGCTGTTATGGCTGGAAATACATTATACATAAATATATCAATGAATGAAAAAATTGAAAGATCCAAGTGCTTACACTGATCTACAATTATAATAATCATAAAATCATAATTGTTATTATGACTAAAAGGCTAAGGGCCCTATTTTAGGCCTTGCACAAAGGTGTGTTGGCATGAGTGCAGGTGTCTAATTTCGACCTGACATAATCAACATTTCTACACTGTGCACTCCTAAACCTGCTCCCCTATCATACATGTGTTTGTCTCAAAAGATGGTGAGGCACAAATCTTGTGTGTTCCTTTCTTGTGGATGCAAAAAATAACTGTGCCTCAAATAATAAAAAACATGGTCTAAATTCCAGAAGCTGTTTGTCAGAGTGATCCTGCTATTTTGGGGACACGTAAGTGAGATGGACACACATCTGTGAGGTCGATACACATTCACGGAGGTTGCTTTACTCACATAGGATGCACAACAGCATACATCCTCCTCAGCACCCCACTCTGTTTGCTCTCCAGCATGCATAACACACATAGAATCCAAAAATAGAAAAAAAACCCAGTAAATCACAAGCAGTTAAGATACTTACATTACCATACTTTTGAATGCCACTGATAATTGTGCTCTCAAATATGGCCCATCAGTGAGGTCAGCCACATTCCTTATTGTGAACAAGTCGTGTTCTTCATAAAATAATCATGGAAGAGTTAACTAAAGGAAAAAAAGATGCAGTCATCATACAGTTCATGAAGGGGGCAAAGCAAGAGAATGATTTTTTAGGTTTTTATTTAGGAGAGATTGACACAGGTGCAGGGACGAAGAAATGGCTTCATGATACAAATAAATACACAAGCAGTGATGGATGGAAAATGCCTGTCTGGCAGCTAAAAATAATAGAGTATGACTCAAGGGCTGTACACATAGCAAAGAAGAAAACACAGGTGAGCTTTAAAACACACAGGTAAACTGAAAACTAAACAGTGAAGAAAGAGCTAAGAGCTCTACCAGACATGACAGAGTAATCTTGTAGATGAGGAGTGGAGACCAGGCTTTTACCGTCAGGATGATGAGCTGAGTGGAGACAGGTGTGCCTCTTCTGCTCCTGAGGACACTCTCACCGGCAGGAAAAGAAAATTCAACATGGATGTAGACAGAAAACTACAACAAAATCAAAAGAGAAACAATACTTAAATCCAGAGAAAGACAACTTTGGTTACCAGGAGGGCCACATTAAAATTATCCTCACTGCAGGAGGGCTATTTATTTGCTATTTGAAGGAGACTAAAAGGATGAATATACGTGACTTTATCAGTTACTTTACCAACACTTGTATTTATTAAAATTCAAGTGCCATAGGCAATACTTAATGTTATCAGATAAATCTCTCCAGACACTTTTAACTACTTTTTGATGCAGGTAACAGAGCATCTACTGGTGATCAAAGTTTATTTTACTTGGATTTTTATCGTTATTTTGAAAAATGCATAAAAGGGAGTTTCACAGGAACATTTGCAGCCAATTATAGCTCTGTTTTCATAATATATTGCTATTCTTTTGTCTTCCAGGCAGAATTTGCCAGGTTTTCATGACTGTATTAATGGCGTAAGATGGCCACATGTGGTCACCAAGCCGCCAGTTTCCTATGTCTGCTCTATTCAGACCAAATTGATTCATGAGCCCGGCTGTAACTGTGTGCATTTCATAGGGGAAAAGGCCATTTTTGAATGGGTGTGAATGTGACCTCCAGGGCTTTGACAGCCTCCAGTTAACCTGACACGGCAGACAAACAATTCAGTGTTTATGATTGGGTAAAATTTACAAAACCCCCTCACCAGAATGAAAGGTGAACAATAGCACATCTTTATAAAAAAGGGAAAATCATAAAAAATAGAGATAGGACATTTGTGACCAACAGGGACAACATATTTCATCAGTCTATCTGGGCAACAGCCCATAGCAATTGGTTGGAGAAGACAGAACCTTTCAAAAACAAATTGTAAGCATTTATGGTGAATCTATATCAGAGCTTAAAGTAAAATTACCCCTATATTTTAAAGCCAATAAAGCCTCCATCAGGGCTGATTTCTGCAAAAGCTTGGAAACAGTCAGATAGTCCTGATGGACAAGAGATCAGTGGTAGACAGTTACAAAATACAATGACGATGTCTATACTTCAGATCATTTTATGGGTACCAATGTTTCTGATTATTCTAATTCTCAGTTTCCAAAATTTTATTACAATTTAGACTGAGTTTTCCTACTGTTAAAAGACATAAAAACTTTGAATGAAACAGAAATGAGAAAAACAGGCTTCGCTGTAATTTTCTCAAAATATGTCAAACAAGAAAACTGATTGTTTCTCCTGAAGTTAAAGTGCATGTTGTAATTTGGTCTTCAAAGTGGCACTATGTAGTTTGGATGTGGGGAGGATTCAACATCAACACTGGAACCTGGACTTTTTTTTCCCAAAACATTAACATGAAACTATCCCATCATTATTCAAACTCACTAAAAAAGAAATACAAGCCTAGAATGAAATGATTTGCCTGCCAAAATGTTAGTGTTTTTATCTTTTAAAAAAAATGGCACAACTTTCAAACTCTGTTGTTACATCTCTGTTAGAAAGAAATGTTATGGGGGAAGTTAAATATGGGAGCTTAGGGTGAGCTGAATAAGCAGCATATTAATTGTTTCAATTGTTAAAAAAAATGCAAATTAAAAACATTAAATAAGTATATTGCCAAGGCCAATGCTAACCTTTAATTCTCAGGGCCCCCTTCAGCTGTTTTTAAGGTTACTTGCATCACTCTCACTACTGTTGCTGCCTGCACTTACAGCCCGTGACAGTTTCACAGTCAGACTGTTTGTTCGGGTTGCTGAGTTGGTTGATTTGGAGGCAAGCCGCGACCTACTATCAAATACTGTCAAATGGCAACAAAGACACTGAAAAAAATAAATAATAATTAATAAAAAAATAAAAAAATAAAAAAAATAAAATATATATATATATATATATATATATATATATACATATATATACATATATGTATATATATACATATATGTATACATATATATACATATATGTATATATATGTATATATATACATATATATACATATATACATATATGTATATATGTATATATACATATATGTATATATATACATATATACATATATATACATATATGTATATATATGTATATATATATATACATATATGTATATATATGTATATATATATACATATATGTATATATATATATATACATATATGTATATATGTATGTATATGTATATATACATATATGTATGTATATATGTGTATATATATATATATATATATATATATATATATATATATATATATATATATATATATATATATATATATATATTATCGTTGCCCTGCAATCGACTGGCGACAGGTTCAGGGTGTTCAGCTGGGATAGGCTCCAGCCCCCCCGCATCCCCGAAAGGGATAGTCGGTATAGAAAATGAACGAATGAATATATATATGTATGTATGTGTGTGTGTTTCTGTATTACATACATAAAATTACCGTAAAACATACAAACAAAAATCAGAATAAAACTTTGATTTTACGGTCATATTTTGTAAAAGAAAAATACAATTTTTCTGTGAAAACTTGAAAAAATATAAATTTAGGGGAAATTACTGTAATATCAGAAACTGTAATGAACCAAAAATTGACTGTATTATTCAGTTAAAAAGCAAAACTGTTCAAAACAACTGTGTATTTTTATTTATAGTGAAGCAATTTCAAAGGAAAAGTCATGAAATAATGAAATAGCTGATTATTATTTTTTTAAATTTAGGTCTCTGTCAACTTTAATGTGATCCTGCACCAAATACTCGAGAAACTTCACTGAAAAGATTTTTGCCTGAATGGTTTCAAATATTTCATATAAACTGTAAAAATATTGATACTTTTATCTGTTCTGTTTCTGTTATCTGTGATTCTGTGTAAACTTGTTTTTGTGTAAATAAATTTAACAGTTTTATTTACAGAAAATATTGCTATGCCAAAATGTGGAATCATTCATATTCCTAAATTATCTTAACTTATAATTTGGTCAGAGTTACAGTTTTGGTTATAATTTTTGCATCATCAGCTGTAATTCTGCCTTGTCATGTAGCAAAAGTCTACCTTCATTATTTACAGAAAAAAAAGAAAAAAAAATGATGAGCATAGAATTTTCTTTATTTGTGATTTAAAAGTTGTTTATGTGAAAAAATAACATTTAATTTTTATTAAAAATTTAATAAGTAAACATGAATTTCATTTTAAACTAAGTGACGAATGGTAATGGAAACAATAGTTAGGAGATCTGTTTTGGGTGGGAAGCCCCCTTGTTAGTAATGACTCAAACAAACTATCCTGGTGTGAAAGAAACCTAAAGCTGCATTCACACACCAATGTTTTTGCCAAGTTTTGCAGGTGTACAGGGAAATCGTGAGCCACTGCTAGCTAAGTCAGGCCAAACTAAATTAAAATCAGATGGGCAATGCTGATGTTTGTCGGGTAAGTCGACAATTTTTATGCATGCTTAAAAATGTCTGAAATTTGATCCAACGCTTATGTTAACGGCAGCAAGAGTTGATCCTTGCTTAGCTCTGCTACCCTCAGTTACAGCTGCATTTGTCTCTGTTGGTGAGCGTTGAGGAGGGATCAGCCGTCTTTTGTCCTCTGGGCATAGTGTTGGAATATTTAGACCAGCTGCACATTGTGAACGTCCGCTTTTTATGGCTTTCATTGAGTGATGTTACAGCACAGCAGCAGATAAGCTATGAAAAGCCAAAGATGCTCTAAGCTGAATACACTACCAATGTTTAACATCTATGTTGGACAACATTTAAAATCCGTCCACAATTAGTCAGGGAGCCACGGACAAACATCATACTCCACCAGCACAACATCTCCCACCGCTTTAGATACACTGAGCTGCGTTGAACACAGCAAAATTGACCCTGGGAACGATCTTTCACCAGAATTTAGATGATTACTCAATGTTGGTTATTGTCAGCTATTATAGGTTGATGTGTGAATCCAACTTAAGATTTTAAAATGTATCAAGGTAAAAAAGTGTCCAAAAACAAATAAAATGTGTAACTACGAGTGTTCACAAGCAGGATTGCACACACTTCAAAAGAATCTCAGAATTCCTTAAATGAAGACAGGAAGTTGTTTGTCTGTTTTTTATGATTCAGAAGGATGCTGCACCCAAAAGCAAAAAGGAAAGTATCCTTTTTGAAGTTCAAAACCAACTTTTCCATACTTGATATAAGTTTTCTCTTGTGAGGTTCAATCTTTGCTGCTGTTATTGCAAAATCTGTAAATACACCATAAACAATAAAACTAAAAGTAACATTAATATAACCCTTCTGTGTACAGCCTCTCCAAATTACCCTTTAAATTTTTATGTTAGAACAGTGTGTTATTAAGGGAGTGTTGATTTCCTAAAAAAAATATAATAGGCTTTTTTTGAGGTTTTGAATTATAAGATCTTCCATAAAGAGCCCACTTCCACCACAATGACCTGGAGGGGTAATAATATTTGTCTGCTCTTTGCCTCTCTGTATGTACACTCATTGTGTTTGCAGCCCTGACTATCATCTGCAGCTACCATGCAGTGAGAGCGAGCAGAGTCAGACGGGGTGCCTAGATGATCATTTTAAAAGCACATTTAGCCGTGGCAGCTTGCCCGGCTCAAAGCAGCTCTCAGGCACAGTCATGGGGCAGCAATTAAACCTTGGACAGCTGCTGGAATGACAGCTTACGTTACCTACAATACACTATCTCTGCTGCTGCTGTCGCTGCGGTCAATAACAAACTATTAGAACCATGCCAGTGCAGATGACCAGCTAATTGTGTGGCTCATGGCAAGCTGTTAATGTGCTGCTCAGGGCGATTCATAATGAATTCAAATCCAAAATATAGGTTAGGTCTGTGGCCCAGTAGCTCACATTAGCAACCGGAAATAGGTCATTGTTCATAAATGGAATTGGATTGGCTAATCGTGCTTTTAGTTTGACTTACAGTGACCCCTGATGTCCATTATACTCCGTCTATCCACTTTTGTTCAATTATAATTCAGACTATTACAAAGAACTATGACACAATAGCATCCTACTGAGTGTAATCATAAAGAGATTAGTAAAGGCAATTTAGTGTTATTAACAATCAGGGGAATGTGGCTCACAGCAGAGGCAGGCAGGAATATTGATTTAGTGAATGTGCTCTGACCTGCTTTCACACGTGAGCTTTTATCCAATAAATGCTCAATTATTACTGTGTGTATTTTCTTCTTTCCATAATCCTTTTTTGTTTATTTTTTCTTTCTCTTTCCTTTCTTCTCTTTTACTTCCTGTTATTTCTTTCCTTTATGTCTCTCCCTTTTTTCTGTTTCTACATACCTTCCTTATTTCCTTGCTTGCTTCTTTTCATCTAACTCTTCTGTTTGCTTTGTTTTTCTTTCCTTCCTTTCCTACTTTCCCTCCTTATTTCTTTCCTGTTGTTTACATTACTTTCTCTTGCTTGCTATATATATTATCTCCCCTTTTCTCTGTTTCTTTGTTTGTAAGTTTGTCTCTGTCTTAAACAATTAACATTCATCTATTTTACTTTGATATATTTCCTTCCTTTCTGTCCTCCCTTTCACATTTACCTCATTTCCTTTTCCCTTCCTCTTTTTCTTCTATCCGTTCTTTTCCTCTATTCTAACACTTTTCTTCCTTTAATTTCTCACTCCCTCATCCTTCCACCCTTCCTTGCTTTCAACCTTCAATACTTCCTCCTTTCTTTTTTTCTCTTCTTTCTTCCTCTCTTCTTCTCTGCCTTCTTTTCTTTTGCACTTCCTTTCAGTTTTGGTTTGTTTCTTACTTTGCCGCTCTCGTTCAGTTTTCTATTACTTGTACCATCATTCTGTATTTGCTACCTTACCTACATTTTTTTCTACATTTTTAAAAATATATATATTTTAACAAATTAATAAACTAGAATTTATTTTAGCTGATAAATTTGCTAACATATTTTCTAATTTAAATGAGCAAATTTAATTTAGAAATTGAAATGGAATTAGCATTGCAGATTTGAATTTGTTAATAAATTAGCAAGTGTATTTGCTAAAATAAATTCTAACAAATAAATTAGCAAAAATATTTTTAAATAACTGTATGTAAATGAATTTTATTTACATTTATTTATCATCCGCTTTGCTTTCCTCTATAGACCATTTTGGAGTAGACGTCACAGTTATGTCACAGAGGATGTGAATGCATACTGCTAACAACAATGCAGTGTTTATACATGGGGGACCTGTTTGCCTTAGGTTAACTAAGTTTAGAACGAAATCTGAATTAATTTTTAGGGTAACTAAGAAATCAGTCAAGGACAAATCAGATTTTGGTGGCGATTCAAATTTGATTAAGGAATTTTTAGAGGATCTGTTAACGTATCATGATTGGACTGTTTTCCACATTTTACTAATAACTCAAAGTTTTGGATGACATGTTCAGGGAATGTTGGTCATGGCACAGGTGACAGCTGTTTAGATCTTGGTGATGATCCAAATCCAGATGTGGATCCTGGACATTTTTCAATGATATGTAGAAAATGCAAGACAAGGCAGTTTTCCACATTCAAGACAATAAATCTCCTGACTATGTTGGTTGGCAGAGGTTTGTGCTCTCAGAGCACTTCTAGTTTCTCTCTTTCTTCATTTTTTACACATTTTCCCTTTTTGCATCTCCGTCACTTTCTTCATCCATTTTTCTTTAGTTTTTATTGTCCACTTCCATGTCATTTTTTCTTAATTTTCTATTTTTTTGTCTTTCAGGAAGCTGTGGTCAGCTGTTGGGTTCAGTTCAGCGATGGCACTGTCACCCCTCTGGAGCTGTTCGACCGCAGTATCTACTCCTTGACAGTCTCCACACCAGATGAAGCTGTGGCCACAGTCCGACGCACCCCTCAGTCTACATTTGTAGTAGCAGAGGGTGAAGGTGATGGCAGAGGTGCTGTAGTTCGAGTGGAGATGAGAATCTGTGAGGAATGCCAGAAGTCTAAGAGGAAGAGCAAGTTAGCAGTGGGGGCAGGACTTCTCAGGATAAACTTCCAAGGCAGCAACAGAGTCATAGCAGCAGGAGGTGCTGGTGGGAGTAGCAGTGGGGCTGGTATCGATGGAAACAGAGGATCAGAGATGGTTGAGCTTAAAACAACGGTGACTTCAGAGCGTATGATCACAGGAATAGATAAATTGTGGTTCAGAAGCACAGCATCAGCTCCACGAGGGACCTCCCTGACAGAGACAACCACCTCATTCCCCACCAAAAATGTTCAGCCACATGTTGTGTGGATTGGAACGACAACCAGAGCAACAAGAAGTAGCACATTTGGTCTGAACCCCTCGACTGCAACTCCAACAACACCAATTCTGAATACACCACAAGGCACAACCAGACCTATTTTTCCAACAGTGGGTTTAATCAGTAGAGGAGAAGGGCAGAAAAGAAGTTTTGGAAACATGTTCGACAGCCTTGATTTATCTTCAAACAAAGACTTTCCAAGAGCAGATAAGACCCCCAAAAAAGAGCCCAGTAAACCAAAAAGTCCAAAAGTAATTGAGAGTGATCTGATTAGGACATTCAAAGCCATGTCAGACTTAGAAATCTGCCTTTATGCTCTAGTAGGAGTCTCCTGCATCGCTATATTGGCCTTCTTACTCAACTGTGCTTCATATAACCTATGTTTCCGTAACAACAAAACCCCTATCCAGGCAGGACCAGCCCCCATGGGGGTCCCTAAGGATCACAAACATGATTGGGTGTGGCTAGGGAGCACAAATCAAAGCAACCCTCACCCACCAGCTGCTCCATCTCAAGCATCCACTCTTAATCGTGAGCCCCATCGTCCTCTGGAGCAGCGACATTCTGTGGACTCTGTCGCCCACCAGGCCCTACCTACTGTTACCACAACCAACATCCCAGAAAGAACTGCTACCTTAGGGCGCAGCAGGTCCAGCTCTCAGCAACAGCAGAAAAAGCCGATTGACCCAATGGCGAACCGTTCAGCCACCTTGCTGGCGAGGCCACATCGCTGTGAGCCGCTTCATTCTCCAACAAGTAAACGCAACCAGGTTCAGTTTACCACCTTCACCACACTGGACATCAAGCACTTGGCTGCACTGAAGAAGAATGGCGTAGAGCTAAACTGGGCTAACCAGCAGGTGCAGCAAGCTCAGATCCCCGTCGAGCCCCAAACACCCCTACCTGACATGCCTTGGCCTGTAGTCAAACCTCTTGGAGAACCTCAGTGAGTTGGTTGAGGTTCAGCAAAGTTTATATGGAAAGAATATATTGCACAGACAGAACCTCACCAAGACCAATGATCAATTATAATATATAAACCCTATATTCAAAATAGCTGGGTTGTGTTATAAGGAAAAAAATAAAGAAAACAGTGGTTTTCGAACCCTTAATTGAACATAACATAGACGAGATGTTTGAAGTTCAAACTGATCATCCTTTTTTTAATAGACACACGGTCTGAAGTCTTTACCTACAACATGTCCTAAAAAAGTAAGGACAGGACCAAGAAAACACTGAAGGGGTTGCACAATGTTGATAAAAACACCAGAAACATTTCACGGGTGAGAAGTTTTATTGATTGCTATTACGTAATATCATAAACTAAGGCAAGACGACCTTCCATCTGATTTATGCCATGGAGACGTTTATGGTCTTGGTCTTGGTTAACACTTTTGTGTTTCAACCATGTTATGAAGTATTGATTAATTGGATACAGTTATTACCAAGGAGACAAGCCCAGATTTTACTTTCCAGAGACACACCTCAGAAAGAAAATCCTGAGAGGGGCAAATAGTGGATCAAGACTGTGAGACGCTCCCTTAGAGTGTCCCATGTTTGCATGCTCCCTCATGCTCCCTTAGAGTGTCCCATGTTTGATAGTAGACATCAGAGTCAAACAGACTTTTCCTAATTATGCCATAAAATACTCTCTTTACTTGATCAAACTGTGACTCACTTTAAGCTAACTGCCATAGCACTGGTGCAGCTGTCCTGATACTATAAACAAATAAAGTTAACAATCTAAAGTGGGTTTTTAGCAGCAACACTGCAGACAATGATACTGTCAAAACAAGGGGAGTAAGGGTAAGACCTTTCAATTCAATTAAATTCTTTATTGTCATTGTCACATTAAAAATAACCATGAAATTTTGTTCAGAGCAATCAAACACTGCATAGCAAGAAGGTAAAGTGTAAGAATCATTTCCCCAATCCCTTGACCACCCACTGTGTGAAATCAGCACCCAGTCATATAAATAAACAATTCAGTGCAGGCACAAATGTAGTAAACAGCATCTAGAGAGCAAATTGACTCACTGAGGGAACATACAGATAGTTATTTGAGTAATGTTTGAATTTTACAGCAGTACAAAGACCAGTTCACAGCTATTGTAAAAATGGGTATGATGAGTGTTTCTGGATGGGGCAGAGAAAGGAGAGGGTAACTGTTTAACAGCCTCAATGAGGATACAGGCTGTGGGCCAGTCAGGTGGTTCGGGCTTGTATGGACCTGTAACCTTCTACCTGAGGGCAGCAGGCGGAAGAGGTGGTTTGACCCTTCAGGTAGCACTGAAGTGAAAACCAGCTACTTAAAAACTATTGACAGTCAATGCAGAATGCAAGTGCATCTACAAAAGAAGGTTAAGACCCCACCAGGCAGAGTGAAAGCCATAAATCAACAGAAAAGACATAGATGGAATGTAAAAATATGTCCATAGGTTCTGTTATAGGTTATTTAGTGCCCATGTCATGGCTAACTCAAACTTTAATGAAGGCAGCAATACAGAGAGGTAAAAACAGATTTAAGGGAGTACTTTCTTTTAGAAGATGTCTTTTTCAGAAATGTTTCAGCAAGATCAAGACAAGCCACTTCCTACCCAAATTCCAGCAGTTTGGCTTCACAGTTAAGCCGCATCCACACCGAAGGCAACTTGGCGACCAAGATCGCGTCGCCCACTCAAGTCACGTCGCCTGTCCGAAATAGTTTCACCGCGATCATATCATATCATATGATAGGATTTACTAGTTGACATTATTCCAGCTGTATCCTTTTCACTCACCTACCAACCACAAACACTGCAGCTGATGGCCCTGCAGCAGCATTGTCTGTGAGTTCTCTGCAGTCCGTCTAGGTGGAACTAAGGTACTCACTAACTGATGTTTCCCACACGGACATGGATTGTCACTCTGTGAACCTGAATAAAAACAGTCCGTCACGGGCGTTGTCACACACCCACAAACGCTGATTGGCTGTTGCGGCACAGCCACACGCAATATCGCCTGGAAAGTTCAAGTTTTCAACTTTGGCTACCAAGCAATGCAACCTGGTTGCTCAGATTGTGGCCACTGCATCGCAGGAGGGTTAACCCTGCCCCATCGTGGCTGTACATTGACTTTACATGGAGAGTGCCCGAGTCGCATTCGGTGTGAGTGCACCTTTAGAAGTGTGGGCATGTGGCAAACCTGTCTCCTATAAAACAGGATGGTGCCTCATGAAGCACAAATTATGAAAGCAGGTACCCTGCAGTGATGAACAATTTAAGATGTTCATCAAGGAAGAAAAAGAAACATTTTCACTTTCAGTAGATTAGACATGCTACAACAAAGCTCCATAATCGTCACACTTTGAGACATTCACATTTGGTCTGTGAGAACATAATTTCTTCATCAATTCTTGGTGCTTTGGAGCCAAACACAAAGTGCGCCCCTCGTACACACAAAAGTAGAAACGCACACTCACACTCACACGCACACTCACCCTCAGTGCTCCTGTCCTCTGAGTCTGAGTGGTACTCTCTCACTAGTATTACTCCTCTGATACTACCTCTGGAGATCGAGAAGTTGGGTCAACTTCTTCCCTTCAGTCTGTATTTGTGACTTTAAGTGTGGAGGTGAAGCATCACAGGAACTGTATATTACAGCTTGAAACGGCAGTATGAATGGGGCATGGGTAACTTTGCATTGCATCTAGACCTGCATGTAATCAGGCAGATCTATATTGTCAAGCTCCAATCTACAAAGATTGTGAGCATTCTAAAGTGAAATAGCCCAACCAGTGTCCTTTAGAGCAGGAAGAGGTGGGAGCTACCAGCGAGATGACAGCTGGAAGTGACTGCTGGTACAGAGATTAGCATAGATGCTAACAGCTTCAGTAGCAGTTTTATCGGATCTGGACTGCATTTCTTTATTAAATGAAAAACAAACAACAACACTGAAAGCACTTCTTGATGGACGGGATGTTTTTGCTGGGATAAGCAGTAGCACCCGCCTACTACATTATCTGATTATCTGAATAAATGTGATCAGTGGAAGGATCATCCAGTCACCTACCAGATTTGCTTTTGAAAGGTTCTACCCATTCCCAAACACTTTCTATGTGCTCTCTCCCAGATGGACCAGTGAAGTACATTGAATGGTCCATCTGGTGTGTCAGTTTAGGGCTTGGGAGTTGTAAAAAAAAAAAAAAAAAAAGGTAATTAAACACAGGGGTTCACATGCTCCTGTCCCAACTGCTTTTGGAGGATGTTGCAGGCATCAAATTCAGTAATACATCCTAAAGCACAAGTAGGTTCATAACTTTAAGCAATGGAGACTTGGTGTTTGTGCACCTTTAAATTTAGATAAAGCTTAAAAGCCTTTCCAAATCACTGTTTTCATTTTTAAGAGCATCCAACTCAACTCAACATTTTTGGAATTAGGGTTTGTTCTTACGCATCATTTTATGGAGCAGAATGTTTGAAAGAAGGATCTGTCTTTTGATAAATAATACATTTATTGTAGTTACTGATATAAAATTAAGGATATTATATATGAAAGGAGCCTGTAAATATGAAATGTTATGCTGTACCCATGAATGGAAACATAAGCAAATTTGTATCTCCCTTTAAATTGAAGGTCTTTGTATGTAAATGGGTGTGCTCTACAGATGTGAAGCTGTAAATACACATATATCTATGCTATAATTTATTTCTACATTTTTAACTCTTATAACAAATAAACTTTTTTAACCTTTTACTTTTGTACTTTTCTGTTGCCCCTGTAGGAATGGCTCGAGATACTTATAGTTGTCAGGTTTAATGCAGTACATGAGGGATTATTTCGTGTAAGTAATTCTTTTCTTTTCCAGCCTTTTGTACTTTTTTTTTTTTCTAGGATTCCTCCCAAGATTACCTGAAGACTCTGTGCAATTTGTCAAAAGAATATGCAACATTTATCAAGTTATTTTGGGGCAATCTGCCACTGCAGTCTTCACTGGGATATTTATTCAAATCAAATGCATGCTATGCAAATACATTCTGTGCACAGTTTACTCTGTGCATGTGGACATTGTTCCTGAATTTTTTAACAGAGGTACCTTGGGCGCCTTGGAGCCTGGTTCTACAATTTGTAAAAGTGTCTAATCTTAGTCTCTTGGCAGAGCGTAATAAATATTCAGCTCAAGGATTTTTCATGTGTGAGTGAAACAGGATGATGCCTTTTATATGTAACATCCTCTCTGTATTTTTTAACCAAATGTCATGTGTTTTTCCTTTGAAATTCCGACAATAAAAAACCAAATTGATGCAATTATGTTAGTTGCAATTCAATGAAATTCAATGATTGTTTTGGGTCCTTTGAAATGGTGGGATATCATTTATATGGAGGCACAGTAAATGGGCTGGATTATAGGCTAAAGCTCTGCTGCGTCTCAGAGGGATTTAATTATGTTTAATCACTATTGAATGTGATTTAAGGCTGATGTCATTCAGAGTAATATTCAGGCAGCAGTGCATTTAGAGGGCCTCCAATATTGGGAGACTGAGGTGCTGCACAGAATAATGGTGATTCTGCAAGGTAGAGCAGGGGTGGGCAAGTGGTGACTCAGTCACTGTGGCTGAACATTCACTTTTGAAAATGAATTATAAACAGGAGCAATAGGCGTGCAAAAAAGACTAAAATGCATAGGAACATAAGAAACAGAAATGCTTCAGCACCATAGTTAATTCAGATTCAGTGTCATATCAAATGTATTGATCCAAAAGGCAAGTTATTTGTAGCTCACTTGCATCCACATAACATAACCATCATCTAAAAGTCATATAGCTCACAGAGTAATAATAAAAGGATGAAAGGATTTTTTTTTTTTTTTTTTTTACTTGTTTATTTTTAACTGTTATTACCTCTGCCAAAGAGGTTATGTTTTTTGCCGGCGTTGGTTTGTTTGTCTGTTTGTTTGTGCTCAAAATAACTTGAAAAGTTATGCACGGATTTGGATGAAATTTTCAGGAAATGTGTGGAATGGGATAAGGAACAAATGATTAGATTTTGGGACTGATCCGGATCACCATCCGGATACAGGAATTTTTTAAAGGATTCTTTAACATTGCGAGATAGGACCATTTTTGGCATTTGTGCATATAACTCCACAAAAAAATGGTCAGGGCACTTGTTAAAAAACCTACCTTGACGGAGGTTTGCTTTCAAGTTATTATGTTATCGTATATTATTATGTTATCAACCCCCTGCCCACCTCCACTACTTCACCTCCGTCCATACAGCAGAGGGTATTCCCTGTCGAGTAGAGCAAGTGTGAACAACCATGTCAGGGAATTACTCAGCAGACCACCTGGACAATATCAGGGTTGCATGTGTTAACAGGGCTCAGGATACCAGCATTGATCATGTGTTTGAATAACAAGTTTTTCTACGCACATCTAAAGGCTATTTGAATGTCCTAAATATGATGCTAAGAGGGACAAAGCCTTAAATCAAGATACTTTGATCCACTTAATGTGCTTAATGTATCATTTTATTATCTGTATTAAACAGAGGAAAAAAGCTAAAGGTCTGAAGTGGCCAGGATAGCTTGCACAAACTTTTAAGTGTTTAGCAAAGTTACCTGTGCAACAGCGCATGACTGTGTGTATGTGTTTTTGTTACATCAACATCACAAGCAGAAAAGTCGACCTCTTGCTCTACCTACCGCAGCCGCCTGATAGGACCATTTTGTAGCATTTGTTCATGTAACTCCACAAAAAACCTACCTCGGCGGAGGTTTGCACTGTCCGAGTGCTTTCTAGTTTTATATTGATATTTAAATATAATTGTCAAAAATGTGAAATACTGCCTAACTGTTTTGTGTAGTTTGCCTGCCAAACTACACAAAAACAACATTGGCTGTATTCTTTAAAGCATTTATCTTTTCCTCCACAAAGCCCTTGTTTGAAACTTTGGTATGCTGTGAAAAAGGGGTTATGTATCCCTCCACCACCAGCTGATCAGTAAGATTGCGCAGCAGCTGGATCAGCCTGATTCATTGTCTGAATTCAGGCAGATCCATCTTGCAAAGCTCCAGTAAACAACATTTGTGCTCAGCCCAAAGCAGCATGGCCAAATCAAAGCCCTTTAGAGCAGGAGGAGGTGGGAGATACAAGGGACACGACAGCAGGATGTGACTTATAGAGATTAGCACAGATGCTAACAGCTTCAGTAGCAGTTCTATCCGATTGTGACCACATTTCTTTATTAAATGAAAAACAAATAACAACACTACTCCCTCCACTTCTGACGTGTTTTGACTAGAGTTTGTTTTACGAAGTGCCTCACCTTCTGTAATGCAGTAGCGCCTTCAGTTACATAATGCTTCGGTGATAACCATTACCTAAAAGTTCCCCTGTGACCCAAACGTGTGATTGAATAAACCTGTCAGCATTAAGTGAGAACTTAACAAGGGAGAGTCAAGCAGAAGGCTCATCTGTTTTTATTTAATTTATGAAAGAGCTCTAATTAAAAGAAAAAGGGGGATGGAGATTATTAATGGTGACTTTTATCTTTCTAAAGTGTAAACTTATTACATAATTTAAATTATTGTATTCTCACAATTTGTTTGATTAATTTTACAAAGCTAGTGATTAAAAATGGAGAAGTAATTTAAAAATGTTAAATATTTTTCTTTGAATTGGGAGGTGGCTTTAATTACTTAAATGAAGTGTTATACTCACTTAAATAAGTATTACAATTTGTATTTTTATGTGAGTATTGAAATTGTCATAACAAATTCTGAGGAATAGACTGTCCTACTGTTTGCAGCAATTTTACCATCTAGATGTGAGAGTAAAACAGATGTGTTCTTTACTGTACTCAAAGCTGCTCATCTCTGAGAAAGAGGGAGATGGAAAATGAAAGTGATTCTCACTTTCTGATCATGACGTTGTCCAACAGAATAACAAGCATTTTGCCCATGTAGGAGGCTTGGGTATGGTATCTTATTCCTTGATTATCCTTTTTTCCTTCATCTCCCTCTCTGTGTCTCTAAGGTGTCCACAGCCTCACCTCTCAAAAATTACATTGGGGAGCTGTGATGTACAAACAGCGTCCCGAGTTTAAAGAAACTCAGATCATCTGATGCTCTGCACCTCAGAAATTGGCAGCTGTGGATATTGAGGTGAGCTTCTTCACTCCCTGCAGCACAGCAGCATTGGCTGGATTTAAAGGCTTGATAAAAGCAGTTTTAATAAGTTTTCTCCAAATTCTCTACCTGTAGGGCCCACAGTTTTTGTATAAACTCTTTGCTCTGTTCAGTCAATTTTATCTGTCCTGCAGCCGCAGGAAAAGTAAACAAACTCCCTTCGGAGATAAGCAGTAATTTAAACCCGCCTCTGCGGTACATCATGGCACAGCATCTTTGATTGAGGCCAGCTCTATTATTCAGCACTACAAATGCTGAGCCGAAAAGTACTAACAATGATTATGATATAACAGCTGCACAGCTTGTATGACTACACAGAGAAACAAAATATACCTCAATTTGCTTTTTGATTGTGATCCTAGAGCTCTCTGTCATTGCTCTGGCATGTTTTCGCCACTCTGATTCATATATTGATCTCCCACAGTAAAGAAAAAATAAAATAAAATAAAAAAAAACTCCAATTATGCTTCATTGCCACCCTGGGAAGGAAATTGAGTCAATCATGACCAAGCAAGCTTTAGCTGAAAAAGCTGTTTCCTTTGGGAGGTTTGGAAACATCATAATGAAGCATAACCCCTGCCATTGCATCAGTTCATTAGAGTCCTTAAGACTTGGCATTATGTGCTGCATGGCATGTAAATAGGTCCATCAGTATTTCCTAACACATTCACAGCCTTTCATGCCCCTTCACACACCACTGACCGAGAGTGGGAGTGACTTGGAGTTAAGTGTCTTGCCCAAGGACACATCACCATGTGACACCTGGTGCTGGACTTGAACCTTCAACCTTCCGATTAATGACAAAGTGCTCTATCAGATTGCACCAACGATATAACAAAGCAGGAACATGGTACACATGCATGGAAATGTATTTTAAACCAATATTTTGTGCAGGTGAGGTATGGGTATCCTATTCTGTTCTCTCTGTATCTCTCTGTGCTGTGCTGCTCTGTGCATGCAGTAAACAGTCTGGAAAGCCCTTTTTAGTACCTGTGAGCATTATTATCTGTGGCACTCGTTATTGTGAATACAGATAAATTTAGCTTTGTGTTGCGTAACAATCTTCCCCTTTACGTTTTTCTTGTTTCTGGGAGTATTGCACCCGCTGGAGTGCATGAGAATAGTGCTCTGAGGAGCGCTGCAAGAAAGCCAAGCGGTCTCTCAGATCTCTGTCCTTTTTGAAATTATATTTATTAACAAATGCTCAGATTGTTGTAAAGGTGTGCTGTTGTGCATGAGTGAAACAAGCTCAGTGAAGTGTGTGTTTTGATCTTGCGTATGTGAGTCAGTCTCACCTGTGTTTTCTAAATAGCTGAAACCACTTGATAAGGAGACTTAAAGTGCAGTCATTTTCTGTGTTCTCAAGTAAAGGACACCAACTTTGTCCACGACCACTCCCAATTTTCAGACCAATGGGAGCAATGAGAGAGAGCACAGTCATTTGCCGCTTAGACAGCATGAGCACAGGTTGTAAAAATGAGGCTGTCCTTTCTGACAGCAGCAGCTCCATGTCACTGTCGGCCTCCAAATGTGATAGACTTTGTTGATTGTGTAATAATTGTAGTTGGTATAGTTTTCGGTTATTTTCATTGTATTTAGATAGCTGGCTCGTAGTTTTGGGCAAATCTTTAGTTTGTGTGCCAGCCTTCACGGCCTTTTGTTTTTGTACCCCTTTTTGCTTAAGATCTCGGCTTTTTAAGTTGTTTTTTTTTGTACATACCTGTTTGCCTTTGGCTAGTTTTTTTTTTTGTTCCTTGAAAATAAATTGTGAAGAACTTGATCATTGTTTGGAGACTGAGAGTGATTTTCTTTTTTCCCTTTTTCACTTCCAAATATGTTAGGCACCTTCCCCCTAGACGGGTGCGTAACAAAATGAGATCTGCGTCAGGTGGAAATCTGAAATGATACCTGTGCTTCATGCCAAAATGCTTTGTGCCAGGCATACTACAGGGTCCAAAAAGTCTGAGGCATCAGGGCCTCTCCCTCTCCTCCTGGACTGAGCCAGCAGCTGCCTCAAATGGTAGATTTACAGAGTTATCATTTACTGCTTTTTGGTTTGCTTGCCTTGTTTTCTTCGCAGCCACTATGAACAGAACTCTTGTTCACTTAGAAGCAAACCAAAATTTCTGTTTTCAAACTGACCAGAGTTTGGTTCTTTAGTCCACATCAGAGTTCACCGGGGCTTTAAACAACCCAGATAAATCCCACTTTTCAAATACTGAACCAAAGTTTATTTGGTTAGGGACAAAACATGTCAGATGTGAAAGCAACCCCAGAGAAAGTTTTTTGAACTTAAGGCGACATTCACAGAAAATCATATAGTAGCTGATGTTGACCAATGTTAAGAGATGATCAAAAATTTAGTGGACGTATGTTCTCAGGGTCAATTTTTCTGTGTTCAACACAGTTCATTGTATCAAAAGTGGAGAGATAAGTTGAGCTTGTTGGGAATGATGTTTCCAGAGGGCACCCTGACTAGCTGTAGACAGATTTTTAACCCTCCTATTATCCTTAAATAGTACTAACACATTTTACTCTTGGGGTCAATCTGACCCCAGGGATATTTGTCTCCAGAAAATGATTTACATTAAATTGTTGACCAAGTTTTTGTGTCAGGCACTTTGTTTATTTGTTGAATACATAAATAACGCCTTAATGATGAAACCTGTCAGTGAGTTGAACTGTCTTCTAGCGCCATCAGGCCAAACTTTTAAATTAGAATGAATGTGTCTTGAAAAGTTTTCATACAAATCTTCTCAAATTTACTGACAACATTAATGACCACAAGAGTATGAACCCTATTGGTTTCCATGACAATATGACCTTTCCTGTAGCGCCACTATCCAGTCAATCTTTCACTTTTAGAGTAAGTGTATCCTGAAAATCTTTCATCCAAGTCTTGAATGAACCATATCAATTGATGTTGACCCCCCTTTCCTCTCATAAACATACATATCTACTTATTTTTTTTTCCTTTTCTTGTTACATATTTGTGATAAAACTCTTACTGAAGCTGTTATATCTGCACGAGCAGTCGGTTCCTACTGTCATCTTACTCTTGGCTCTCTCACCTCTTCCTGCTCTAAAGGACACTGACTGGGCCGTCTCACTTTGGGCCACCCACAACCTTTGCAGATTAGAGCTTGCCAAATCTGTCCAATTACAGACTTTAAATCGGGTGGATCCATCTGCATTGCAAGATTATGTAAAACTTCTGATTATCTACAATCAAAATAGTTACTGACTCCATCTTAAGAAAAGACAAGCATCGATTTGATACTTGCTTTTAGTGGTCTAGAAAAGCTGAACTACATTCTTCCTGTGTAGGCTCACAAACTTGCCAGCTGGACCAGCCCAGTCAAAAGAAATCTGGATAGGCCGCTAAATAGTGAACAAGAAAAACCTCTCCATCTTAGACCAGTTATTATTTATATGAACCTATGATATCATGAGATACCACTGCACTTTTTCCTCTGAATTTTTCTATCCAAGGATTGCATTGCAAAGTTTGGGATCCCCTGTTTTTAACAACAAGACAGTAACATATTCTTTCAGTATCATTACAGCAGCTTCTCTAATCTGGAGCATCAGCTTCTCTATTGACAGCTTTAAAGGATTGGGGTCATTGTGTTGAGGGATTAACGTGCATTAGTGGACCCTTCTCCATTGCACACTCCTGATAATGTAGGCCAAAAGAGACAAGGTCACTTATTTCACAAAGCTGCATTTCCCGCAGGTTAACACAGATGGAGGCAGGTGTTTATTGGAAAGTGTGTCTGCAAATGGATAAAAATGTACAAGTGAAAATGGACTCTAGACGAGGTGCTGCATGCTGCTTTTATGTGCTGTGGTTAACTGAATGGGAGGGAAAAGTACCGTGGTGGGACTTTTATATGAGGACATAAAAAACAGATAAGCAGGCAGAGATAGACAAAAGATGACAGGCAGTAGCAGAAGTCGTGAGATGGATGCAGAAATGAGAGCTCACAGGTGGAGGAGAGCTCACTGTATGGCAGCTCATTAAGACAAAGTACCTACTGTGCTTCCCTGAAACACTTGTCGCTGTCGTCACTTGTCAGCACGGTGTCAGCGCTCCGTGTGCATCTTAAGATAATGTCAGTGATTTTGCAAAAAAGAACAAAAAGTGGAGAAAATGTCTCTGTTAATGAGACTGACTGAAAGCATTGTCAGAACAGTAGATATCGCTATAATCGACAAAAGGGCAATGTCAATTATTCTTAATAGCGTGTATACAAGATGTAAACGAGTTTGGTCTCAACATTCTGTAATTAGTGTGAGAAAGGAGACAATGTGCAACACACAAAAGGTTTATAATTTAGAGTGAATTTATAATAGAGGGGAGGATGAGGGTGGAGGAGAAAATAAAGAAGGGAGCTCCAGAGAGACTGGGACACACAAAGACAGGCTGAGTCATAGCTGCATGATCGCCTGCTCCTCAGGAAGTGTTTGAATTTTTGAATGATCCTGATTGTGATCTTTTCCGTGCCTGATGAATAAAACATGCGGGAAATCTCCAGCTCTGAAACAATTTTAAAAAAAGTACCCCACTGAGCTAGGTCCTCATGTATTCCTATGTGACTTTCATGTCCTATGAACTGTAGGGAAGTAAAAATGATCAGCTTTTGGTATTTAAGGTCTATTCTTCAATTCCTTAAAAAAATGACAGTTGTAAGAGTAAGCATAGCACAAAAAGTATGAAAATTAATGTTTGGTAGATTACTCCTTTTTTGTAACAATACTCCATCCATCCATCCATTTTTATACTGCGTATCTCTTTTGGGGTCGCAGGGGCTGGAGCCTATCCCAGCTGACATTAGGCGAGAGGCGGGGCACACCCTGAACTGGTTGCCAGCCCATCACAGGGCCATATAGAAAGACCAACAACTGTTCATGCTCACACTCATTCCTGTGGGGAAATTTGGAGTCACCACTCAACCTAATGAGCATGTCTTTGGTCTGTGGGAGGAAGCCGGAGTGCCCTGAGAGAACCCACACATGCACATGGAGAATATGCAAAATCCACACAGAAAGGCCCTGACTGACACAGGGATTGCACCAGCAATCTCCTTGTTGTGTGGCATATGCACTACCTGCTGCACCCCTGTGCTGCCCTGTAATAATACTTTTTGGCAATAAATCTTAAACTGTTTCTTTCTCTTTTAAATGGTGCCATATTTGTAAGGAACATACATTTGTGGGATGAGCAGAGCCGAGTATGTGGGTTGCGGCCATGAAAAATGAACCAAATCCTCTCTGCTAACGTCGAATGGTAAAGCTCATTATAATTTCTTGATTAAGATGTAGTTATACTTGCACTCCAGAACAGAAAAAGTTGTAGTTGATGAACATTAAGATTGATTAATTTCTGACTTCTCAGAGAAGCCCAGTGAGGTGAATTCTGTTTAAAATTGATCATTTCTGTTCAAAATGTTCATCCAAAAACAATAACATTTTCAGTTTAACAAGTTTTTCAAAGATTTATAAAAAAAATATTTCTGTCTTTCTTTTGAAAGGTGGCCTATTAATCTGTTAAAGCCCCTGGGAATACAAATCAACAAAAACTTTCTTCATATGATATTTAAGATCATGTATACATATTATTAAGTATGTAAAAACCTTAGGACTGATATTTGCATGGATTTCAGAACCTTGATGTAAAGTGGGTGGACAATTAAATAATTAAATCGGCCAATAAGAAAATAAGCATCAAGTCCTGCTCACCCAAAGGACACAAAACTGCTGTACTCCAGCACCATCGGCCTCTTTACATCTGAGAACACATCCTGCCCTACACCTGCTGTTTGCCTCTGGATGTAAAAGTAAGTAGAAAGAATAAAAACAAAATGCAACAATCAAAGATTTGATCCCAGAATTATAGTCAATCAGACTGTGCTTTGTTATCACAGACAAGTCAAGCAGATCAAATTACATTACATCGTTATGAAACCCAGGACCCCATCCGGCACCCACAACAGCTTCAACATATAGGGAGTACAGTGAGTGTCGCTCACAGACTGTATATGTACATACTGTATATGTACACAGTGTACACAGTCACAGTAATATCAGATAAGAAGATAAGAATTCATCGTAAAGATGTGTGTTAGGTCTTTAAAAACTGTCTTAAACTTGCATACAAGTGTTAAGGTGTCAGGTTACTGCAGCCAGCCCCAAGTGGACACTCGGGGTACTGCAGCTTTTGCATCTTTCAAATTTTCAAGGCTGCTAAATGACACATTGAACTTTGATATTGTTTTAAAACAAAAAAAAGATTTAAATTATGTTCTCAGAGTCTTTGAGTCAGAACAACTCTTCCAAACAACCTGGGTGTGAATTGACCTTAGATTGTCTCTCTGTTGTATATAGTTAACAAAGCTGTTTATTTATTTATTTATTTATTGTTTATTTGACATGGACACACAGTAACATTGATGCTGTGATATTTAAATATACACAGGTCCAAATGCACTGCTGTAAGTGTTTATAGCACAGTGCTAATTTTCAACACCAGTCCATGGGAGGCTTTTAAAGATGAATAAAAACACATTTCTAATGGAACCACAGTGTACATACCACACTATTATGTCAAATAAAAATAAAAAGATTAAAAGGAGTAAAAGTTCAACAAATAGATTGTCACCACATACTGATCTGCACGTGTCAGATAATAAAATTGCCTACCAAAATGCAGTGTTGCATTTTCAGTAATCCTGCCACCACAGATGTCACCAGACTTCCTCACATCACAGCAGAGTTGATTCATTTCACCTCCAGCATCTTGCTTCTGTAATCTAAATTTATCCTTTAATGTGTTGCAAACAACTACACCAAGTTCTAAAAAAATCTATAATAGACTTTTTCTACAGTTTCTCACTTGGAAAATGGATTTTGTGATTAATGTTTTGCCCTTCTCATGAGATTTTTTTTTTGCAGCAAAGTTGCAAACAGAAGTAATGGTGTTTCTCCCTTGAAGAAAAATGAGAAGATAGGACTTTGTGGCAAGCCAGATGTGCCATGGCAACATTAAAGGTGTTTGTAATGGAATAGTTGTATTCATCCTTTTAGATAGCTGCTGGCGGCAGTCTGGCTTTGCAGTTACTTTTACTGCCCATTTTAGATCTAAAGAGCCGGCTTATGTACACGTTCATGCCTTTGCGCTTAAAGCCGTGCAGGTGTGGATTCAGAGTGAAGGTAAAAGAGAGAGCTGGTCTGTCAGAAGTAGCAGAAATAAGGTAAACATATGACAGGTTGCTCTGTTGCTAGAGATTCTTGAAGCTCACTAAGATGTTTGTATTTCTTTTTTTAGCTGACAGACGTGTTTTATCTACAGTACACCCATTTGTTCTCATACAGCAGGCAGTTCTCTGTATCCATTTATTCCTCGACAACTATTATTCTCCGCCTTTTGCTCCTGCCTGTCTGTCTCCATCCCTTCCACCCCTCTTATGATTTCTCACTTGCTTCACACTGCATACACATGCTGCATTCATCTTTTGCCTACAGCCCCTCAAACTAAACCTGCCTGTCTTGCTGTTTTTCGCTCACTCTCCTCCCTTGCCTCAAACCTGCCACTCTCTCCGTTTCCTCTTGATATTTGTTCCCCCTCAAGTTTATTGCTGACGCTGTGTTTTCTTCTGTCGCTGGAATAACTCAGTGTCAGACACAAGGTGAGGCTTCAGAAAGTATAGAATTAAAGATTCATTTCAGTCTACCCTCAAGTGAAAGTCATTGTTTGACATTTTAACTTTGTTTAAGGTTAAAATACAGTAAAGGACCGTATTTCTTGCTGTGAAAAATAAACATATTAGAGCTGACTCCAGACTCTCAACTATTCTCATCCTCTTTGATTTACATGCAGCTTTTGACACCATATTTGGTACCATTCTTCCATGCCAGGGTTCTGCAACCTTTTCAATTAAGAGACATAATTGCGTGCTTATTCCTGTAAAAAAATCTGCCTGCAGCCACAAAACACATTTGAATCTTAACATGAAGGTAAGTGAGTCTTAAGAGTCACACTATGGTCATGACATCAGATCTTTTAGTAAATTCCTCTTCATGGTTTACCATTAAACATGATTGTGCTCTAATGGGAGATGTTGTTCACTGTTAAAAATCACCAGGTTTTCAAAGGTTTCTGCAGCGGATTTCCAAACTAAATTACTTTAAGGAGGATTTTGTGGTGAGTGATGAGTTAAAATGTAAAAAAAAAATAGTAGTTTCATTGTGGCAGGCATATTGAAAATTCACAGTCATTTACTTGCTACTGAGTTGCAGTGATAATACAGTAGCAATGTTAAATTGTGAACATTGTGAGCACTTGACAGCATTATACATGCTGTATAGTACAGGCATGTTCAGATTACAGGAAAATGTAGAATCACCCTAATTTGTTGTGAATCCACAGTACTCTGTTGTAATTTTACAGTATAACATTGTGATGATACAACACTTCACTGCAACTTAACATTGCAGTAAATTTTGAAATCAAGTGTTGCAAAATCCACCTTATATTAATAAAATGTTTTCATGTTACTTCATGTAACAGCTAACTGTGATTGGTAAACTGTAATTTTTTAGTATATATGTGTAAGGATTGCTTTGAAAGACACCAACGTGTTCTAGTTTTTCATCTATGTTGCTGTGAACAACTGTACTGTTCTGAAATATTCACTGCAACCATTAGCCAGTAATTTACTGTAAAATTGCAGTGATTAGTTAAAGTGTTTTTTTATTTATTTATTTATTTTTTTTAACTTTAAAACAGCATCATTGGCATTTTACAATGGGACCATGCTATACTTTTAGTTAACAAATTATAAATATTTGGTTAACATGACCAGGTGGCATTGGGGTCTGCATTTTGATCAGATTTATGCACAATAAATATAGTCATGAGCTAGCCTATTTATTCACTAACCTGGGTATTAGCATTTGATTCAAGGAATGAGGACATATGAGGCAATTTGGTCCAAAGTTGTGCAACAGTAATCTTCATAATCATAGTAAGACTTGGTTAAAATTTCATATATTTCCAAAACACTTCTGTATGAGGCAGAGGCAACTGTAAAGAGCAACAGCTTAGTCGGTAACATGTAGAGCTGAAACAACAATATGTGTGTATCTCTAAAATGTAGTGTATGGCATCAGCCTGCTCTATTGTAAGGTGTTTTGAGTTAACACTTATGAAATGGTGCAAAACAAATAGACTGATTGATTGATTAAATGAAGAACAAACAACAACCCTGAAAGCACTGCTTGATAGAAAAGATATTTTCACTCCACTTCCAACACGTTCTGTAGAGAGTTTGTGTTTTGCAGTGCCTCACTTTCTGTCCTTTACAGTGCGGCAGTAGCAGTTGACAGAATGATCATCCACTCAGCTGCTGGATGTCTTATTGAAAGGTTCTTCCTATTCCCAAACACTTTTTTATGAGCTGTTGCCCAGATGGACCAGTGAAATATACTGAACAGTCCATCAGGTATGTCTGGTTAAAACAGAGAAACTCTGAAACGTTTCATCCAAGCAAACCAAACATAGCTCTGTAGCTCATTTTTATGTAAGACACACACAGTTACTTGTAGCCGTTACAACAGTGTACCTTTCTAGTCATCTGAACTAGCTCCATAAAGGTACAGTACTGCTGGGAGTTCTTTCAGCCACTTCCCCAATGACTGTCAAGAACCCCATTTAACCCAACTTCAAATATGCTAAACTAACTAATATACTTCATCAATCAGTTTCTGCCACAGCCTTGGTTGGCAATCATCCTGCTGCTGTCATATTTTAAAACTCAGTTTTCAAACCCTTCTCCTCCACAATCAAGCTTTTATTGCAATGTGATCTGGCCACTCCTCCTCAACCTTAGGCATCTTTAATAATCCCATCAGGTCCAGGTCCAACTCCTCAGAAGTCCACCCCTTATCTCATCCTGCAAGGCTCATCACCACCTCCAATCATCTCATCAGTGCCAACAGCAAAAGAAGTCTACTCATCATCATCATTATGTATACCTCATCACCACCACACCACCACCACCACCACCCGCGGTTGGCTCCACTACCCCTAAATACATGGAAGAAATCACAATGGAGTCTGATTGCCAAAGACATTTTAATCACAAAAGACACTGCACATCCATCCTTTGTCCAAACGTGTAAATAATCATATCACTCATATTCAAGTCACTCCTGATTGAACTATGGAAAAGTCATATATTGTTGCTTTTAACAGAGGTTATCAGAAAGTTCGTCATCAAGTGCAGTAATTGTCCATGCTGTCCAACCACAACAGCTCTGTTATAGGCCTATGTTAATTCTCATTCAGCTTCAGTTTGAACATTGTATATGATATTGATGCTTCTCTTCCTTGAAGGTCACATTCTTCACTTGTATTTAAAAAATCACAACAAAGAATTGTGTCAGCAGTAAAATTTCGAAGTTAGGAGAGTAAAAATCAATAGCTTGGAATCAAAATGGGCAAGGCTGTCCCTTTTCTCTGCAGTAATGAATACTAAAAAGAGTGATTCACACAGACAACCTTTAAGGCTTCTATTGAAACAGTCCCTCTTGAACTGATTTCCACCATATAGATAAGCACTTCACTTCTTTTCACACTGACAATAGTTGCAGACAAGACTAAAATGACTCTGACATTCGTGCCTTTGTATGGAACAAAACGTCTTGTTTTGACAAGTCCTCATCCTTCAGTCTGTTCAATGCAGACAAAAGTTGCACACAACTTCATAAAAAACGTAATTATTCTGCCTTGGCTTCAAGCACACAACCTTTGATAAAGATGTTCTGACTAGAAAGCACGGATTGATCAGTTTTTCTTCTGTCGAGTCTTTTGTCATCGTAGTAAACAGCACAGATATATTATTCATCCTTTGTCCCTACTGCTAATCCCCTTAAGGGTGTGGGGACTGGGGCCTGTCCCATTTGACATTAGGTAAGAGGTGGGGTACGACCTGGGCTGATCACAAGCCGCACACACATTCATACCTAAATGTAATTTAAAGTCACCAATTCAACTCATAGACATGCTTCTGAAAGTGAAATTGAAGCATCTGGAGGGAACCCACAAATCCAAAGGGATAACATTCAAATTCCACCACAAAAAGGCCCCAGCTGACTCTGAGAGAACCAGCAACCTTCTTACTGTTAGACCCAAGCACTACATGCTGCACCACCTTACACAAACAGGTCTTGCATCTCTTTCAAAAAGCACATTTGCGTCTTTTTTTTTGGACTGGTTTGTTAAGCATTCAAGGGGCAGCAGGGTGGGGTAATAGGTATTTCTCAGAGAAAGATGGTTACTGGTTCAACTCCCCGAGCCAGTTGGGGGGCTTTTTCTCCCACAGCCCAAAAACCATCGCTATTGGTTTAATTGGTGACTCTAAATTTCCCATAGGTGTGGGTTAGTGTGTGAATGGTTATTTGTCTCTCTTTGTGGCCCTGTGACTTGCTGGAATCCAGAATGTACCACGCCTTTTTGCCCAAGTCAGCTGGGATTGGCTTCAGCTCCCCATGACCCCAAAGAGATAAGCGATATAGAAAATGAATGGACGGATGGATGTTTAGCATTCCAGAGATTCAACCAAACACAGTAATGCAGGAATTTTAACCTTTCCATTTATGTAGATATTCTTGAGAGAGATTTAATAACTAGATGTGTACAGAGAGCATAAATCTCCACCAGGGCCTTCCTGACATGCTCAGCTGAGTTATTATTATAAAATTGAAAAACTGCCCTATTGCTCAGTGTTAAACAAATTCCTTAAAAAGTTACAAGATCTGCATCCATATTTGGATCACCACCAACATTAAATCACTTCTTCTTTGTGATGTGATCAACATTTCCTGATTTTTTTTAATCAACTCTGTCAAGAACTGTTTCAGTTATGTTGCTCACAAACCAGCTAACACAAATGCCAGTAAAAATATAACCTCATTGACAGAGAAAAAAACGCTGCCAGCAGATTCTCAATCAAAACAATTTCAAAATATGTCATGTACGACAATTGTTTATTGTATGTTGTTTACAAATGTAAAATAATTGCAGCTATTGATTATGTGTTGTCCCTGTGTCCTCTGTCTTCTCTCCTCTTTTCCCCTTTTAAATTCAAGGAAACACTGAATTACTGCAAAACACCAAAGAACTTGACAATATTTTTCAGCATTTTAAATGATAAACATATGAGACTGAACCGACATGGATCAGCTGAAGCAGTCATTTAATTACCTCTATCATATGTAAGAGAGGTAATGCTTTAATTTCAGTAGCTGACCACAGTGATTTTATCACATATATGCAACTCAGTTACTCTTAAAAGCAGACATTAAGTTGTGTGAAAAAAGAGACATGGATCAGATAATTAGAAGTGCTACGACAGCACAAACCTCCGCCAAGGCATTTTCAACATTGTCCTAGAAGTTACCGTCAAAAGTGTGGAATTATCTCAGACTGTTAAAAAATCCTTTAACAACTTCCTGGCTCCACATCCAAATTTTGGATCACCACCAAAACTGAATCACTTCTCCCTTGTGCCATGGACAACATGGCATCAAAAATGTCATCAAAATACACAGACAACTTACTGAGTCTCAGCAAAAATATGGAAAGCTGCCCTATATCACTATGTTGACAGATCCTATATAAAAAAATCTTGATCTGCATCCAGATTTGGCTCAAGGAATTCAGTCAAATCAACTGGTCCTTGGCCCATTTCTGACCTTTCCTGAAAATGTCATCAAATTCTGTTCATAACTTTTTGAGCTATTCTGTTGGCAAACAAACTAATAAGCACCAGCAAAAACATGACCTCCCCACCAAGGGGGTCATGTTTTTGCTGGTGCTTATTAGCACACTGACTGTGGTTAAAAAGTGGTTAGAAAGTGTTTAAAAATAAATAAAAAGTTGCAACAAAAATAATTACTATTATTAATATTTATAGATCTTGATCACTGTCATCATTTTTCTTATTTTTTCACTGCTTGATAAATAAGAACAGCTTTGATGTAGTGAGATACTTTTGCCATGTTGCTATAGCTTAGCTTACTGCTTTTCATCAGGATGCTGCTTTAGTGTAGTGAAGATGATATTTTTTATGAGAAACTTGTACTTTGCTCACTATGTTTTACAACAAGCTTGCACATCTCTGAATGGATGTGTTGGGTCTGTCACTATGGCTCTCCTGCCCAGACTCACTGACCTAAACATCTATATTACTTTTCCTTTTATTCCTCATAAAGTCAGAGAGTTTTATGTACCTGTTGCCAGTTTCTGTGTTTCCCTGCTGTTATGTACCTGCCAACTGCCTTTAAGTTGCTTTTAAATGCAAACTGACATGAAGTTAGATTGTCCTTATAGGCCTGTCAATTTAACCTTAATGGCTTTTTCAATGTTTTTGAACTCCCCTTTAATTCAATTGGATTTGCCATGTGTTATAGCTTTGTGAATCCATTTGCCTTGTGCTGACTTGCTTGGGGAAGAGATAACTGACTATGCAAACACTATCTAGAAGTGTAGCCTGCTGAAAATGTTGTTGGGGCCAGTTATTTGGCCTGGCTTGTAATTCATGCAAAGACAGTGTTCTGGTGATAAGGGGCACCTGCAGGCAGACTGCTAAAAAATACACTGTTACAACAGTTGTGGCTGTTTATTCAGCTTCGATGCTTCCCACAGCAACTAGCGGCTTGGCGGTGGAGAAAAGGAGCACTCTAAATAGATCCCGAGGTGCTTTAAATGCCCTGACCTGACATTATACTACATAATGGATGATATTGGTGGTTGGTAAATATCAGGCTGCTGTTTAGGGGGAAAGGAAGCTATTTTTGCAGAATGTGTGGCATGGCTCTCCTAACCTTTTTGCTGCTGGTAGTAATTAAAAGGTTTTAACCCTTTTGCTAACAATATAGCATGCTCAGGTGCAAAAGTGGTGTGGACCGCCCCCTTTAAAGGAGGATTTTGCATGTGCTACCGACTGTCACCATGTTTTTTTACCTTTTCTGATTACAATTAAACATAACCTAAATGACAGCATTCACATAGTTGCACAGCTTCATCACCAATAACCTCTCATGTGAAGAGCATCACACTATGTCACACTTTCCACGCACTGACAGCTCCTAAAGTCACTGTCAGTGCGTGGAGAGTGTGATGTAGTCAGCTCTGAGTGACAAACAGAGAAATTATGACTATGAAGGTTTTTTTTTTTTTTTTTACATAGGTTAAATGACCTCCTCTGTGATGTAGAGTGCAAAACAGAGAGTGTTTACTTTGCACGTGTCTGCATGAGTATGATGGCACACTGGATCTTCCCTCTTTTTCTAGTCCATCATAATGACAGACAGTCTCCAAATCTTTCCGTCATTCATCAAAAAATTCAGTCAATAATGGAAAATATTCCGTTAATGTGACCCCTTTTTCTCGCCACAATGACCGCAGCCCTCTGTGAGTAACGCTGTGCTTTTTTTTGCACCTGCCATTCAAATGTGCTAAAGTTACATGCAAAAACACTGAGTGCAATAAGTTGTGGGTTTGATAGATCGTATTGCGGGTGTTAAATGATTACATTTGCATCTTCTTCTCCCAGTATTTTGCCCGTTTTGATAATCTTCATGTATTCTGCATATTCATGAAGGCAAAGACGTTAAATGGGTTCGCGTGCTACAGACGCAATCCTCAGTGCAATTAGTTAGAAGATCAGCTTTGTGCACGCTATGAAGTTTGCACATGTCTTTATACACGCAAACCTTTGATCAGATTGATTAGTTGATCAGGCCCATAGTGTCCTCAGTTCCCAAACATTTATTGAGAGTTGTTAAAAGAAAGGGTGATGTAACACAGTGGTAAACATGGCACTGTCCCAGCTTTTTGGGATGTGTTGCAGGCATCAAATTCAAAACAAGTGAATATTTGCAAAAGAATAAAGTTTATCAGTTTGAACATTGAACATCTTGTATTTGTAGTTCATTCAACTGAATCTAAGTCAACAAGGATTTGCAAATCATTGCATTCTTTTTTGATTTATATTTTATGCAGTATCCCAACTTCAAAGCATTGGGATTGTAGATAGATAGATAGATAGATAGATAGCAAAGGCAATACATAAAACTATATATATGCTTTTCTTCTTTTCTGCTTTGTTATGCGCTTATAGAGATCAATTTTTATTAACAGATGCTTTTACTGCATATAAATGAAGATAATATTCAGACTGTAGATGGCATCTCTCAATTCCAACTCCAGTCTTCTGTCTGAATTTAGCCATCAGACTGAAACCACAAAAAAATAATAGCCGAGACACTGGGCAGAATATCAGTAATCTGTTATCAGAACTCTTCTGACTACACTGGGCAGACAGCCTCAGTCATGGTCAGACAACAAATTATGTATTTTAAGATGGAGAAAAAAAACTATAGAGTGCATTGGCAGTGAGGATGAAAACAAATAACTGCAGCTTTACTTAAATGCTTCAATTGTCTCCTATGGTACAACAACATCTTTCATATAATAGACTACATGTACAAAACACCTTGTTGGTGCAGGGTAATCTGACACAATAGATGGACTGTTTCACATTTCTGTGATATATATTTCAAATCCATAGACAACAACCAATTAACAGTGATTAGGAAGAGCAGAACCTTTAAAGAAATATTAAAAGGTGACTGAACACTTCTGTAATGAGCCTGTCAAAGATTTGCAGTGACTTCTTGCTCTCAGCACAACTTAACAGCACCCATAGCTACTTCCCCTTTGTCCTTTATAAGAGAATGCAATGCAGTTATTTTCTACAAGAGGGGCAGGGGGTTTGCTGTCTGCACATCCATGGTGCAAATCTCCTGTTCCACCACATCCCAAAGGTCCTCTTTAAGATTTAAATCTGGTGACTGTAGAGGCCTCTAGAGTACAGTTAACTCGCTATGACCAGAAAACCAGTTTGAGATGATCTGAGCTTTGTGACATGGAGCATTATCCTACTGAAAGTAGCCACCAGACAATGTGAACATGAGAGGCAGGGTAAACCCTAAACCTGTTGCCAGCCGATTGCAGAACACTGTAGTCATTAATGTATGGCCAGCACAATTCTCAGGGAAGCTGTTGTGTTCAAACAATGCTATATAAGTAGAAAAGGGCCCAAAGTGTGCCAAAAATATCCCTGAACACCCTTGCACAAACAGCAACAGCCTAACCTGTTAACACAAGGCAGAATGGACCATGCTGTCATGTTGTTTAAACCACTTTAGTTGTTCAAATTCTGACCCTACCATCTTAATACTGCAGCAAAAACCAAGACTCATCAGACGAGGCATTATTTTTCCAGTCTTCCACTGTTCAATTTTAGTGAGCCAGGGTGAATTATAGCCTCAGATTCCTGTTCTAAGATGGTGTGGCCCTCTGCTGCTGCATCAAGATTTGAAATGCTGAGTGATCAGAAATGGTCTTCTGCATATCTTGTTGTTAATGTTGCCTTTCTATTGTCTTATACCTACTCTGGCCATTCTGCTCTGACTTCTGGCATGACCAAGATTTGCAGCTTGCTGGATTTTCCCCATTTTTTTTTGGATAATTCTCTGTAAGCCCTTGAGATGCTTAACATGAAAATCTCAGTAAATCATCAGTTTCTGAAATACTCGGGCCAGACTTTGTGGAGCCATACAACAACCAAAGTCACTTAAATCACCTTCCTTTCCCAGACATACCTAAATGCAGTGAGCTGTTGTCATGTGACTGGCAATTCATCTATTTGCTTTTAAAAGCAGCTGATGGGATGGCTGTAAGAAAGTGGCTGGTGGGTATGCTAAAATGTAATGAAGAAAAAACTCTTTTTATGGTTCCCACTGACAGTTATTTACCTTCATTCCTTGCAGCTTCAGGACATTTTTGCTATTTTCAGTCTGCCTGGAGTTGTATCATTATAATGCATGTGGAACCTCAACCCTTTCAAGCAGAAACAAGTTATTGGCACCTTTACTTTTTTCAGAACAACTTAGACTATCAGAATATTGATGCTGTAATGACATCAGATTGATGTAATGAAAGCAAGATATTTTTTGTCTTTTCAGTCATCTGAACCACTTTTGGAAGAACAATGTTTATAAATGTTACAACAAGCCACACAACATCACTTACACTTGCTTTAATATTTTTGGGGATCTAACAGATACCTTTTTTTGTCCCTTGTTGACCTTTGGCTGTTCTCGATTAGACACCACCAAGAAAACAAGACAAGAAGACATTTGGTGTACTTGATTGGTCAGTAGACTAAGAGGAAGTTGTCAATTTCATATGGGTTAAATGGATGTCTATTGACACCTCTGCTATAATTTTGATTTTTCTTAAGGTGATTTTAAAGAATCCCCATTGACATACTGGATCCACAAATACAAAAACTCCCAAAACAACGAGAAGTCTGTAGGGATGTATTTGAATTTAAGACATGCAAAGATTGACAGAAGAGTGAGCTTCCAAATGCAGTCGTCCACGTAAAGATATGTTTTAAGTTACAGGTAAACAAATGAATGTTACTGGCTCTGGGCTTGTGTAACTTGTTAGTGGTTGTTAGGTTAAAACCTTATTGCAGAATCCCTCCTTAAATGTGATGATTGTTTTTTCCATCTTTTCCATGATACTTGGCAAAATAATCTGATTATAAGCTGTGAAAACAGAGGAAATCTGTGATTATGTTTTATTCATATAAAAGTATTTGAACTTGTCCTACACATCTGTCTAGGAGGCATGAATACATAGTTGATTTGTTGGTTTATTGCAGCTCCATCTCCTTTTCTCTCATGCTTTATCTCTCTTTTTCATTTTCCCACATTCAGCTGCTGGCCACTATGTTAATTGTGTCACAGTACTAAACTTGTCTTATCAAGGCCGTGAAGAAAAGGCGATTCTATTTAGATAATGCTAATTCAGCTGTGGTTTGTTTATTGCAGCACTTGTCTTGATTCATCTCTGGCAGTAAAGCTCTGTGGGGCTGCAGGCAGCAAGTGTCAGACTACACCTGTAGTGCAGCGATCCATCAGGCGGGTTCATGCTAATTATGTCCTGTAGGGAGACGAGGAGACTTTGAAGTGACGTTGACAACCTATTTTGCATCATTTTGATAGCAGAGACATCACTAATCCTGCTCTGACTGACGCATCACATGAAATTCTCATCAAATTAAAGACAAACATAAAAGAGCGCAGGCTGAGTGACACACATTCGACAAGTCCATGCACATCAACTTTACCTGCGTGGTGGATGATAAAGGAAGCCTGTCTGTCAGACTTAGACACATGTGACAGCTTGTTTACTTGCAGAATAATCCCTCCCCAGTTTGATGCCTTATGGGTAATTCAGGGATTCAGTGCCGGGAGAGACTAAAACCCTGATTGCAGTCGGTGTGTGTTAAGTTTTGATTTCCCAACAGAGAGCAGTTTTCCTCTGGCCTATTTCAGACAAATTCAGTGACCCAGACTTTCCCTGTGTCAAACTGTCTCCACAAGATGCAACAAGTCAGGCGGTAAATCGGGTTGTTGTCAGGTCTGCAGTCATGCTAAGTAGTCATGCCATGGTGAATTGACCCTCAATAAAATGTTTTTAAAGTGGATGGTTTTAACAGGCCATAGCCTGATGATGATTGAACATGTTGGATGCTGAGCTTTAGGACTAAGAGAAACTACTGACCTGTAGTATGGTAGTGCAGCCAAAATGGTGGAAATAATTCAAATGAGCCTTGACCCTAACATTTCCCAACCCCAAATTAACAAGAGTCTCCCTGTTTATAAATATGAACAACTTGTGGAAACTGAATTACGGATGTACTTCTTGTTTCTTTGTTCTTGCCAATTACTGAGACTAATATTGCAGGGCTCTCAAGTCTCATGCATTTTGGATGTGACACATGCATTTGAACCTTTTCACATGTTCACACGCCAAACCTGGTATTTCTCACGCATAAAAATTAATGACGTACCACCCACCGAGTTACAGCACTATATACGCTTTGAAAAATGTAGCAAGGCGCTCTGAGCATCATAGAGCCCAATGGGAGCTTGATGCAACCCAGTCAGTAAGATCAACTACCCATCAGCCAATCAAAAAATAACATACAGATACATATCAGCCAATCAAAAAATAGCACTGCTGTATCTGGGTAAGATACGGCTGATCTTACTGCAGAGGATGCATACTGCACACACACAACGGGAGTGCCTTATCACATGAGTACAGTAAGTTATCTCATAATTTGATTTTGTAGCTGACTGATTAATGAAATTACTTATTGTACAAAAGGAAAACAATGAGAGCCTAATCTTATTCTTCCTCCACACCTACCATTAAACAGTAAAGCAAAGTCTAATCACATTGACATACAAACTGTGGTTACCAGGCATCACATTAAAACAAAATCATTTTTGTTAAGTTAGTTAAGTTAATAGTTATACTTAGAACATGAGAAATGTTTGGCTATAATTAAAATAAAAACTGTACATTTTTAGTTTGAAAGAGCATGGTCAAATGTTAGAGGTAAAATATAATAAAAAGAACAAGAATTTATGTTTTATTTTGTTGCATCATTACTTGATATAATATACTAACACCACAAAGTAACAATTGGACACATTAGGTAACTGTGGAAACAATAAAAGCACCTGAGTACTAATCAATGTACTAACTAATTAACCCTGTTTTAATTTGAAAGTATGATAAGTGCATAAGGATGTTTGATGACCCCCACTTTGCTTTTCCACCAGATAGTCCAGTTCTGTTTGGCTCTGTTTGGCACAGATTAGCTGGTGTTTCCACAGTTGGATAAGGAGAAATGGTACCCAAATAAGTGACCCTCTGATGGGTGCCGAGTGTACCAAACTGACCATAAAGGTTGAGCTAAAAGTGCTACAGTCTGTTGAAAATTCAATTCTCATACGACAGCAATAAAAAAAAAAGAAAAGAAAAAAGGGAAAACACATACCTGGTTTGTTCTCTGCTGTTGCTGTAAAGAATGTCTGCATATACCAATGGTTCATGGAGTACTGGAGTGCTGGATGTCCTCCACTGTTGCTCTTTGTTTACAGTATCGCTCCACTTCAGACCTCTGCACTGTGTTGTGTGGCTGTGATGTCATGCTTTTGCATAGCCAGCGAGACCCTCACACCCCCATTCGTGAAAGAAGGTACAGTTGGCAGTGGAAACGCAAACAAGATCGGGTTTACCAGTCCAAACTGTACTGAGCCAAACCAGACCGCCTGGTGGAAACGAGACATATGTTGCAACTTCCCTCGAACTGAACCGAGTCCGCCCAACTTCAGGTGTAAAAGTCACCTTAGAAGTAGTCTTCAGAGCACTACTCTGTAATATGGTTACACATCATTCCAGTCCATGAGCCAGTGTGACTGGCCACACTCTAAATGCAGCTTTATCTCTGTTTCAGGCACAGACAACTTCTGAACTGCTTCAAGCTTGATAATGTTAAAGCTAAAAGCCAGTTGTGTATATCTGGGTCATCATGCAACAATAGACTAGATGGCAGGACCAAAGACTATAGCTACATACCCAACTAGTGGTGGCTATATTATGCAGCATTTGACAGACTTTGATCTGCCTGACAAAAAGCAGCTTAAAAAAATGAAACCAAGTGAGAAATGAAAGTCTGCTGAAACAAAGGTGTGAAATGTAAGAGTGCCATAAAGATTTGATGTTGGTGGTCATAGGGTGGTCACACCAAATATTCAGTGATTTAGATTTCTCCTGTGTTCATACACTTTGCATTTGTTAATGGATAAAAAAACTAAAACACTTGTATTTGTGGGAGCATTCTTAACACACAGCATTGTTACCAAACCTGCCCAAAACTTTTGTACAGTTCTGTCTTTTCCAGTAATTACCTCCACTAAGGAGGTTTTGTTTTTGCCGGCATATGTTTTTTTTTTGTTTTGTTTTTGTCTGTTTGTTAGCAAGAATACACAAAAACTGCTGGACGGATTTTGCTGACATTTTCAGGAGATGTTGGGAAAAGCCCAACTAAGAAATGAATAGATTTTTGTGGTGATCCAGATAACCTCCATTAACAAATGATCGTTTTTGCTCAATAACTGTCCAACTAATAATGATATCAACATGATTCTGAGTAGTCGGTATGGGTTTTCAGGATCAAGGAATCATATAATGATGATAACTTTATCATGGAACTATTGCTTATAGATGTAACAGCAATATGTGAGCTATCTCGGTGGAGGTTTGCACTCTCTGAGTGCTTTCTAGTTGATAATTAATTGATTAACAGACTAGTGCCATGCTCTGATTAAAAGTCAGTCAAAAGCCATAAATAAAGCAACCTGCTTCTCCCAAAATAAAATCTTAACACAACATTTTTAAAATTTGTTGCAGTTAATTAGAAGCACCGAAACTAGTTCAGTGGACATCAGAAAATGTTGGATTCAAATCTTGGTTCCAGCATGAGTAACTCTGTGCCTTAAAGCAGTTCATCTGTGCACCATAAGCGAGATCATCACCTATTGCAAATGTGTTTACAAAGCTTCCAGAGACTTGACTTGACTACAGAGAAATTAAGGGATTCATGTTGCTCACTTTGTTCATCATAAAGCTGTGGAGTTCAGTTGTGAAGGTAAAACAGAAAGGTAACATTAGAAGAGTAGCTTATCCTAAAGCCCACATGAGGCTTCCATCTGGCAATACCTGCATCAGCGCACTTGTCATCAGAGCTGATGGCTGCGCTGTGCACGACAGCTTTTAGATCCTAGGAAGATGGCGTCAGTTTGAGACTTGGGACTTTGATTGTCAGGATTACTGGATGTCTGAAACGGTACAGGGTTGGTTTTACCCATCAAGCACCCAGCAGGTGGTTACCTTCCTCAGCCGTCTGATGTCTCGACACCCACCCATGTGTCAGAATCAAACATTTCTGCTATCCTGGATTCAGCGACAGAGAGAAGTAATTACAATGTGCTGCATGAAAAATAAAACGAGAGAGCCAGGGAGGGAGGAAGAAAGAAAAGAGAGTTATTACCTTTGCAGTGACAGTCTTTGATGGTGGGCCCTGTGTGTATCTTTGTGATGTCAAATTGGAGATCTGAGGATCATTTATTCATGAATCTACACCCCTAACGCTTACTGTCTGACTAAGTTGTTTGTATTGCTTGCCTCAGGCCTCAGCAGTGGTTAAATTGCTCCTGAATTATTTCTTTTCTTTGCCATTGTTTGGAGCTCATTAGTGTGCAGGGGAAGATGTCACTGCATGCATTTGTTCCCTCTCCTCTCTTAGTGGTACATGTGCCCTGTTACTGTTTCACAAAGGTTAAAAATCTAACACAAGTCTAAAGAAGGTGGTCTGCAGGGATATACAAGTCAGTTAAGTCTCTGATTTTTTCAGAGTCAATGTAAGTGCTGCTATGGGGAATTTAAAAATAAAGCAGCATGAGTCAGAAATTGCATTAGTGAAGGTGTCAAGATGTCTACTTGAGTCCCAGATGGTTGGGATTTGGGATACCAAAGACCCTCTTGTTGGAACTTCATACTTTTATTGCATAACATCAAGCTCAGTGGTTTACAGTATTATAGTGCAGACAGTGCAGTTAGAGAGCAGCTTTGTGGGAGGTGGTATTGATTCTAAAGGAAGCATTCTCCTGCTTGGACAAGCTGCATTTAATTTTGGGTATCACAAAAACTTTTTGAAGCAGTCAGTTTTGTCCAGTGATTCCCTGGTGATAAGAGATATTAACATTAACCTGCTGCAATAATTATGGTATTTTATGCCTGAGTTTTGAAAGTGACCCAGCCACTGCTGATAGCCAGCAGATTACCCCCACTCTGTTAATAGTTAAATGCACTCAGACCTCCTTTTTTATGATGCCCTAGCCTGCCAACTCTTCGCTGCTCCATCTGCAAGCTGTTTTGCAGCCCTCCTCCACCCAAGCTCCTCCCTCATGCCAGTTTTTGACTAAATCAGTACCTAGCTGTCATTAAAGTTTGCTCTTGGGGTATTATGGCTGCTTCCCTCCCCACCTCATGCTTTCCTCAGAGGTGAGAGGAAGGCAGGTGTCTTCCACAAACCCCCATCAGAGCCATCCCGCCAAATAAAATGATCTGCAATAATGCTAATATAAACTGCTAATAAAGCTTAACATAGATAACTGAAAAATACACTTAATATCTATAACTGCTAATAAAACTAAAACTTATTAACTTCTCTGGTATCTTTTCTTGACAAAGTTGTCGTAACAGAACTGCATTTGTACAATGGCCACTTTCTTCTGACGGACAGTGTTGAGACCTAACTTTGAATTGGTGAAATAACATAAATATTTTGGTCTCATTAACATACTATTTTGTTATTTTAGTTTTTTTTCCCAAGATGTGTGTAAAAGGGCATAAAGTTTCTGATTATGCCATTGATTTCCGCAGCCTCGCTGCAAAAAGTGAGTGGAATACAGCGGCTTTGACTGATGCATTTTTTTAAGGACTTTTAGAGAGCATTAAGGACCAGCTGGTGTCCACGGAGCTTCCAGAGGATCTGGATTCACTCATCACTTTGGTTGTTAAAATCGACAAGAGGCTGTTGGAAAGACACCCGGAGAGGGGCTGCTTCCGCATTCAAGGTTCACCGACTCGGAGTGAGAGGAGCAACTCCACGGATCTCACTTGCCGTATCAGACTTGCGGCCTCCAGTATCACCGCACCCAGAGGAACCGAAGCTGGGTCACACTTGTCCCCCTGCTGAGGAGCGAATTTGTCGGCAACGGGATGAAAGATGCTTTTACTGCGATCAGCTGGGTCATATGGTAACTACTTGTCATATTAAGGGTGTCAGATACCAGGATAAGCCAAAATTATGGGTGAGTCAAAATATTGTTATTGAAAATCCTGCTCATTATAAAAGTAAGGCTAAATTTGCTTCTGAATTCATCACTTTGACTATACCTGTATTTATTGATTCTGGATCAGACACTAACTTACTATATTCATCTCTTGCCAGGAGCCTTCATCAGAAACTCAGCTCCTTGAGTAAGATAACCCCCTAATTCCACATTGAGCAAAAGCTCACGCTTCTGGTGAGAGTTCTGCAGACTCTTGGGTGCGTCCATCAGCCTCTCATCTGGTTTCCATCCTCAGTCCAATGTTCAGTCGGAACGCATTAACCAGGAAATGGAGAGTGGGCTATGGATCACAGCGTCAACATCCTGACTCTTGGTTGGAAAAACTGGTTTGGGTGGAGCTGGCGGACAATAGTTTTCCCTCTTCATCCTCAGGTTTTTCCCCATTTTATGTTGTTCATGGTCACCAACCCTCTCTATTTTCCCCTGTAGACTGTGATTCCTCTGTCCCGTCTGCACTGGCCTTGGTGAGGAGGTGTGGAAGAACCTGGGAGCGGGCTTGCCAGACTCTTCTTAAGTCTTCTACCACCTACAAAGCTACTGTGGACCGCAAAAGAGCGCCAGCCCACGCATACATCTCTGGTCAAAGGGTCTGGCTCTCCACCAAGAACCTGCCTCTTTGGGTTGAATCGAAGAGGGTTCATTGGCCCCTTCCCCATCAGATGTCACACTGGTAGGTCTATTCAGAGGGATCAGTAGAACAAGATGTTTTGGGTAGCTGCTGGCATCATTAACATGGGAGGGGGAGAAGTCCTGGTGCAGCAGATTTTTTGTTTTGTTTATAGAAGTGCTCTGTCACATCTCCAGGTTAAGTTCCCCTTTTAGATTTTATCCGCATGTTTCATGTCTTGTCATTCCTGTTTTATTTTAAAATCACTCAACCTTGTCTCTAATTTCAGGTTGTCTCCTGCCCTCCCCTCTCTGTGTGCTTCCCCTGCTGCTTCTTGATTATGATTCCTTGCACCTATGGTTCCTCCTGTGCCACCTGTTTGTCATTAGCCCTTGTGTGCGTATTTAAACCCCTCTTCCCCTCTGGTTCTTTGCCAGGTTGTCTTTGTACTTTGTGTCATCACTTCCCAGCATGCCTCCATGTGTGTCCTTCTGTATATTTGATTCTGATAAGCATATTTTCAACCATTGTTTCGCCTGCTGTTGTTTGATACCTTCTGCCTGTCTTTGGAGTGATCTTTTGTGCACCAAACTTATTGTTCACAAAAGATTTTTGGAATTTTGACCTTCTGTCTGAATTGTGCTTCTGTGGTTCAGTTGTGGCACTACCACGTTAAACACACTAAACAGCATATACAATTTGAAAAAGCAGAATATGGGCTCTTTGATTTTAAAAGGATACATTTAAAACCACAAAATATGTTTTCCTCTGCACATTTTCTGAATTGGATATGTTTTGGGGGGCACACAGGAAACTGTTAGGGGCCTGATTTGGCCCTGGAGCCCCCAATTCATGTTCAGTGCCCTAAAGCTTCCAAATTGTTATTATCAGTTCTGATTGAAATTGTCATTTGACATGATACTATTATCATTACTACTTCCATTTGTACTTCTACAGCAGTGTGATGAAGTAACTCTTCACCCTGTTTGTACCAACTCCTGGGTTGGATGCATTCTCAGTGCAAAGGAAGTGCACCAGGGGTCGATTAGAAGCAACCTGAGACAATCTTTTTCAAACGATCATTAGCTCATCAGAAAACACAGCCTGCAAGAATAGAGTGAAAGGAAATTGTTCAGGAACAAAAAGTACAGTCCAAGTGGGAAATTACCCCTGATAGAACAGCAGCAAGAGCTTTGTTCCTCATCTTTAGATTTCTTTTCAAACTCATGATGGTATAAAAGAATTGACTCCTCAGGCCTACACTTCTCTCTGTGGCTTAGAACAGGATTTTCTTAAGTAATTCATGACTGCTTTTGACACTCACCCTCTGCTCATGCCATAGAAACACTTTTTCTTCAGTGTAGCAACTCAAAAGACCATGAAAGTAGTTTCATTCATGCTCTTTAAAGAAAAAAAAATGACTCCTTCAACTGGCAACACCAATTTAATCTTTCTTAAATTCCAAAAAGCAGAATCAGCTGTGATTGTATCATACAACTGATCCTGCAGCGTTGTATGATACAATCACCGCTGCAGATTTCTTCTTTTAATCTTTTAAACAGAAGCTTGGTCTGTAGTTTCAGCCCCTGCTCAACACCTTTTCAAAATAATTTTATTCTATATGACTCTAACATCCTTTCCAGTGAAATAGTCTGGAGGTTAACAGGTTTATATGGAGGTGTCAGCATTTTCCTTCAGGGATTCATAATGAAACATGACAAGTGGAAGCAGCTTGTCTTTGTGATGGATGTCGTACTGACTTTAGTCATGTATCTGTCTGTGTTTCAGGGAGCACCCAGGTCTTTTCCTTAGTACAAAAGGAAGACCACATATAGAGATTAAACAGTAGGGGAGATTAAATGCTTCTTTTTAATACAGAGAGGGGTTGTTGCATTTCTCTGCAGCACAAATCCCCTCTAATTCACCATATCTTTGTGATAATTGAGCCAAGCTGGACGTACATTGGATGCAGATTTTCAAAGGATGAGGTGGGCTTGATGTCACACTAGCAGTGGTCTTGATTTAACACACTTTAAACTGCCACCAGCTGGATTTTCCCAAGTTATTCACCACGGATCAAAATGTCAGCCCGCTGCCTAAAATGCAAATGTGAACTGCAAGATAGTGAAATTTAATTTTATACACTGTGTCCACTATTTTCAAAATGTGACATGAGAGTGGGTGAGAGGTGCTCTGTGTAGAGGCTTCCAGTTAAAGACATACTACCAAGTCAGCTCCACCTGCAGGGTTGGAAACAATTTGTATAACACATCCACGGATGGTTTCCTAAGACAGTCAGCTGTTTTTCCCTTGTTACACTATAAGATAAAAGATGTTGACTGACTTGCAATACACTCAGTAGCCATTTTGTACTAACCCCAATAAAGCTGAAACATTGTGTAAAACATAAATAAAACAGAATACAATTATTTGCTAATCTTTTTTGACCTATATCCAACTGAATACACTACATGGACAAGATATTTAATTGTCAAACTGATACTATTACACTATACTACACTATTGTTTTGGCACAAATATTCACTCATTTTGAATTTGGTGCCTGGAACATGTCCCAAAAGAGCTGGGACAGTGCCATGTTTACCACTGTGTTACATCACCTTTCCTTTTAACAACACTCAATAAGCTGGAACTGAGGACACTAATGTTGAAGCTTTGTAGGTGGAATTCTTTCCTATTCTTTGCTTGATGTACAACTTGAGTTGCTCAGTGGGTCTCCATTGTTGTATTTTGCACTTCATACTGTGCCTCACATTTTCAATGAGAGACAAATCCTGACTGCAGGCAGGTCAGTCTACCAGCACTCATTTACTATGAAGCCATGCTGTTGTATCATATGCAGAATATGACTTGGCACTGTCTAGCTAAAATAAGCAGGGATGTCCCATAAAAAAAGTCCATCGGCTGGTATGTTTCTCTAAAACCTGTAAGTGGCTCTTAGATAGTTAATGGTGCCTTCAGAGATGTGTAAATTACCCATGCAATGGGCACTAACACACCCAGTGCCATCACAGATGCTGGCTTTTGAACTTTTCACTGATGACAATCTGGATGGTTCTTTTCCTCTTAAGCCCAGTGAACAAAATGCCCATGATTTTCAAAAACAGAACATGGACTCAGCAGACCACAGCACACTTTGCTACTTTGTGTCAGTCCATCACAGATGAACCTGGGCCCAGATAATCCAGCAGTGTTGAGTGTTGTTGATAAATTGCTTTAGCATTTTATTTACATTTTACATTCCAACTTCATTTGAATTGTGGTTTGACACATTACTTGTAAAGGGTTGGACTCCTTTTTGGAGAATGGATCGATCAATCAATCAATCAATCAATCTATCTATCTATCTATCTATCTATCTATCTATCTATCTATCTATCTATCTGTGATTCATCTTATCATCACTGCATAGGTGCATTAAAAGTCAAGAGTTTAATTTTTTTGAAGAGTTTAATGTTTGTCTTGTTTTACATCTATCACTCACACAAATAGACTATTGCATTGACAGCAACAAGTCAATTTTCATAAAGTAAAGACTTTGTCTTCTTGATGAAAAATACCAGTATAGTATCAGCAATAATGAGTTCAGGCATATTGTCAAAACTCCAATATTGTGAACCCCTAATCTTCTTGTTATCCATTGCTTTTGAATGTAATTTTGAGAATGCAGCATTTCAAGAATCCCTTAATACAGAGGTCAGACTGCACATTGTGTTCATTGGTTATGAAATTCATCATGTCAGATTAAGCAACCACAGTTTCATAAAATCAAAGTTGTGATTTGTCTGACAAGCATTACAGATTACACTACATTACAGACTGAAACTAAATGCACATAACCACGAGCGTGATAATGCTAGAAGATGGAGGACTGACCCTGAAGACATACAACAACAAACATATTGTATACAGAGTACCAAACTTTTGTCCTTTCAAACATTACGATGAATAATTTGTTTGCGTGATGAAAAATGCAAGCAGTCACTTACCAATGTGCTGAGGTACCTCTACTCTCATTGGTCTAGTTGCTCATGTGAAAAATCATATGAGGAATGACAAAAATTAAACATGCAAGACTTTTCTGTTGTGGAGCTGTGAGAGGTGTTAGACTGGTCTTTTGTTGTCTTTCGCAATTACAGACTACACGTCACAAAACAGACGCTTTTTGTAAGCAATGGGTCAGAAAACCCAATGATTGTCAGGTCTGGCCATAGTTATATATAAATTGTATAAGTCTGACCTCTGCATACTTTAAGAATTCTTCTTAAACTTTGAAGAGATTGCTACTCTCTGATGAATGACCTGATTGTATTTTAAAGGTTAGAGGACAAAGGTAAAGGTAAACAACTTTAAAGTTATCTATTGCTTGTGTATGCGATGTCTCAAAAACAGAGATTTTCTTTTAAAACCCTTGCAGGTGTCTCCTTGCATGCAAGAATAAATCCCTAGATCATCAAGTTTAAAAGACAAATTTCAAGGTCATGAAGTTTGACTGGCATCTTTTGCTTGTGGAGAGCAATATTTCATAGACTCTGAGTTTTTCCGTCATATTAAATATACACTAATGTCTATTTTGCAGGTCATGGGTCAAATGTAAAGGTCATGGAGTTTCTGCTCTTCTGCTTGTAAGTGTAGTATCTCTATGAAACTTTGGAGATTTCTGTTAAAAATTTTCACATTTGTCTTTCAATATATAAACCCATTTATTAAATGGTAATCACACAATGATTTATATATCTTTTTTCTTTAACATTGTGAAAATAAAAGACTAAATTTTAATTGAAATTTAAGTGTCTTCATGTTGAATTTAAGTGCAGAAATCTTAAAGTATCAATAGTTGAGTCACACACCATGTTTAATGTAAGCAGTGAAGTCTTAAGTGCAGTGAGTGATACATGATTAAACATAAAATCTGATTCATCTGTAACATTAATGTAACCTTCTCTCTGTGGTGATGGTAAAGCCTGGGTCTGGTGTCGGTTCAGCCGGGGCTTGTTAATAAGAATGACAGCACAGGGGAGGAAGCTGTTCTTGTGGCGTGTTGTTTTGGTCCTGATGGACCTCAGCCCTTTGCCTGAGGGAAGGGTCTCAAAGAGACTGTGTCCAGGGTGACAGGGGTCAGCAACAATTTTACCTGCATGCCTCAGGGTCCTGGAGGTGCACAGGTCGATGAGAGGTGGTAGATTGCCGTCAATCACCCTCTTTGCACGGCAGATAAATTGCAGCAGCATACCATGATGGGATGGAGGAGGTGAGGGAAGGCACAATAATAGAGGTGTGAAGAGACCGTCCAACAAGAAGTTATCATTATATTTATGTAAAGAAATAAACATTAAAAAACCTTGTCTATCAGAAACAGCAGCACACATTCAATGTAATTTATCAATGACAGAATAGCTCCTTGGGATGCAGTGTCAGGCTTTTAAGAGGGTCCTGACACAAACAAAAGTGCAAATACATAAAGCATTGATATAATTACTCAAAAATAGACAGCTCTGGACAGCCTCTAAAACCTCAACTAAAAAAGGAGCAAAGTACAACAGTCTTAAAAAAAACAAAAATCACTTTCATATCTTGGTTATTTGTGTACAATTTGTATAAAAACAAAATAACAAGAACAAGTTATATTACAGTTCCATTAGACTGCAAAAAGTGATTGGTTTTAACATTAATCACTGACCAGGTAAATAACAAGATCATCAGCATAACAGTGAACAAGACAGTTTGAATGCATTTGCATCAGAATCAGCTTTATTGGTCACATATGTCAGACCTACAAGGAATATGACTTTGGTTCACTATACTCACTAAGTACAGACGAGAATATATACATATGAAAGAAAAGAACTTAGATTGTTAAATTAAAAAAGGCTAAAAATAGGATATGTACAAAATAATGCTGCATTCCAGGCAACTCGTAACTCGTGTTTTTCCCACCTGTAACTCGTGAAAGTGCACTGGAACGGCAGTCCAACTCGTAACTTCCTACCCGTGAACTCGTACCAGATTGATGTACTCCGAGTTACGACTTGTGACGTCACATCACTGCCTGAACAATATGGCAGCCTCTAAGTAACGACACATACCGTAAAATTTAAAGTATAAGCTTCTGTTACCTTCTGCACCGTTTCCCTCCTCCGTTTCACTCTAATGATCAAGTTGCAGGCTTCTTTGGTGATTGAAATGATTAAGCATAAATGTTATAATGTCTGCCATGTTGTTTTGTTTACATACCAGAATTCCTTGTGCTCAAACTAAAGTTTTGATTTAATTTAGTTTATTAATTAGTTTAATTTATAATTAATCTAGTTTAATTTGCCTGGAACGCTTTCAGGTCGGAACTTGAAGATTTCAACTGGGAAATTTCCGAATTACGGGTTGCCTGGAACGCAGCATAACATCAAGTGAGAAGTCAGAGCAAAGAAATACAAGCCTGCATAGACAATAGTCCAATGGTAAGGAGTGCAAATGATGCAGTAAACATACTAATAGATATGTTGAACTCTGCACTGTACCTTTAAACCTGTATTATTTTCTTCTTGCAAAGGGTCACAACTCAACAGCTAGCAAAAAGAGTCAATTTGCGTCAAGTAATAAAAAAACAATATTACCTTTGAGTGAGCTGATCTCACATTGCACATTTTTCCAGATACATCTGGCTCAAAACAGCTGTCTACAAACAAAACTCTGACATCAAGGCCAGATACTTGTTGAAGGCAAGTACTCAAATCTAGCACAAAACCAGAATGATGCACAAGAAGCTAAAAACGCTGTGATGCTACGTAGGGAAAAGTTCACATTATTATTACAACACCAGCTCTCGTCCAATGTTTGGAAGTTTTGTTACTGCAATAGAAGCTCTGCAAGAAAGAAACCACACAAACCTGATTGTGTTGGGAGCAGGTTTGTGTGTCTCATTGTCCCTGGTTTTGACCTGGTGGGAGAGGTCTATAAATATCCTCAGGTACCAAATCTTCTCTGTCTCACTATCACACCATCAGAGGTGACAGAGGTTTAATGACTTTTTTCTTGTTGAGCAGGAGTTTTATATTGTGCAGCAGCCCCAAGAACCTGTTTGACAGATGTTCACACAATGTTGTAGTTTTTGTAAGAGTATAGATCTTAAGCTGCACCCGTCTTTGTTAACCAATTCTTTTCTGTTTCTCTTTGAAGAAATCCTTGCAACTATTGTGCTCAGAAATGTTTCCTTCATCTCTCTGGGCATTAGATTTCTAGGCAGTAACAATTTAGTTCCCCTTATCAGTGTACATTTCCGTTTCCAACCAAGTTGCTTGTTTTTTTTTATGGTAATCCCTCAAAGAGAACTTTAAAATATCCCTCTGGTCTGCATAGAAATAGACTTGGGTGACCCTATGAGGTATGACTTTTAAATAAAGGGACTGCACTTATGAGGATAGAACCACATGGTTCTCAGTCACCCTGAGTGTTACAGGTTAAAGGCTTGGTTTCCAATAACTGATGTCTTTAGTTCACTGCTAGCTATGGATTGAAGTGCACATGTTTTTGCTGAGGTGTTAATACTTTGCTTAAAAGTTGAGCAACACATTTCCTTGACGTTATTGGTGAAACTGAACAAAACAGATGATGAATCTTTTTAACTGAGGAGTATGATGAACACTGCATGTCATGTGCACATGTGTTTTAATGGCACAAAAGATTTTATGAAGGCAGAGAGGATGTCCAAGATGATGAACATCCTGGGTGTCCATGCAGATCAGAAACTTCTGAAAACATTCAACAAATTGAACAAATCACTGGAAATGATTGATGAATCAGTAAAGGAATGATGGCAGAATTGGTCTCCACTGATAAAAAGACAGTTTGGTAAAGTTTGCATTACAATTTGAAGATGAACAGGTTAAACAAATCTGTGCTTAGACACTCATTGGACAATGCAAACTAAACACACCTGAACATGGGACCTCTAAAGGTGAATCAGAGAGAGAATTACATTTGAAAAAGACCTTGTTCTGACACTTGCAGAGAGTAGTGGGCTTTTGCTGCATTCCTATTGAACAGATGTAAGCAACAAACAGCTATAACCAAATTTAGACCCCTGCCAAAAATCACCAGTGATTCTGATGAAAAGGAATGCAGGTTTCAGGAAATAAACCACAGAACAAGCAAGACAAGAAAAACTTTTCCAAACTCATTAGTTGTTAATAAGAGGTGCTGGTGTACTGCCCTCTCCAAAGTTAGAGAGAAAAAACTCTCCTCAAACAAGGTAAGCAATAATAAGCATAAAGTAAGGACAATGTGCCTGGAAGTCTGTCAGGGCCTGTCAGCATTCATAACAAATGTTTTTATAATCACACTGAGTAATTTCTCCATGAAACTACGGACTTCCAGGATATAGGGTACTGGCAAAAATACAGTATATCCATCCAGCCATCCATCAATTACCTATACTGCTTCTCTTGTGAGGAGTCAGGGGAAGAGGGGCTGAAGCATACTAGATCCCATTATGGGTGCGACTGGGTGCACCCTGAACTGGCACCAGTTCAGGTATGAAACATATCACCAAACAGGAGAGGATTTATGAGCTTTTGGGGATGTTGCTCTGTTGTGACCTGGGCTGCCTTAATACTCCATTGTTTGATGTTCAACATGTATAATGCTTAATGTTTTCTTTAAGAGCTGCAGCATGGGGAAAGAGTTCAACACAAATATCTAATTCTGTATGTCAATAAACATTTATTCATTCATTCATTTTCTATACCGACTATCCCTTTCGGGGTTGCAGGGGGCTGGAGCCTATCCCAGCTAAACAATCTTGAATTTTGCAATTCTAATCCAATCCAATCCACTTTATTTGTATAGCACATTTATACAACAAAAAACGTCTCCAAAGTGCTGTACATAGAATCAATAAAACAAATATTTCCAAATAACAGTAAGCAATAAATAATCAAATTGAAGCACAAATCTAAAACGATGCTATAAAATAATAAAATCAAGCAGATAAACATAGTAAAATAAATAAAAGATCTAGTAAAATAAATAAAAGACACAGAGGACCACAAAACTCATGCAAGATTAAAACGCCAGGGAATAAAAATGGGTCTTAAGACGAGACTTAAAACACTTCACCGTGGGGGCTGATCGGACGTGGAGGGGGAGGGTGTTCCAAAGTCTGGGGCCCACCACAGAGAAGGCCCTGCCCCCCCATGGTTTTAAGTCTCGCCCTAGGCACCACAAGCTGGAGCTGGCCCTCGGACCTCAAATCATGCGCTGGAGTATAGATTTGGATGAGGTCCGTGATGTACTGTGGGGCCAGTCCATTTAAAGCCTTAAAAACAAACAATAAAATCTTAAAATCAATACGAAGATTAACAGGGAGCCAGTGCAACAACGCGAGGATAGGGGTAATGTGTTCCTGCTTTTTGGCCCCTGTTAAAAGCCGTGCCGCAGCGTTCTGGACTAACTGCAGACGAGAGTGGGCTCTGTGGCTGACATCAGAGTAAAGTGCATTGCAGTAGTTCAGTCGACTTGTAATAAAAGCATGCACGATCTGTTCAAAATTCTAGAAGAAAGTATCTGAAAGCTGATTTTTTTCTTTGTAGTCCAAAAAGGGAGACTGATAAATCTTTTCATGAGATGCAAAAACATACTACTGACATCCTGCAAGCACAGTGTGCTGCAGCTCATTGCCAAACATTCTAAACTTAGTCTGTGCCGAGCGCTATAGAACACGTAAACATTGTTTGTTGATTAAAAAGGAAATAATAAAAGCACAAGACTTCTTTGTGAAGGTCTAATCAACCAAACAAATCTCAAACCTTTTCACTATGACCCAGTCTTGGATGCGTGCGCTCCATTCAGTCACACAATAGCTTTAAATTGAGGCTGTTTTCCATTAACTCAGAGATGTTGCACCGAATGCTATTAATTGCTTCTTTGTAATTCTTTGAACACCATGCTGTTGTTTTTACTGTTTTTTGCTCAGGTGGTGAAATTGTGAAATGTTTGCAGTGTTTTATTGCATCAAATGCTTGGAAATTGTTTTACTTGTTTTTACTGAAAAAGAATCAGCCATTTGAAATCCTGAACCTCACAAGGACTATTAAGAGAACAAGTAAATCAAACCAAATTGATACCACTTAAGTCATTCCTTCTACTGTTATGGCCAAAATACTCTTTTTACATACATAAATCCCACAGAACAGACCTTGTGTGAGATCATGGACTCATGTTATATATTAATTTGGACACTATGTGCAGAAACATATCTCTACAGGGTTAAAGTGAAGGAAGTTGCACTGTTGTACCCTCAGTTCAGGTTGAATGCTCATCTCAGAAGAGTTAATATCTCAGTTATTTCCCTCCCACTCTAACACTCTCTGTCATGCATGTCTCACCATGGCAACCAATGTTAAGACCTCAGATATCTTGATTTTATTTGCATCCTATCATCCACTGTGTCCTGTCTTGACTTCTGCGAGATAAGTTTTGAGTTCTAAGGCTCTTTATAAAGAAGCAAATACAAAAGACCAAGAGGTTTGATGCTCTGGTTGAAGTCCCATCTCACCTGTGCACGCTCTCATGGGTGTTTTTCTGTTATTATATCTGATTAGTCCTTTTGTCTGAGGTCTTCAATGCAGCATTCACAAGTCAACATATTGTAGCTAAAGTTGACCAATGTTAAGAAATCTTCAATATTTCAGTGAAGAACGTTACTTGGTCAGTTTTGCTCTGTTCAGTACAGGCAGATGTACCCAAAGCAGAGAGAAATGTTGTGCTGGTGAAGTATGATGTCTCCTGATGGCCCAGTTACTGACTAGAGATGGATTTTAAACTTTTGCCAACATACATTTAATGCTGCTGTTCATGCCAGGACTTCCAGCTCATACTCTTGTGGATCCCTCTCAAGATCCTCAATCCTCTCAGGCTCAGACTCAAAGTTGTTCTGCCCCAGGTCCGCCCATTCCTCTACATAGCACATGGGCGCTATTAATATTTGTAGCAAGTTTACAAAAACCAATAAACAAGATGAGCTAGAACGATTTGGCCATTAATGAGATGCTACTGTTGGAGGTCTGCTGATGCGCATTAACTGGCTTGAGGCATTTTGTTTGGGGCTTTAGTTCCCTTTTCCAATAAATCCTTCACAATATTGTGTTTAACCAGGATAACTTTAAGTCATACCATGTCTGTAACTGTGTCTATTAGACCACACCCTTACACAGGTTTATTAAGGGCTCAGGCATTAACACGAACCACTATCGTTCTTCCGCTTATCTTGACAGCTTTCTTTATTCTCCGGACAAAATTTTGATTTGCTTCTCTTCTTTGGGCTTTGAGAACCCCCCCCCATAAATTAAATATCAAAATATATGGTTTGTTCCTGATCGGTGTGCTATGACTTTTCTAAGAGATTAGCAAAAAGGTTATTTGCTAAAAATGGCTAAAAAAAGTCCCATTGGACATGAATGGAGAAAGGGACTTAGCCAACAAAAAAATCAAGTTTTTTGCCGCCATTACACAGTTCATTCAAACTAAGAGAAACTCTAAGAAAAAAAATGTGGGAGCAAATGAACCACACCATTTAACATATTTTTATCAAATGTTCCAATTTTGTGAAGAAGCTTATTTTACCCATGAAGACAGAACACCACTGTATACTGTTATTGTATGAGACCTCCAAAAGACCTCTGCTTAAACTTAGTGAATTAAATGGGTTGTCAGTGTTTAATCCACTTATTCCTACAAATCACTGTGTTTGAAAGGATTAAGTTGTGAAATGTCTTTTCTGCAAACAGGATAATGAAGGTTCATCATTATTTCCAGCCATAAACTCTGGAAAATGCACTTCTTTCCTTTAGTAGCTATATAGGGTATATTTTTGTTTTCTGACTTTTCTACAAAGGTCGACTTCGATGAAGAACAAAACCAGCCTCTAAGTAGTAATTTGTCCAATTTTTCTTCAGAAGGAAAACAGTAATTTTGTGTTCCACGAAAGACCCTCTTCAGATGTGATTTAGTCATTCATAAAAAGAGATCTGGAGTCAGTGGTTACAGCCACGTATTCATCCGTCTATTTATGGTAAAGCCTTTTTGGTTGAGACTGTTTCTCTGCCTTTGGGTAGGCATCGAAAAGCTTAACAAGTATCCCAGAACTTGAAGAAGTACATTGAAAATACACAACATATTGTATTTTTTCCTATTAGTTTAGTCCATGAATCAGTCAAAGTGGTCAAAGTCAGGGATTACAGCGGAGATCAGCAACTGGAGGCCTTGGGGGCCACATTAGGCCCCCAAAGCTTACCAACCAGCCCTTAGAACATGATTCAATTCTGAAAATATCAGGAGAAAACATGTTGTTTTAAGGGCATTTTTCTGGTCCATTTCCTAAAGCCATGAAAGCCACCCACAAACTGTTTTATCTGGCACGACTTCCTGTTTGATTTTTAAGAAATCCACCTGTCAGCCATATTTGGAAATTATTTAACAAGGAGTAAGTCTATATCAATGTAAATTCCAGAGATGGCGACATGATGGCCCCAAAATTAAATAGCCACAAAGTCCCAGTTTCCCCCATGTGGTTGGCTGCATTATGGGTGATAGGGGCGGAATTCACTTTTAGGAGTACAAAAAGACAAGCAAAAAAAAAACTTTAAAGGAAAATAAATATTTAAAAAATAAGGTATTAATTTGACTAAAATAATAACATAATTTGAAATGATTTTTTTTTAAATCTGGTGACAACAGGATCTATCAAGAATGAAATGGTGCTTGTACAAATACAGTTGATGATCCTTGACCTGCAGACTTGTTCTATCAACCACAGGACCTGAAAGGGTTGGTTCAGTATTTTTGAAGTTGAGTTGTAGATACTAAACAACAGTTAGTGAAGAGGCTAAAAGGTCTCAAAGTAGCACTTTTCTAGTGTGGTCTACATTGCTCTACATTGTATTGTTGTTTGTTTCTCTTCCTTTGATATGACGTTTCTGAAATCCCTTTCCAATGTTATTATTAAATTACCGCTTGTAGATAGTGTTACATGATGGCTTCTCAGCATGAATCTTTCTTTTAGAGTACAAACTATTAAGTCATGCATTTTGTCTGCAGGTGTACATTACATGTAAACATATTTCCTGTGACTTAAGTCTCACAGCAGTTAGGATTACTGTAATTCATGTATATATAAATATATGGATGTTAATATTCTCACGACATGTTATCACTATGTGTAATATCTAATCCTCATCTATGGATATTGGATACCTTAAATTCCTCAGTCGGTATAGTTGTAAGAACATTTATATATATTGGTCATCAAGAAAGATATGCTGGCTGTTACTGCATGTTTTGTCTTTCTCTTTTTTTGGGTACCTAATTAGATTGAAATGTGTTTCACTGGGGTTTGGTGACGTGTGTACCTGTGTATATTGAAAATGACAACTCACGAACCACTCTGTCAGCCTGAGGAAGAGCCTTTGCTCGAAATGTCGCTGATTTTCAAATAAAAATCCTTGAAGGGAGATACTTTTTGGTGTGCGGATCTCCTTGTGCTTTTTCATGTAAGTCTTTTTGGATCCAGCAACCAACCAGGGATGTGTTAACAAATCCATAAAAAAGTCTTCATTGTGCCATGACAAATATTTCCTTACTCATGCCATCAAAATCCATTAACAAATTCACTGAGTTATCTGCAGATATCAAAGTGAAGGCATTACAACACCCTTAACAGTTGTTTAGCCCAAGGTTTTTGTACAGATGCTTTTATTAACCCATTAGTCAGAAACTCTGTTATTTATAGTTTTTTCGTGATCTGAGTGAGATGCCATGTATTCAAACATTTCATGCCGTGATTCAGCACTGACTCACCTCTAAATTGGTCGATAAAACATGAGGATTTTGGCTCTAGGGCAAAGGTATATCCACTGAGTCATAACTCAAGGACAAAGCTGCAAACTTATGATATCTTGGCTTTCATACAATGTGTAGAAGAGTCTGAAGAACCAAAGTTAACTTTAATTTGTTGTCAGTCCACGTCCTTGTTGTTTAGCTGTACATGATGATTTTACAGCTCTACTTAGACTGAACTGTTTTCTTAAAAACATGTAAGACACCTGCAAAAAATATATCATTTAGTCATTGAATTTTTTCTTTTATGAACTGTATAAAGCAGAGCTGTAAAAGAAGGTGACCTCTACAGAGACTCTCAGCAGGGTGAAAGAGTGTTACAAGTTTTATATGGAAATCAGAAGCCCCCTGCCTTAATATACAATCACAAAGCCAAAACCAATGCACATGCTTACCCTGTCTTTGTATGGGGTCTGTATTCATACATTCAGACCCCCCTGGCATGAATCGCACAGCCTCCAAATGTCCTGCTGAGATCTCTGACCAACTCATCTATGGCTATGAATTCCACAGCCGAGTAGAGAAGCAACAACAAAAACACACTCCTGAATAAGACATGGACCATACGATCTGATTACCTCAACATAAGCACAAAAAGGGCCTTTTTCTAAAACCCTCATTGTATTTAATCATCACATTTAGCTTTATTAGCTTGACTAATTCACATATTAATGTCACTTTTGTAATCCCCTGGTGTAAGTACATAAAATACCCCTGTGCACCTCTCAGAGGTATGGTTTGATATTTTTTCTGCAGGGTTTTGGAGGTTTTCAATAGGAAAAGTTAAGATAATTCTAAAGGCCAATGACTGAGTCTACACACAGTAGGCATTCAGTGCTGTGCCAAAGTATGATTCCCCTGCAAGGTGCGGATTGTTTGCATAGTGTGAGTGCTTTGTGAAAAGCTTAAAGGGTTAGTTTTTTTTTTTTTTTTTTTTTACGTGGGGCTGCTAGAGGCCCATGGCACTAGTAAATTCCCTGGGGGATATATCCAAGGACAGATGGCTGGTACACAACAGTACATGGTGCCACCAAAAGCTTGTAATTAACCCACTTATAGGTCAAAACCACACAAAAACTATGTTGGCTTGACAATACGCTAAAGTATGATTTGTTACAGCATTTAACTTTCCTCCACAAAGCCCCTGTGCATAGAACTATTTGTTTGTTGTGATGTAGGGCTTATGTATCCATCCACTATCAGCTGGTCAGATAGTCAGAGGAAACAACAAACGCCAACTTCACTTCAACTGAACTAAAAATGAGCAATTTTGATGACAGTGACAATGAAATGCCATTAGTTGTGGGTACCAGAGGATATCTTTATGAACTAGAGAAGAGGAAGAACTTTTGCAGATTGAGCCACAGATAGAAAGATGGATGGAGAACGGAGAGGCAGAACGGATCCCAAATTCTGTGGTGGTGCAGTTGCATGAACTGTGAACCTATATCCGCTAACTCGGGGGCCAATTGCTGTCACAAGTGGGACTTAGGAACACAGCTTCTGGACTGATACTGAGCTTTTTAAACTATTCAAAAGTCTTTTCTACAAGAATTCAATCTCAGTATGAAATAATTAGTCACACAAACAACATTAAGGTTAAGGTCTTATAAATTGTACCCTTGTTAGCTAGGGCTGTAGTGGTAGAGGTAGTACTTTTCTTCCAGCAGTCAGCCACATCCTTTGGATGGACTACTGGCACTAGTCGTCGCTTCTTACCCAGCCCTCACCTATGGCTCCAAGTAGTTGCTTGTGCACAGCAGCGGCCACACCCCGGTACACTGTGTTTGCTCAGGAGTTTATTGGCAATCATACTTACTAGTGCCATGGGTCTCTAGCAACCACTTAAAAAACACTAACTAACCCTTTAAGGGCAGATCACTTGCCTGAATGGCGTGCTTGCACATGCAAAAGCAAATGCACATGGAAGACCGCTCCTTGCAGTAACAGCACATCAGTGGACCTCTGTTCATTTGTTTCAGTGGAGTTTTGTGTTTTTATTTCTGTGTGACTGGACCGTGTATAAAACATATCAATTAGAAAGGGCAAAAAACCCCAAACCCTTGACTCCCACAGAGGTCCCCTGATCAAAGAAATCTAGTCCTCAAGGCACCTCAGTTATTCAGTGACCCCCCACCTTTTGATGGTCTGTTCACCCTTTTTGCTCCATTTTTGCTCAACAACCAAGGGTGCATTTCAGTTTGCAAAACAGGCCTACTACATGTACCGGGGATTTAAAGTGTGTTTTTTTTCTCAAACTTAGAAGTGTTAGTCCACAAATGACAGTCCATCTCTTAGTTTAGACCCACGTCGTTTTGCACCGCGCTTCCTGCTCATGCAGTTTACCAGAGTTTGATTTTCTGTTAACATATCTTTTAATTCACAAACATATTGCATCTCTGTTTTTGAGATGTGTCACTCAGTATTCAGGTATAACATCAGCTGATCTGCATGAGGATGAATTAGAGCGAGAGAAAGAGAGAGATGAACACACCTACAGCTCCAGCTGTACTTAACTATGAATATGGCAGCTGTAAAGGCTCATGTTCAATACAATAAATAAACTCTTTTAGGTGAATAACAAGAGATCAGCAGATGCTTCCCACTGTTATTTCTCTGCACACTTCTTCCAGGTGAGGTACTATCTTTACCACTCCTTAAATAATAATCCTAAATTAGTGGTGCTGGAGGGCAGTGTTTAATCAAAATGACCCAAAACAAGCAGAAAGGTAAAGTTTCGTTCATGTCTGTATTGTGCTGGCTGTGGATGTATGTCTTGTAGTCTGCATGTGTGTCTTAGGCATCCAAAAGTGCAATGCTGAATGGGACAATGTTACTTCAGGCCGGCGGGGCTTAAGTGTGTCCTAGACTAGTGGCCTTGCGTGAGTGCACTCTAAAAGCATTGACTTGTTAACATGCTCACCCAAAGGAGCAACCACATCCACCATAAACATCAAGCTGTCAAAATGCGTCTCTTGTCTAACAGCAGTTACTGAAGAACATCAACATACAAAACCCAAAACCAGTGAAGTTGACACGTTGTGTAAATCATAAATAAAAACAGAATACAATGATTTGCAAATCCTTTTCAACTTATACTCAATTGAATACACTGCAAAGACAAGATATTTAATGTTCGAACTGAGAAACTTAATTTTCTTTTGCAAATAATCATCAACTTAGAATTTAATGGCAGCAACACATTGCAAAAAAGTTGGCACAGGGGCATTTTTACCACTGTGTTACATCGCCTTTCCTTTTAACAACACTCAGTAAACGTTTGGGAACTGAGGAGACCAATTTTTGAAGCTTTTCGGGTGGAATTCTTTCCCATTCTTGCTTGATGTACAGCTTAAGTTGTTCAACAGTCCGGGGTCTCCGTTGTTGTATTTTACGCTTCATAATGCGCCACACATTTTCAATGGGGGACAGGTCTGGACTACAGGCAGGCCAGTCTAGTACCCGCACTCTTTTACTACGAAGCCACGCTGTTGTAACATGTGCAGAATGTGGCTTGGCATTGTCTTGCTGAAATAAGCAGGGGCGTCCATGAAAAAGACGTTGCTTGGATGGCAACATATGTTGCTCCAAAACCTGTATGTACCTTTCAGCATTAATGGTGCCTTCACAGATGTGTAAGTTACCTATGCCTTGGGCACTAATACACCCCCATACCATCACAGATGCTGGCTTTTAAACTTTGCGCCTATAACAGTCCGGCTGGTTCTTTTCCTCTTTGGTCCGGAGGACACGACGACCACACTTTCCAAAAACAATTTGAAATGTGGACTCGTCAGACCACAGAACACTTTTCCACTTTGCATCAGTCCATCTTAGATGAGCTCGGGCCCAGCGAAGCCGGCGGCGTTTCTGGGTGTTGTTGATAAATGGCTTTCGCTTTGCATAGTAGAGTTTTAACTTGCACTTACAGATGTAGCGACGAACTGTAGTTACAGACAGTGGTTTTCTGAAGTGTTCCTGAGCCCATGTGGTGATATCCTTTACACAGTGATGCCGGTTTTTGATGCAGTACCGCCTGAGGGATCGAAGGTCACGGGCATTCAATGTTGGTTTTTGGCCTTGCCGCCTACGTGCAGTAATTTCTCCAGATTCTCTGAACCTTTTGATGATATTACGGACCGTAGATGATGAAATCCCTAAATTCCTTGCAATAGCTCGTTGAGAAATGTTGTTCTTAAACTATTGGACAATTTGCTCACGCATTTTGTTCACAAAGTGGTGACCCTCGCCCCATCCTTGTTTGTGAATGACTGACCATTTCAGGGAAGCTGCTTTTATACCCAATCATGGCACCCACCTGTTCTCAATTAGCCTGTTCACCTGTGGGATGTTCCAAATAAGTGTTTGATGAGCATTCCTCAACTTTCTCAGTCTTTTTTGTCACTTGTGCCAGCTTTTTTGAAACATGTTGCAGGCATCAAATTCAAAATGAGCTAATATTTGTAAAAAATAATACAGTTTACCAGTTCGAATGTTAAGTATCTTGTCTTTGCTGTTTATTCAATTGAATATAGGTTGAAAGGGATTTGCAAATCATTGTATTCTGTTTTTATTTACGATTTACACAACGTGCCAACTTCACTGGTTTTGGGTTTTGTAATTGCAGGAGCTTGGATTGAACTGACTCTACCACTGATCCACTGCTCTGGCTTCTGTGCCCACTACTGCTGGTTCCCCAAAGGTGGGGCTTAGCTGTCCAACATTGTGTACTTACATTTGACATTTACCTTCTCCAGCTCCTCAACAGAATACAGCACTATGCCTTTAATTTGTGTCGTTGAGGATCCAGCAACTGGTTCTTTGTCCCACTTATTTTTACAGCATCAAAATGATTGAGATCTGGCATCTGGATGGATGAAGGGACTGGCTGAGGACGGGTGAAGACAAGAGAGCAGGAGGACAATTTGCTTTAGTAATTGTTCTATTGTGTCCTCACATGCTCTTCCTCTTTTTATGTTGTCGCTTAAGGAGACATGTGTTGCGCCTCCTGGTGACAGATGGTTGGAAGAAGATTTTTTGAGAAGCCAGGAGGGAGACAGAAGGAGGTAGAGGGAGATGAATAGTAATAAGGAAGATATAGAGAGACGTGAAGAGATTATGTCTGGATCCAAAGCCCACTGCCTGAAATTCTTAGATTTGAGTACTTGTCTATTGTTATTGAACACTTTGTACACACTCGTGTTCTAATTCCTTCCTCAACCCACGTTTCCACCCAGTAATACACAGCTTCCAACTTTTCCTTTCAGCAGATTTAATTATAGTTTTCAGGCCGCTGCTCTTAACCTTTACGCTCCACCATTATTTATTCTACTTGATATTTTCACACAGCTCTCTATGCTTAATTCTTTGCACTGTTTGCTTTCTTATGAGGTTCATTCTTCTGTAACATGGTGCAACACACCAGAAAATAGCCCTCAAAGTCTTGAAAATACTAATTGTCACTCATCAAAAAATAATTTGTATCCTGACACCCCTTTTTATTTCTTTTGATCACACCAAACAGCCTGTTACTCCTTCAAGACCTCCTTCACTGCAGTCACCTCAGATCTTCTCCCTGAATTGTTTGTTTGCAGGACCCATCAAAAATGCCAAAAAAAGACATTTTTAATCAAATATTAATCCAGAGGAGTTCTAACTTGAGATGTTTCCCTGCACACTCACAGATCCTGCTGTCATTCACACTGTTTTAAAGACAGGGTTATGTGTGTGCCTGCTGCAGCTACACACCATCTGTTGCCCAAGTCAACAGAGACTGATAACACTTCGGTTGGAGTTAGGTGGGTGTATAATTGCTAATTAGAGCTACAGATCAATTAAAACAATATCAAATTAATTACAGGCCTTGAAGTTTATAAATGAAACTTATTACAGATATGAATAGTGTGAAATGATTTGCATTAGAGGTACATTAGATGCAGAAACTTGTTTTTTGCTTATACCTCAATAGCTTCGTTTTCACTGCCCTCCTCACATTACAAAGAGTGAGTTAACATTTTACTTTTATCTAATCAAGTTTCTTTCCCTCTTGGATGCATATGGGTAAAAACGTGTCATATTATATAGCAGCTCCGCTAAAATAGGCACCCTTTTCAACAAAATTTGAGCCTTTTTGTTTTGTTAAAAGTTAAAAATCCAGAATGAACTAATTCAACAGCCATTTTGTGTTGATGTCAAATAAATTTAAACTTTAAAAAGATTTTTCATAGGGGTGCCGTGATTAGGCCTTTTGTGGCTAACACCAGTCACCAGTCACATGGTGAGATCATCCAATACAGCTTTATGCTTTGTGTTTTGTTTTAACGACTGGTTGAGTGTTGTGTGCAGCAGAGAAGTTACCAGTTGCCAGCAGATCACAGAGCCACAAAGAGACCTAAGGGCAATTTAGAGTCAGCAGTTAACTTAAGAAGGACATTTGCTAGTCTGTGGGAGGAAACCAGGGTGCCATGAGTGCCAAGAACATAAAAAATCCACAAAGAAAGGCCCTGACTAGCAACCTTCTTGCTGTGAGGCACATGCACCACCTGCTGTGCCACCGTGCTGCCCTATTTGGTAAAATTTTGAAAATTCAGTAACAGACAATTAAACTTGTCAGGCTTCACTTCGTAAAATAAAGTGATCTTCTCATAGGACGGAGACAGCGTAACTTGTTGGTAATAATATCTACCCCCATCTAGTTCTGTTCACTGCAGAAAACAGGAGTAATTTAAAGAGCCCATACAATGCTTTTGCTAGCTTGATGTGCCCTTTAGTGAGCTATACATGCCTCCTCCACATGGCAGATTACCTCTATGCACAAGACAAGAGCTCCACTTAATAAATAAGAGTAAATGATGTTATATGTGTATGTTAAAAATTAAAGGTGCCTTACCTGAATTTTTTTTTAGGAACAATTCAAAAATAAGTTCACAGCAGAAAAGCATTTGCATAAAATTAAAAACTGTTTAATCTACAGTCTTTCTAATGAGAATAAAACTGTTATTTTTATCTGAGCAACACTCCCTTTGTGTCATGTGTAATGTTCATGATAAGGACAATTTTACAGACAAAAAGTGGTTTTACAGGACCAGCACCCTATTTTACATCGCTGAAGGTATGAAAGCAGATTCATGAGTGAAACTCTTGGTTGATTTAATTGCACTTTGTGACAGAACATAAGCAAAGTATTAAGCTGAAAAAGACATTTGTAGCAACTATTGATATTAATACAAGAGTGTTGTTTCAAAAGAAAAGAGAAACCATATGAATGGACTTTCTGTGTAAACGATAAAAAGGATATTGATCTACACTAGGGACATTTGTTTAAAGAGAAAACACACTGAATCAGGGGAACATTTGCATAATTAATTCACGTTTTTGAGATTTCAGTAATAAATGAGAGGAAATTCAGGACCAAAACTCATTTGTTTTTGTGGTATCAACCTTTGAAATCTGTAACATTTGCCCTGGAGTACACACTAGAAAACTGATGTAGATGGGAGTAACCCTTGTTTTCAACAGTCTTTAAATCACGCAGAGTCTGCAATTGTAGCAATGTATAGGCTTTGCTTCCGTGCCAACTACTTCTGTACAGACGCAGAGAGGATCAGTCACTGTAGCTCTTGTTGGAGTAATTTTTGATAATTTGGAAAAAAAAAAAAAAAAAGTCCAACTTAGACTGCTTGCCAAAATTTAATTTTACCTCTTTGTTAGAGATTCTGAAACAGCAATTCATGCCTTTGTAAGTCTTTGAACCCTGGTTTACATCAGAATAATGTGTGCTGTCTGAAGGTGCTTGCGCAAAATTTTGCTTCATTCCCTCACAAGAAAAAGATATGATAATATTGATTAAGTTTAGCCTCGCTCTGTTAGATCCCTGAACATTTTAGGCTTGTTTTAAAATTTTAATGATTGCTTTAGAGGATTTTAATGGATAAGCACCTTCCTATCCTGTTAACCTTTTGGCAGGATCTTCTATGTATGTTTTTATGCTTCTATTTATGTTTTGATATATGATTATGTATTTTAATCTCTTAACAGTCTAACACTGAGTTGACTGCACCTTTAATTTCATTGTTCTTTTGTTAAAAGTGACAATGCCAATGAGGATTTTTCCATCTTATCTATATTTCCAATTCAGTTCTATTGCTTCAAGATGTCTGAATCCAAAAATTAGGTCTGGATATCTTTAATTTCATACACCTGTGTCATTCACTTCAATACATCATGTTAATAAATGTAAGCAACATAATGCAAGAAGCTTTAAAACATCCTTTTTTACTTTTTAATGAACTCTAGATTTTCTTAATGGATTGTGTTTAGTTGTTACAAGTGAAGGAAAGTGGCCCTGGGTTATAAGCAGAAGAAAATGATGGATAAATGGCAGCCCAGGACCATGGCATTAAAAACATTGAAAACTGTACTTCTTGTTTGTGTGTTGGTCTAAATTCTGTGAGGTAATGATGTGTAATAAGGCAGTGATTCAGTGCATTGATGTTTGAAATGCTGCATGCATTTCCTCCTGTGCATTTAACCAAAGACTGCTCTCTACCTGAGGGGGAAAAGTTGCAGAGTCCTGGTCTGTGGCTAAAAGCAGGTAATTTGTTGCATTGATTGGAGCTGTCTTACTGCTGTTCTGAGGTTGAAACTAGTCTGCATGTGGGCATGCTATTGATGCCGTTTAAACCGAGAAAGTGGAAAGTGAATTACTGACCTTCACTTCTGCCCTTGAGCTTTTTCAATGAACATGGATATTTTACTTCTTAATAAGTGCTTTGAAAAGTGCTGCTTACCTGTGAATGCCTGAAGGAGGCATTCACAGGTAAGCTGTTTGGGACAGATGCAATATACATAGACAAAGCAAAGACCGTCATTTAATGCACATCTCATAATGTTTGTAATGATTGCTAATTTGCAACACATCAGATGGACATTTGTGAGAATAAAACATTAAAAAGTGTGTTTTAGGTCTATGAAAATCCATAATTCGCAAAACTCTGGCCAAGGTGAAGATTTTTGAAAACACCATGTTGGGTGTCTCCTTGTGGACAGAAACATCACTCTTCACTGATCTCTCTTCGTGGTGATGTCACTCCACAGTTTGACTGTTGTTTACATGTGTAACAGCAGACGCTGCTAAACTGCTGTTGTTTTAATGTCTTGAAAACTGGACTATTTACATGCCAACACACATTTTCTGTCACTCCTTCACTATGATTCTGGATTAAAAACACTCAGTACAAACACTGCCAATGTTGCGGATGAGACCTGGTGTTATTGTTTCATAAGTGACTGTGTTGGCTGAGGATTCATGGCCACTTGCTCTGTGGTTGCTGTGGTTATAACAGTTGTTTAACCAACAAATTGAAATACAAAGAGAAACATTTACTCAACATGTCTGCAATCATCAGTTAACAACACCATGAGTTGAACTGTAACTGCAAAAATGGCAAAAACAGGTGCATATCATGGACATGGCTTCGGCATGAACAACGTTTAGCAGAGCATTTGTGTGCGTTTGCATTTTCCTGTGGATGCTGATATTTTAAAGAGTGGAGGAGTAAAACCTCAGTTATTAAAAATACCCTCTTGTATGTGGACATAGCCTTAAGCAACCAGAATGTAGTTGCTCTCTTGAAAGACTATACTAATATTTGTGTGCTGTTTGCTGCAGGAACTACTATGTATTTAATTTGTTGATCTCTCAGGAATTGTAATGATAGTGAAATAGGGCTGAAGTAGAGGCCACAATTATAATTGTAGTAATTGAAGCTTTGCAGGTCCATAGCAGCAGGCTGTCCACATCAGAAATCCCAGGCTGCCTACAAGACAAGAACCAGAGACAAGTACAAGAGTAAACAAAAGCAGGCAAAGAGATATATAGAGAGAGGATGGAGAGATAGTGTTGGAGAGAAAGTACTGGAGGTGCTCAGTGTGCAAAATACCTCAGCAGTCCAAATAATAATAATAATAGATTTTATTTATAACGCACTTTACATTTGAAAACAAGCCCAGAGCAGCTTAACTATGATCTGGTCCAGGCCTGAGCCAGCCCTAAGTGAAAGCTTTATTAAAAAGGAACGTTTTAAGTCTAACTTTAAAGGCAACGTGGCTGGTAAATAATTCCAAGAAACTGATAACTGAAAGCTCTACCTCCCATATTACTTTTAGAGACTGATGGTATCATGAGCAGGTCGGCATTTTGGGAGCGTAATATTAGAAGCTACAAGCTCTTTAAGATAAACTGGTGCCTGTCCACTGAGAGCTTCACAGGTGAGAAGAGGAAATCTTGAATGCTATTCTATATTTTATGGGAAACCAATGCAGGGAAGCTAATGCTGAAGTAATGTGATCTCTTCTCCTAGTTTTAGTCAGTACATGTGCTGCAGCATTTTGAACCAGCTGAAGACTATTAAAGCGATAGTCCAATATTTTTTTTTAATTTTCACTCCCAAGTCCACAACAAGCAGATAGACACCATTCTTTTGACTCTGCGTGCAAAAACAAGTAAGAGATGGGCAAAGGTTACCCACCACTAACTAGCTTAGCTCAAATAGCTGGGACTCAACAGGATGTATTGGCCTGCCTTTGCCTACAGTCAGATAAACTCTTCAGCAACAGATAAACTCTTCAGCAACTCTAAACGGTCTTGTGTGTCTGTTGTGACTCGTTTTTACCACGTAATGTTATGTTATCTTCTACTATCATCGTATTATCTCCTCCTACTCCTGAACAGAGGCTTTGCTTGGTTTACCTACTTCCATGGTGGTTTAGTGAAGTTTGTGAAAGAGTCAAGTCTTTTGAATGGCTCTTTTAAAGGTCCTATATTTTACTCCTTTTCTGCTGTTTAACATGGATCCTTGATGTCTTCATGAAACTTAACATGCTTTGGTCCAAAAATCCTATGAATAAAGCACAGCTGCATTCTTTCCACATAGCCCTTCTGCTCAGAACAGCTGGTTTTGAGGGCGGTCCCCTTCATATGCTAATGAGCCAGAGCAGAGCCGCAGCAAACATAGTACATACGGGGACTTCACAATGGACCTGCAGCATATCTCGAGCTGCTTACAATCCTGAACACAAACAAACCGCAAATTCATGCCAGTTACCAGATAACAGCGAAGCTTGTTTCCCCACCACATGTTAACCTTGGCTTAGTCACCGCAGTGGGACACTCTGCAATTTGGCCTAGCTTCCGGGCTAACATGAAATGGAGGGGTAATGGGGTGGGTAAAGGACTGATTATATTTTGCCAACTGTTGAACCCCCCTTGACTAATGTAGGAATGCCCTTACATTGAAGTTTATCCTTCAGACTTTCAACAAGTAACTTAACATTGATGAACATGTGAAGTTACCTCTGGTTCATTCCCCCTGCTTTTAGCATTAGCTTGTAGCAATGAGCAAAGTAAATACTACACAGCATTAAAACATTCACATTTCCATCATCAGGTTTGGCGACTGATTGTTGGTACTGAGCCCAGATTCAGGGAAAGTCTAGTTGCCAGTCCTTAATTGAACTGACTGAAGTTGAAGAAGCAGTCGGACGTGAAGTGATTGAAGCACACATACAGGTTTTAGCTGTATATTTTTGCCATAACTGAGCTGCTTGGCGGAGGTCTGCGCTCTCCGAGTGCTTTTCTAGTTTATGTTTTTATTTCTTATATTTTAACTGCCTCTTTTGTTTTATTTTTATAAATGCCTACACAAGCCATTCTTTATTTTTTTACTTGCATTTTGCAGCCAGTTGGTCATCCATGGGTTTTTTGTATAATGGTTCTTGGTATTATACTGTTTGAGGGGGCAATACTTACCATATAGATCTGTGACTGTCTCCAACATCAAGTCATAAGCCTTATCTACCGTTGTTTCATCGTATACATTGATCCAATTGCAATTCATTCGATTATTTTTTTTACAGCGGCTATAGATTCTTCAGTCCTTATTCTCTTAAATTAATTTATTTTTAATTCCCACTTTTTTCTATAATTACATTCATAAATAAGAAAGACAGACAGGTGAGTACTAATGTCGTTCATTATTATTCCACTTTTTACTTTACTTTACATTTTATTTATAAAAAATATTAATTAGGGGGGCACAATGTGATGTTATTCTGGTTGTTAAGTTTTTTAGCCAGAGTTTATTAACACAACAGGAAAACTTAAAAAAAATATATTCATTTTTAATTGAAATTTAGTTTCACGGTATGCAGGATAAATATGCCTAACCAAAATCATTTGATTATGTATTTTAGATGGTATTCACATTGGGATTTGCAACTTCAACACAAAAAAATTAAGATCTTCATACTTCAAAGCCCTCCTGTGCCTTTACAGCCACACAGTCTCCCCATTGAAAAATAAAATCCATACAAAATGCTTGAACGGTAAATCAGATGCTCATGGTGCGTTTGGCTTTTAAAACTCTGCAGGTAATGCTGTATATTTTTTTGCTTAAAGAGATTTGAAGTAAACACACATTTAGCCTTTGGCACAGCTTTCAGTGATTAAAAAAAACAGTCCTGGTGGAAAAGCACTTGCTGATTTAAGTGCTTTTTAACATAACCAGTGCCTCTGTTAATGAAAACATTATTAAAATCTAATTGAATCAAAAAGGTTATGCACAAATTGTGGTCTGCATGGAAACAGGATGGGTTCGATCTTGTGTTTTTGTGTACTCCAAAATGACCAGCAGGCTAATGGACTAAGAACACTAACTGTCCACTGATTTATAGAAATCATTTTCATTATACCATTTTAAAGCATGAAGTTAATCAATTCTGACACAGTTTTAGGCCATGCAGCAATGCCGGAGAAATGTGCAAACAGTAGATTTACCATGAGTGTCTGTTGAGTGTTCAAACTTCAGATGTTTCATTTATAAGTTTGTTATATTTAAGTTTGGTATCTAGACTTCAACCTTATCACTCCTTACAGATTAATTTTACATGCAGAGTTTCAGGAGTGACGAGATGCACCTTTGATCCCCTGTCAGGGCCTACAGATAAATGCTCTGTGGTGGAGGGTTGAAAGTAGGACTTTGGTTCACCAAAGAATTCCACCTACAAAGTTTCAACAATTGGTGTCCTCAGTTCTGGCAGATTGTGTGTTGTTAAAAGGAAAGGTGATGTAACACAGTGGTAAACATGCCCCTGCCCCAGCTTTTTTAGCAGGCACCAAATTCAAAATGATTAAATATTTGACAAAAAAAGATTTTATCAGTTTGAACAAAAAAAATGTATTTACAAATCATTGCATTCTGTTTTAATTTACATTTGACACCGTCCCAACTTCATTGGAACTGGCGTTAGAAATTGTACAACACAAGAAAAGCTCACCTTTGTTGTCTAAAACATTGCCTTGTAAATGATGCCTAGGTAACATTCTAATCAAAACATTGTCCATGATTTTTTGCAAAGATATGAAGTTGAATTTTTCATTTGTTTCAGCTAAAGATAAAGAAAACCTTTAAATACTTGTATGGCAGAAGTAAAGTGTTTCAGCACCATGGGGAGAAATATAGAAGGAGATTTCAGCTCTAACTGGATTTCTTCATTCTTCCAACCTTGTTCTGCATAATATTAAATCAACACTGTACGCTTAGGTTTTTCATCATTTTTCTCCACGGACAGGTTCAGTGTTGCATAACAGTAATTCAAACTTTTCTCTAAGGCAAAGTATAATAAAGGGATCGTTCTTAAAGCAAAGTTGTGTGCACACTCTTGTCAAAAAAAGCTAGAATTTCTACAATGCTTTCATTATTCTCAACATCCCATCAGGGCAACAGAAGACACTCTAGCTAATAAGCTTCTGTCACATTAGACTGATTATAGACCTTTATCACAGCGACTAATGTGAGACCCAGCCAACATCAGTCAGGGTCTTGTAGCTCTAGTAATGTTCAATGGACTGATTTGTAGTTTTCAGCTCTTAAACAATGTAAAATCTCTGATATGATGAATTAGCCACACAATGTGTAGTTTTGATGTAATTACTGCACTTATCTGACGGAGGCTGCTTGTTGAAAACTGTGAGTAGGCCAGCATTACAAATAAAAATAAAAAAGTCAAATTAAAATGTTCAATTAGTTGTTCAGTGATCATCAGCACTGTTTTAATAATAATGGCTGTTAATGAAAAGAAATCAGCAACTGAAACATCGAAGTCCAGTGCAGCAAAACTGTTGGCTTGGATGGGTGTCAATAAAAAAATGGTGAACTTTGCAATAACAATGTTAACTTATTACCTTGAGCCAATTTAATGATTCATCTAATTCCTTATACACTCAAAAAAATGGTTTGTTGAATGGACATAAAAAAATCATGGAAATGATTTCCACGTGATTAAATGGCTTTCGCTCAGCATTGTACAATTCTGTTCATCAAAATAAATGTAGTTGTGTTGGGTCAACTTAATTGATTAAGGTTGATTTAACTTGTTCAAAACGGTGAAGCGCAGCATAATTAAATATTGTTAGCCTAATTTGCAAGGTTTGGCTCCAACTCATTTATTATATTTAAATCTAACTTAATTTACTTACGTTGATCCAAATAATACACTTGTTGGTTCAACACATGCAAATTACGTTAGCCAAACACTTTTTAATAATGCTTCACCCAACCATTTTGAAAAACTTGAATCAACCTTAATCAATTAAGTTGACCCAAAACAAGTACATTAAGTTGAAAGAACAGAACTGCACAGTGCTGACTGAAAGCCATTTAATCACGTGGAAATCATTTCCATGATTTAATGGAGTAGATTCAAAGAAAACCTTTTGAGTGTTACTGAAGTCTTGGTGTTACTTTGACATTTGTAAGTTAACAATATCAGAAACCTTCCATAAAGTCAAGTCTCAGGATTGGAGGGGGGAGAAATAACACAAAACAAAAGGAGAAGGTGCAATTGTGTATTTTGAAAAATACAACATAAATTTTTACATTAGCAGTGCAGTTGTTTTAGAACAAAGAAGGATACAGAGTGTCACTCAAAAATACACTCACATCATTCAACATTTCACATTGCTTACTTCTGCAGTTGCACCTGGCTTAATGAGATTAACCTACATCAATAAAACCTCGACTCGACATTAATAGTGCATCTAGAAAAAGTACCATAAAAGAACAGATGAGTTAAACAACTCACATTTCTCTTAAAGGACACTTGCAAACAGCAGCAGTTTAAAGTGCTAACGACTTTAAACATCAAAGAACATAGAACTTTTCTGATAATTTTTTACATAAGCAGTGCAGTTGCTTGTGAAAACAAAAGGATACAGAGTGTCACTCAAAAATACACTCACATAATTTAACAATTCACATCGCTAACTTTGCAGTTGCACCTGGCTTAATGAGATTAACCTACATCAATAAAACCTCTTGACTCGACATTAATAGTGCACCATAAAAGAACAGATGAGTTAAACAACTCAAATTTCTCTTAAGGACATTTGCCAACAGCAGCAATTTAAAGTGCTAACGACTTTAAACATCAAAGAAAATAGAACTTTTCTAACCGTAAGGATGGAGAAAAACAGTATCCTTAATGAATACAGGTTACGTTCTAAACTTTGAACATCAACTTTTGCCAATGCACAGAAGCCTTAATGACTGATTTCACTCCAAGCTGGCTCTGTGAAGCCACTGGGACAGCTGAAGGTGCAGCTTTTTCAATGATTAAGTTTTTCAACGGGAAAGCAGGGTTTTGAGAACTTGCACTTTGTTGGATAATTTATTTCCATCCAACTCCATAATGATCTTCTGCAGGACCTCAAACGTATACCTGAGCTCCCGAGGGTAGCTCAGGTTTAGTGCGTAGACAAGACCAAGCAACATTGCCACAGCAAAAGGTACATTACCCAAGTCACCCATCACCTGAACCCCCTCTAGAACAATACCGACTTCTTCAAGTGGGTCGATGAGCTCTGCACCTTCATGGCGAATCACAAAGATTCCGAACACAGTCTCTGTCAGGGCCGTCTGAGTGCCCTCCGCAACATCCTGTGACAAATAAACAGGGACAATGATTTATTGTTGATATGAATTGAATTCCATTTTTAGAGCTTACAATAAAACGTATCTTCATTCACATAATGCATTCACATATTCATAACATAAGAAAATGTGTTAGAACAAACATTAGCAAGTGATATTAAACTGTTTCACTGTATCACTGAGCTACTTCACAAGTAGGCCCCACCCATGACCTGTGTGTTGCAATCGTATGTTCATTGCTTATTATTTTAATCAGAAGGTCTACATTCTCAGTATGGCAAAAAGAGAAGGGTAAATGTTTAAGTATGATGTGTGCTATTGTCTGAGTGGGAGAGACAAGATAGATTTTTGCATACTGGCGGCTCCACAGCTACTGCTTGTACATTCTGTCAGGTAAGGTGGTGTTCTTAGCAACAATGAACAATGCGATGACACTGCAAGAAATGCACAGCTACTGTTCTTCAATGTCAAAATATGTTAGTTTCATGCCACAAAAACAGTTTTTCCATAATTCAGGCGAGATGATAGTCATTCAGACTTTTAATCTGCTCTCAATAGAATGAATTAGAAAATGTGATCCATTATATTAGTAGATTAGATTACTGAAGAATAACAAATCTACATCTGCAGCATTTCTGTAGCTATAAGCTCACACTTAGTACCCATCAAACAGAAAGGAGCCATGGCCAAATACACAGTTAAGTCAAGAGTTCCTAGTCCAGCACAGCTCCAATCTGCTCCGATGATTCCATCAGCAAGGGACTGGGGCACCGTCATGTTCACAGTAAACACAATCAATGCAACAAGAATACAAACAATGTAATGTATGAAATTCTCTTGTGATGGCATTGCATTGATTTCATTCACTGTGAACAATGTTTTGGCCAGCAGACTGTAAAAACAGCAGCTGTGGAGCCTGGACAAATGTCCCATTAAAACTGACATCACAATAGTTTCACACACCTTACTATGACAGTGACTACCGTGAGAGGGTCTTTGAACAAGCAAGTCTGGTAAAGTCAGTATTATGTTGTGAAAAGTGCTACTAGATAAGAGATGCCTAAGTTAACCTACCAAGTATTCCTTCACCATATTCTCTGGATCTTCGTTCAGGTATGTGCAGAGACCTTTGAGGATGCATTCTCTTCTGACGTCAATCGAGTCAGTCTCAACATGCAGATCAGAAAAGAGGGAAAAAAAATTGGATTACCATCTCAACAAATCAGCAGATGCTGTTGCTGTAAACCGTGATTATTGAATGTGTTTATAGCTATGTGTACTCTCTTTCTTAAAAAAAAAAAAATGACAGATATAAACATTTGTTAAAACACTATTATTTACCACCTCACATTTTGTTGTCATGTCAGTCTTTATATTAATCTAACTTAGTTGAAGATGTAGTCTGTCATCTATTCTATTTGCCTGAAAATAGAAAATAAACATGTATATCTTAAATAAGAAAAACAGACCATTCCAAAGGACTTAACATGCTTTAAGGATAACTACAAACATTGTGGACAGTGTACCAAGAACACCTGTTAACTTCATGACAGACTGATAGCTTCTTTCAGAAGTTGTCAACCACTCTGATCAAATGACTCCTGGATTTAGTACTCAGTTATTTCTACAATGGCCAGCTTTTCATTGATGATCCTATGATATCATACCTGAGTTATGGGTGCCATAATGGTCTTGATCTTTCTCCCCTGAATGCCCCCCTTTTTTTCATACGCCTTCATCAGGTTAGTAGAATGAGCATCTAGCTCAGAGAAGAACTTCGACTGCAGATGGACTGTTGTAATTCTCTTGAATTCTGCACTGATCTAAAAAAATAGACAAACAAGATAGAACAACGCAGCTCCGTCTCTTTAAGATATGTATATAAACAATAAGCTTGAAACAGGAGACTGTCCAGGTGTCTAGGGTCAACAAAATGCAGGTGAGAGGCAGTCTCATCAAAAATCAGAGGCACTCTGATGTAGATAAATATCCTTTCTTTAGCAGGGATACTCGTTGCTTTTCAACTCCTTAGTCTTCTTCAAGACATAATGGGATACAACTCACAGGTTCCCTTTAAATGTATGGTGAATGTCATGTGACATGGTCGGGTGATGCAGTCACATGACAACATAAAACCTAAAATCAATGTAAAACTGAACATACTAAAAATTGGAAGAAGTGGATATATAAACTTTTCAGCACAACAAACACAAAAATGGGATAAATGACCTGAGTAAACAGCAGAGCAAGAAAAACAGAAAGAATAAAAAGTTGATGTGACACAATATATTGAATGGATGTAATTTAATAAAGCACACAAAGAACTATGAGGGCTATAAGGCAGCTTTATCTGTAAGAAAGAGATAAAATGTATCTTGAAGTATGTCTGAAAAGACAATAAAAAAGTATTGACATCAATTGTAAAAACACTTTCTTCTGAGACCAATGGGTTTTTACATCAACTGTGCGAAATAATAATCTTCTCACATCTCTTTCTTTCCAGCCCTTCCGCTCTTCTCTCCTCACATCTCTTCCCCTGCTGCTTTTCCTCTCCTCACATCTTTCTTTCCTGCCCTTCCTCTCTTCTCTCCTCACATCTCTTCCCCTCCTGCTCTTCCTCTCCTCACATCTTTCTTTCCTGCCCTTCCTCTCTTCTCTCCTCACATCTCTTCCCCTCCTGCTCTTCCTCTCCTCACATCTTTCTTTCCTGCCCTTCCTCTCTTCTCTCCTCACATCTCTTCCCCTCCTGCTTTTCCTCTCTCCTCTCCTCACATCTCTTTCTTTCCTGCCCTTCCTCTCTTCCTCTCCTCACATCTTTCTTTCCTGCCCTTCCTATCTTCTCTCCTCACATCTCTTCCCCTGCTGCTTTTCCTCTCCTCACATCTCTTTCTTTCCTGCTCTTCCTCTCTTCTCTCCTCACATCTCTTCCCCTCCTGCTTTTCCTCTCCTCTCCTCTTCCTCTCCTCACATCTCTTTCTTTCCTGCCCTTCCTCTCCTCACATCTTTCTTTCCAGCCCTTCCGCTCTTCTCTCCTCACATCTCTTCCCCTCCTGCTCTTCCTCTCCTCACATCTTTCTTTCCTGCCCTTCCTCTCTTCTCTCCTCACATCTCTTCCCCTCCTGCTCTTCCTCTCCTCACATCTTTCTTTCCTGCCCTTCCTCTCTTCTCTCCTCACATCTCTTCCCCTCCTGCTTTTCCTCTCTCCTCTCCTCACATCTCTTTCTTTCCTGCCCTTCCTCTCTTCCTCTCCTCACATCTTTCTTTCCTGCCCTTCCTATCTTCTCTCCTCACATCTCTTCCCCTGCTGCTTTTCCTCTCCTCACATCTCTTTCTTTCCTGCTCTTCCTCTCTTCTCTCCTCACATCTCTTCCCCTCCTGCTTTTCCTCTCCTCTCCTCTTCCTCTCCTCACATCTCTTTCTTTCCTGCCCTTCCTCTCCTCACATCTTTCTTTCCAGCCCTTCCGCTCTTCTCTCCTCACATCTCTTCCCCTCCTGCTCTTCCTCTCCTCACATCTTTCTTTCCTGCCCTTCCTCTCTTCTCTCCTCACATCTCTTCCCCTCCTGCTCTTCCTCTCCTCACATCTTTCTTTCCTGCCCTTCCTCTCTTCTCTCCTCACATCTCTTCCCCTCCTGCTTTTCCTCTCTCCTCTCCTCACATCTCTTTCTTTCCTGCCCTTCCTCTCTTCCTCTCCTCACATCTTTCTTTCCTGCCCTTCCTCTCTTCTCTCCTCACATCTCTTCCCCTGCTGCTTTTCCTCTCCTCACATCTCTTTCTTTCCTGCTCTTCCTCTCTTCTCTCCTCACATCTCTTCCCCTCCTGCTTTTCCTCTCCTCTCCTCTTCCTCTCCTCACATCTCTTTCTTTCCTGCCCTTCCTCTCCTCACATCTTTCTTTCCTGCCCTTCCTCTCTTCCTCTCCTGCTCTTCCTCTCTTCTCTCCTCACATCTCTTCCCCTCCTGCTTTTCCTCTCTCCTCTCCTCTTCCTCTCCTCACATCTCTTTCTTTCCTGCCCTTCCTCTCCTCACATCTTTCTTTCCTGCCCTTCCTCTCTTCTCTCCTCAAATCTCTTCCCCTCCTGCTTTTCCTCTCTGCTCTCCTCTTCCTCTGCTCTTCCTCTTCTCACAAATCTTTCTTTCCTGCTCTTCCTCTCTCCTCTCCTCAAATCTCTTCCCCTCCTGCTTTTCCTCTCTGCTCTCCTCTTCCTCTGCTCTTCCTCTCCTCACATCTCTTTCTTTCCTGCTCTTCCTCTCTTCTCTCCTCACATCTCTTCCTCTCCTGCGTTTCCTTTCTCCTCTCCTCACATCTCTTCCTCCACGGTTCCTCTTCTGTTCCTCTGCTCTTCCTCTCTCTAAATCCACTTTGTCAGAGATGGGCAAGCCCGCCAAACAGACCCATTTGTGGGACATGCATCCAGGGATGTGACTCCATTTTTTCATTTATTCACTTACCTCACGCACACTGAAGAGAGCGGGCCACCTTGTTTTAAATACAGCAATCATGGGTGCTTCTTGTACTACTTCTTGCCTTCTGTATGCAAAGGTCCTGTCCATCATTGTTGCCACCTTGTGCTCATTGTTTTGTTTCTTTACTTCTGAGAGGAGGGCCTTTCTTGTTTCTTCAAGTGTCTCTGCTGTTTCACCAGCTGGATACAGGGGGCAGTAATTCACTTCTGCTTTTTTGGGCTTCTTCACACCATAAGCAGGACTGCATCTGTCATCAGGTTTGTGTTTTAGCGCATTGATGGAAACTTCAGGGCATCCCAGCCGTCTCAGCTTTGTTCGGTAGTTGGCAAGTTTATACTTGAGGCTCGTCTTCCATCCGCCATACCCAGTCACTGAACCTGGCTCTTTCAAACATGGGTGTGTTGTTACCAGAGATTCTGCTACTTCATCAAACTCCCTGTCAGTGGGATACACTTTGTACTGAACTATTGTTTCAGCCAAGCCATCCAGAATGGCAGATTTAAGTTTTGTGTTCGGATTCAACAAAGCTCCAGTGTCTTTGAAGACAGTGTTGGCCCTGTCCAGCTGTAGCTGGGCATCATAAGAGAATTGGGGCATCTGAAAGACCATGGGCCATCCAGAAGATCTCGAGGAAGTGGACTCAGGAGAAGAAAGGATGTCTGTATCAAATGAGCTGCCAACAGATGACTGGGATGAGGAGTCATTTGGAGGGTGGGAGATGGCAGTGTCTGAGGAGGGAGGGGGTGGGGCAGGTTTAACTGAAGTAAAGATGATCTTGACAGTGCTTTTGTCTTGAATTTCTGATATGGAGACCAAGTTTGTGAACTCATTCCCAAACTCTGCATCCATGAATTGAAGCCTGAAGTCGCCTTTCACTCCACAACGTCCCCTTATCTGTTCTATGAGTTCAGTGACAGATTCAGGCATTCCTTCAGGAATAATTAATCGTCGTGAGTCATTTTCTCCCAGGATGATTCTCAGTGTCACTGGGGCAGCCATTTCACAAGAGCCTTAATTAAGAAAGAGAAAGTAAGGTCAATGTAGATCTGATTATAACAGTTAGGACAAACCAACTACACGATATCAGCACAACCACCACCAGTAGGTGGAGGAAGAGGGAAAAGACAAGTGGTGCTGTTTGTGGCTCTATGTCAAGCTACTTTGACCTAACTATTAAAAATAACACCTAATTTGTTTAAAATAGGTTTTAAAAATAAACTGGCAAATAAATGTGGCATTGTAAAATCACAGTTACATGAAACAGCCCTCTGACTAAAATTATTCCCGACAAAATGACGTATAGCAGTGGTTCTCAATTAGTCTGGCTTCGGGACCCACCATCACCCCTTACTGACAAGCTGCAATGCCAATTTTGCACTTCCCAAATTTATTTAATGAAAATATGGTGCAGTTTGAACTAAGATTGTTCAGAAAAGTACAATATAGTAACATAGTTTAATGACAAACCAAAAGTAACAACAGGTGGTGCAGAGGAGGGGAGCATTTTCCTTTAAGGTCAATTAGCCGAAAACTAAAACAAACATTAAAAAAGCAATAAATAATATAATAAATAAATAAATAATCCAACTACTGAGAAGTACTTGCAAGAAGACTAAAAATTATATAGGTTTAGAAGGGTCCAAACTAAAACCACAGGATTTTTTCTAACCTTCTTTTTGTTTATCTAGGCAAAGGCCTATGGCCCTCAGGTCAGCTGATCACTTTAGGGTCCTGACACATTAGTTGAGAACCACTGATCAATAGGATAACAAACCTTGAGTTTATCTGTCTTTTTAATGTCACTAGTCGAAGGCCTCCAACATAGTAATCTGCCAAAGGATAGTTATCGGCCAGATCATCAAGTTCAACCAGAACAGTTTCCCTGGCTGGACATACACTCAGTTCAAAGGCTCGGAAATGTTCCCTATACCACCCAGGAAGCTTAAACAACATGAAACACAGAGTATCCTGAACAATACAAATATGGACAATTTCTCCAAAGTTGGGGAGTCCACTTGTAGACCCATGTGCAACAATCATGCCATTTCTGAAATTTACACCTTTGCTTGAGACACACTTGGTAAGGTGGATCTCAACTGTACCAGGGAATTTCTGTTCAACAGCCTCTGCCATTGCTTGTCTCAAAACATCCAAAGGCACTGTTGACACATTTGTGACCTCTATGGGTGTTTTTTCAAAAATCAGTGATCTCAAGTGATATGAAATTATTAGCTGATGTTTTGTAGCTAGCGAGAGAGGCATGTTTTTAAAGCAATTGGTATGCCGTACAACCTGCTTAAAAAAACTGTGTTTGGCCTCAAAACGCATGGTCCACAGTCCTACAAGAGGCCCAAACATCCTTATGAGTTGAGGATAGTGCTCTAAATAATGATGTTTGGGGAGCATCTGCACATCAGGAAAGAGCCCTTGATACTTTTGTCTGTGATCTGAGATCTTGCTCTCAAGATAGGCAATAGACTCATCTGTGTGTGTCAAAGCGACCACAAGCTCAACAATGTCTTTCAGGTCCATCAGTATTTGCCATGCCATTTCATCTTCTGGCACCAGATGCCCAATCATGGATGAAAGCAGTCTTAACAGAGACCAATTTTCATGGGCGTTCCCACCTATTGTTGACCTTTTTGAAAATGTTTTAGGGATCACATGTGGCCTGTTGGTCTTGTCTGCCCATTTGTAGGGGAAATTCAGGATGGCTTTGTTAAGGGTTTCAAGACTGAAATATTTTTTTGATATTAGCAATCCCAAACACCGTGCAAGCTCCACTGGTACTATGCCCTCAAAAAGGTCGTGCATAATGTCTGGAGGATAACCTGTGAGGACACTGAAGTGAGCAAGAGCTTCAGTAAAAACACATTGTCTTTTCACTCCAAAACAACTTGCACCATTCTCCTGAGCCGATTTCACATGAAAACTGTGGAGTTCTCTTGTCCTGAGAGTAAAGGCACCTGATCTTACCTCTTTAGTTTGGATGTCACTCCTTGTTGCCGTGCAAAATCGGCAGACATAACCACTTGTGAAGCTCTCATTAAAACCTGCAATACTATGAGCCCCGAGGTTATCTGCCACAACAACCTGAACCGTCCCTTTAAGACATCTGCCAAGTAATGGAATGAAAACTCCCTCTTGTTCCAGAGTTTTCATGTCTCGTAGAAGAGGGTTTAAGACACAGTCATAACCATACTTGGTCAGATCATCTGTTTTACACAAGACCGCCAAGAAAATTGATGAAAGCGATGAATGTGAACCTGGAGGCAAATTACCTAAAGTCCAGTAGATCCCACAAAGCTTATGCTTCCTGCGAGATGTACCCAGGGGGTTACATACCTCAAAATCATCTATGTATAGGTGTATCAAAATTCTGATATCACCCCCTGACAGAAAATGATTTTGCTGGAAGTGTGAGCCATCCCGAGAAGATCTGAAAATGTGGTGTTCACCAGTGTCCCTATTACTCTGCTGTGATGTGTCAGCTTCAACAATCTTGTCCACAACATCTTTTTTAAGAAAGAGCTGCTGCAAAGACTTCAGCACAGGCACATACTGAAAACTTCTGTTTTCCTTCTGATCAAGAATGTATTCAATGGGTTCTACTATGTTAAAACTTGCTTTATAATACTGGTTGCGCAGAAAAGTTGAACTTAGGGGAGCTCCCTTTTCTATGGCTTTAAGCAATGGGTTAGATGTGCAGAGAGCACTGGCTACTTCAGCTAGCACTGACCTTTCAGTTGTAAGGCTATGTTTCTGAAATGCCTTTTCAAGAATGTCAATGGAGAGGGGCAAGGTTGCTGAACTTAACAAGTAATGCAGTTCCTCCAAGAACGCATCAATTTTTGTGCCTGGCACATGTGCAAAATGCTCTAACTTCAGCAATGCTCCAGCAAAATTGTTCTCAATTATTTCAGGCAAGTTCTTGGTTCCACCCACACCACTACTTGAACATGCACTCTCTGCTTCAACTGCAGAGTCATCCTGACTACTTGTGTGTTCCACAGGACTATCAGTGGATTCTTGTGAAACTTGAGTGATTCTGACAATGTCTGGTCTGAAATCTTTCGATGTATGGGGGCTGTGTTTCCTATTCTTGTGTGAGTGAAATGTTCCATATACATTTGTCTGAAACTTGCAACCCCCAAACATACAACTAACTGTTTCATTTTTCTTCAAATGAGTGCCAATGTGCAAAAAATAATCTTTCTCTGTGGGAAGATCACTGCAAGTGCACAGATGACAACTATATGTTGACAATTCTTGTATCTCCTGTGTGTTTTGTTTAGGGTGGATTCTACACAAATGAATGCGCAGAGCATTCCATGTCTTAAAATTACATGGGCAGTTAAAGTGTGGGCATGGGTAACGTTGAACACGCTGGTGTTGAAGTCTAAAATGTTTTAAGAGTTCATATCTACTGATTAGCGATAAACTACACAACTTACAGCTCCACATCCCAACCTAACAATACAAAATTGCCAAATCAAGTTGCATCTGGACTAAAAATGGATCGTAACAATGGATGCTCAGGATGACTCATTCACTGTTTCAGGCATACCACAAATCATGAACTTGATGATGGCCAATAACCTCCTTTACCAGCAGTCACTGGGGTGTTCTGATGGCAGACCGGTGGATTCTGAAATAGGCCATAAATAAACACCCATTAAGATATTTCAATTTCATTACAATTTCTCCAGTGCACCAGTCTATCTATACATAAATTCACACAGATATTTAATACGTGAGATCCCTTCTGTCCAAGGACAAAGTGGGACAAGTTGAAGCTATTTTTTTAAATTCTATGAATCTCTTGTGAGAGAACACTTTTACATACAAGTGCAAATCCTCTGGCATCTTGAAATAGGTTTATCAAATTCATCAGTTTACAAAAGCGGTAGAATACATGAATAAACCAGTACAAACACTTACAATACATATCTACAACAAATGAGAATGAATATTGCAGGTCTTACCACAGGCAGTATATAAGCTCCAGAGTAAAGAACTGAGGAAACAGGAGTTACACAGCTGCACAGCTTGTCTAGGTGCTTCTTCACTGTGTTTTCCAGGAACTTCGGGTAAAATGGGATGCAACAGGCTGCAATGAAACAAATAATGCCATTTCATTTTCGAGAAAAATTATATGCTCATAATATTGAACAATTTAATGATTTCAAAATCTTAATTAATAGACCTATAATAACTTTAAACAATCACAACCTTTCACATATTCCTTGTTTGAGAAAACTAAGAACACTGTGGTAGTATATTGTTCAATAAATGCTTGCACTCTGACAAAGAAAAAAAAATAATGACACCTAATATTCAAAACATTTGGAATTACGGCAAGAATATCACAAAAAATCAGCATGATTATTTTGATCAATACTATCCTGCATAAATGACACAAATATTTACTGATTCTGTAAATATGCATTTATTCAAATCTCTATAAAAGTAAAACCACAAAGACTTTGCCCTTAAGTACTGATAAATGTGTATGTATACACACACACAATACATGTATATATATATATATATATATATATATATATATATATATATATATATATATATACACACATATATACATATACACACATACATACATACATCTCAAGCTGGATATGAAATTCTAATCCTGCAGACTCTACACTAAACACAAACTTGTGTGGTCAACATCATTTTTTATAATTTATCATCATTTTTTTTACACTGTTCCCCGCTGTCAATCATTCGCTTGGCCTTACCGTCGCGTTGCCCCCGGTCTCTTTCCCTCTCGTCTTCTTCCCTCCTGTTCGTGTGCTGTGAGTTTACCTCCCCCAGCGCGGACACAGAGACAATACCACACATATTGACCATTCACGTGCGGCTTACAGAGGAAAAAGAGAGCGAGAGGAAAGCTACTTCCAATCAAGAGCCGGCCCTCGATGTTCATTTCTATGAGCCCATACGTGCGTGGCCGACACATTCACTTTAACGAGTCGGCTCTAAGAACCGATACGTTCGTGGCCGACACATTCACTTTAACGAGTCGGCTCTAAGAACCGATACGTTCGCAATCTTCACATCACTAGTTTAAACGAAATACGTCTACGCTGATCCAAGTGATGGTGTAATCCACACTTTGTTAGAGAAGTACAGTTAAATAATGTTGTCTGTATTTTGGTCTATTCCCAAACAAACGGTCTTCCGCCGCCATGGCGAAGTTCAATGTGAATGTGGCTGAGAGTTGAGAGTTGGGGGGGCAAGTGCTGCATTCGGAGGAGTATTCGATACTATTCTCTGATTTTTGATAGACAAGCACCAAAACATTTCCTCAAAGGAAAATAGAGTACATGTATATCGCTGGCCACTACGCACGTTAAAATGAATATGGCACTGACCTTAAAGTCGGCGGAGGTTAATATCAGCGGATGAGCCCGCGTGCCATAACAGAGCAACAAATTAATTCAGACTACTTTAAGAAAATGGCTTGCTAAAACACTGCTGAAATTGTTATTTAATCTGCTGATGACTCAGTGTTTGTCATCTTGTTTGCCATTACGTAGATGAAAACAGATTTTCTTACCTTTTCCAAACGAACTCGGAGATGTACCACATGTGCAAACTCCGCCATTGACTTTGTGTAATCTCGCGTGATTATGTGATCTCGCGAGTTAACTGCAGCGCTTACATGTGCATATTTAATTTTAAATCCTGTAGAATTGCAACCAAATAAGAGAGCATTAATTCTTTGTTTTGAGGGATCAAATCATAACATTTCTATATTTGAGAAAATAGGTTTAAAGAAAAATAGCTTTTTATTTGTTTGTTTTTTACACTTTTTAAGTAATTTATGCAGTGAACATGTGCTTCATACATAAATATTAATACAGTTTGGGATTTAAAAGTTGTATTGATGTATGGCAACACAAAATGCTCAAAAAATGGCTCTACAGCAAGTAAAATGGAAAAATATGCTCTGGTGGACATGTGATGTCATAAAGGGTTAAGAGCATGTGCTTGAATCTGGCTATATTGGATCATGTTATTTCAACACGACTAAAAATAGTTCATGTTAATTTGAGAAGTTTCATGCAAATCCTACATGATTTAAACACATTCACCTTTGAAACATGGAATAATTTAGTTCAAATTACATGTTACACTTTTGCAGATTCAAAAATCTGCTGTTTTCTTTTTTTGAGTGTAGATGGATAAAAAGACACACAACACGACACACAGGAGGCTGAGAAACTTCTCTTACAGCTCTGCTACACTAATTGTTAAATACAAACCCATATGAAGTGTGCATGTGTGCGACATCAACAACTTCTCAGTGGACTTCCTGTACAGTGGATGAGTGTACTTAGTTATGCACCACAGCTGGATCCGTCTGATTCAGTGTCTGTAATAAGGTAGATCAGCCTTGCCAAGCTTCAATCTACAACCACTGTGCTCAACCTGGAGCAGCATGGCCCACTCAGCATCATTTAAATCAGGAAGAGGTGGGAGCTTGTACAGAGATTAGCATAGATGCTAGCAGCTGCAGTAGTAGTTTTATTCGATGTGGAAAGAATTTCTTTATAAAATAAAAAACATATGACAACAATTAAAGCATTTCCCAATAGAGAGGAAATTTTTGCTCCACAGAGTTCTGCAGAGTGACTCGTTTTGTTTTTAACATTTCAGCAGTAGCGCCCACCTACAACAACTTTGATTAGCCCGTAATGAATGAGATTGATTGAATAATCATCCAGTCACCTGCCGTGTATACTTTCGAAAGGTTCTGCCTATTCCAACACACTTCCTATAAGCTGTTGCCCAGATGAACTGTGGAAATATATGCTGTACAGTATATAATCAGCGGTTCATCTGGCGTGTCAGGTTAGAGTTTATCTGTGTCATGCTGATTTTTGCCAGACCTGAGCTAATGGCACTGTCTAACGGTTTTCCTTGGCTGAAAAAGGTGTTTACTATCCTCAACATTTCCTGTTTCTTTGTGAGAGTTTTATGAGAGCACACTGGGGTTTCAAGGGCACAATCTTAAAACTACAGTCTGCATTGAAATCTCTCCCTGGGGGAGACTTTGCTGATGTAGTACAGCTCCTTGTGCCATGTTACTGTGTTTGGGGTTGCCATGGTGTATCTCCTGTGACGTGATTCCCTTTCGTGACCTCACCTCAAGAGCAAAGTTTGGCTGTACCCCCCTAAGCTTTTAACCTCCCACACATCTGTTTCAGGATTAATCCCTGACTTTGTGCAAGTGTGCCTGTGAGAACTGATGCTGTTTTGAAGGCAAGGAGTGCCCACACCAAATATTGATTGGATTTTGATTTTTCTTTTGTTTGTTCACGTTGCATTTTGTAAATTGTCTGGAATTTCCTTGAACTATGAACTCTTGTCATAACAATGTGCTGCTTCTTTTTATTTCAGACTGTCCCATCTGCTTAACAAATGTACCTACCTAGATATCAATAATGATGCCTTAAAACTTTATTTAGCTTTTATTATCCAACCATTATGCAGTCTAAGTTTTGTGTGTTTGCATGCTAAGAATTAAAAAAATATCTTATTCAAAAAGAAAGTACGTTAAAACTTTTGCAAAATTTAATGAAATCCCAAACAATGTGATAGTGGAGCTTGACAGCTCTGCCTGAGTTTTATTTCGACATTGATACATGCTGCTTTAAATAATGGAGTATTAAATCCCTGGGGGACAGTTCAACACCCCGCATGGCTGATTACATCCTGCTCTGATTTAAACACACTCATCCTTCACAAACATCACCCGAGTCCCACTCGTTCTGCCCGGAAATTAGTGAGCCTGTCCAAATGATTTATATGAGGCTGGTAAATAAATCTAATTTTGTGACTGTACATCCCACACATCACAGCCGAGGCTTAAAACATCACCCTGTGAATCCATATTAAAAAATCAGCAGCAAAAATGAGTACAGTATCAAAAACACCGTAAAACATCCATCAGAGGTGGCATTTATCTTCATTTTGTGTGGTAGCAAGCAAAAAATAATTGAAAACCAATTTGGAATAGAAGGACCTCTTAGGAATAAAGTTTGCTCAATTGCATGATATTCAGTATTTTGGATAAAGTAGTGATTAAGGGAGTATGATGCATTAAACCCTTCAAAAATAAGTTATAACGCTAAATGGGAAATGGAGCTCTAATGTGTTTTTATTGCCTGTTGACAGCTCAGTGGAGGTTCAATAAACACTGTGGAAAACTGGGACGCTAGTTGCTGCTTTGTGCTCTTAAAAAACAACAGAATATAAAGTAATTGACCCCCCCTCAGGCTTAGGACCAGGAATAGCCGTCCTGATTGTCCCCTCAGTAGGTGGTCGTGAATAGAAAGCTTTATAGTTCAATTTGTCATTATTTGTGTTCCTGTTTACTCACTTTGACCCAACGGGACATGGCATGGGGCAGAGGAGATCTGATTAACAGGATTACAGGATGATAACAAGATTGGCCTGGATAATTCAACTCAACAGAGATCACTCATGCACGCTAGGAGAGGATGAGTGTGTCAAATTAGTTTAATTTCCCCCTGGAAGTGTGCTACAATGTATATTCATTCAGGTTTGGGGGTGTAAAGTGTTAAAGGAGTTAATGTGTGTTTAGAAGTGAAGTGTTATATCTAGGATGTAAAGGTGTTATTAATTTTGAACTCTCCCTCACACAGTTTTTCAGACACTCAAGGTATAAACTCAGGATTATCCAAAAAAAATCACAATCTCAAATCACAGGAAAATATATCAATTTCAAATGACAGCAATTTGACTTTGCATTTCATTATTCACTCAGAACACGCCATATGCACATGCTTCTATGAGGTACAGCTATCAAACTATGAGATCGTGCTTATGGGGATACAGCTATGTGGTTTAGAGTCACACTGAGTGTTTTACATTAAATATTTAAGATTCACACACATCTGCTGCAAGTTTAAGATAAGTAACGTCTTAAGCTCACTGCTAGCTACTAATTGAAAAGCGCGAGTTTTTGCCACAGTGGAACGTGACTAGCGTAAAAGTTGATCAACGCATTAACTTCAAATTTCTGGTGTAATTGAACAACACAGCAGCTGAACCTTTTCCTACATTGACCGAGGTGTATGGGGAACACTGCATGCCTTGTGCACATGTGTTTGAATGGCAGAAAAGTGTTTGTAAGGGAAGAGAGGATGTCCAAGGCGATGACGTCCTTGGAGCAACTGACTTCATCAATGAGCATTTTGTCCCTCTTAAAATTCTTTATCCAAAATGTGATTTAGTAAAATTATAACTCTGGCTTTCTCCTCATCCATTCGTGCATCTTATCAATAAAAGCTGTCTTCCAATATTAAAATGAAGCTGAGTCTAGTTAAAACATGTAGTTGGCAACCAGCACCTTCAGCTTCTCCATAGTCCCTAACAGTGGCAACTGTTTTTCCCCCACCATGAAAGTGACCCACAGGTGTGTGACGGTGTATGGAAACTATCAATATATTCAGAAATCTTCAATTAATTATGGCTACTTAAAAAAACCAACCTAGGTTTGGTTTTGACTTTTGAAGCACAACTTGTAAATATTTCATGAAATTTATGCACTTTTTAACAAAGGTACTGCAAACTGATCAACACATCAATAAAAAAGTATGAAGACCAGGAGGGAGGAGAAATAAAAAGAGAAGAAAGTTTTCTTGTTTCAGTCATAAAAGTAAATCAAAAGGTGAGAAGTTCAATAGTTTATTAATAATTAGAATGGCCCCAGATTCTGGTTTCAGTGCAATAAGTCAAATGACCTAGCAAGAGGTCGAACAAAAAGACTGGACTGATGACCTGTTAGCAGTCATTGTACTGTTATCAATTGTAAAATTAGTATTCATGGTGAAAAAGGGAGTTGAGCACTGTAGTGTGCTTCGACTGTCCTCCAGTCACACACATCATGCATGGTCAAATATCTTTAAAACTAAGTCCAAAGCACAAGATAAAAGAGTGCATGAGCATGAGGTACAGCAGTGAATTTAACTCTGTTTGTACTATTTCATCACAGCAGTGACAGGAACAGAGAGACTGATTTTAAAGTCTGCACAGTCAAGCTGCACAGGAGGAAATACAATTATCCAGACATCCTTTCAAAGTAAAACATCTTTAGGCCTTGGTTATTCAAAAAAGGGTAATTGAATACAATTTTTTTGGTTCTCTAAGATCTGGTATCAAATGATCTACCACCTGGTCCACAGTCAGGTGGTTTGTGACCTCTGACTCAGAAGACATGACAGTAACTACACTTCCTGGGGTGTCGGTGGCTCAGCCTGATAACGCACTATCACTAACTGGGGGTTTTGAGCCGGGCTCCAGTTGTCCTATGTTGAAGTGTCCTTGGGCAAGACACTAAGCCCCCAGATGCTCCCACTGCTGTGTCGGTGGTGTGTAAATTATATGTGTCCTTGGGAAAGGACATGACTGCATTCGCTTATACTGATGGACAACTTACATAGAAACTCAGAACAGTCAGTGGGTGAACGTGAGAGTGAATGTGCCCTGTGGTGTCAAAGTGCTTTAGGGAATCAGAAAAGACAAGAGAAGTGCTATATAAGTTTAGGTCCATTTGTCATTTCACATTTATAATGAGATTGCCGAGGCAGAAACTTTAAGGGTGAATCCCAATTCCACTCCTTAGCCTTCCCCTTCGTCTTACCCCTTCCCCTTCCCCTTGGCCCTCAAAACAGAGGGCTAAGGGGAAGGGGTGAAAACACTGCTGAGAAACGAGACACCACTCAATGCCCGCTACGTCATCACCCAGAGCCACTCGCTAGCTGTGGCGTAGACAGATGCTGCGAAAGCTAGCTCATTATAACGAGAAATTGTAAAATACAGCCAACAATTCAAAACATGATTAATATTTACTTAATGATTTAATAATCACTTATAATTAACTGCTTCCTACGGTCTCTGCTCTGCCTCGTGTCGGCGGGCACGGTGTATCATGGGAAATTCTCATACCCCTTTGTTTCAAGCGAGGTCCCGGTCTGTCTTCGTTTCGAGGGCTGTGTACCCCCTTGGTCTTAGCCCTTCCCCTTAGCCCTACAGAGAATTGGGACACCACTTCACCAGACGTGAACGCGCAAAACCAAGGGCTAAGGGGTAAGACAAGGGCTAAGGGGTAGAATTGGGGTTCACCCTAAAACTAAAAACTTAAACATGTTCAGTGAACCTAGATTTTTACGTATCACTCTAAAACCAGACTGAAATGAACGCAGGTGCTCCTTTCAGAACAACACCTGATATAAGCTAATGATACATTTGTGTGTCACTATGTCTGTATCCTTTATAATGCTGTCTTTGAACCTATCTAACAAAAATACTCAATTTTAAAGCCTGTATTGGAAAGAATGATCCCAGCAAACCACTATCGGCAGAAACGTCCTTTTAATTGTGATAAATTTCAATGAGCAGCTTAAGAGGCAACAAGCACAACAGAGCAGTAGTTATTCTTTTTAATCTATTTTAACACTATGTATCACGAGGGACTGTCCATTCATCTGTGCCAGGTAAGTCTCATTCTTATTGCTATTGGTAACACAGAGGCTTCAGTCTGCTCACTTCAGTTTCAGTCCAATAAAAAAGAAACAACTGAAAACCAGAACACGCCCTGCAGTAAAATCCAGCTCCTCTTTCATAGTCGTTTGTGAATTATAGTAGAGTTTAATCCACTTTTCATTTTTATACAAATTTTCCAATTGCTGCACTTTTTTCTTGTGTTGTCACTCCAAACCAATGATCAGGAGTGATGTACATCCAGAGGTACTGACAACAGAGGGTACTTCTGCTGCATCCAAGAGGAAGCAGAAAGATTTAGGAGTACCTTGAAGATGATTGTTTCATCAAGATAAAATATTCACACACAAAAGTTAGGAATTACACCAGAAAAAGGCACCACTACTTCAATCAGTTCAGTCAGTAATAGAATATAACAAATTCACTGAAACAGCAACAGCCACAAATAATCCAAATAACCTGTAATACAGATAGACTGATGAACAGTTAGAGTGCAGCTTTAAGTATGCATTTGTAGGCTAGACGTAAAAAAGACTCAAGCACTTGTTAAAATAATCAACATGTATGTCTTCATTTTATTTATTGAAACTTAATTTAAGCAGGAGAACCTTATTGAGATTAAAAATCCCATTGGCAAGAGTGTCCTGGCCAAGACAGGCAGCAGTGCATTTACAACATGAAAAATTTACAGACACAGATACAATCAAATATATCACATATCACTTATCAATTAATCTCTTCAGAGTCACAGAACAGAGAATCACCAGTCAAAGCATCTACAACCTGCTTCATCTTCCTCCAGTGCTTTTACTCTGCTTTTAAGAGGATTCAAAGAGACCAGCTCTCCAAGACCCATTTTTTTCCTGCAGCAAATTCCAGTCTGTTGGAGCAGCATATCTGAAGCTTCTTTTGCCCATTTCAAGACAAACTTTGGGGAGAGATAGCAAAAGTACATTTTGTGACTCAGTCACAGAACAAAGACTGTAGCTTCCAGAACTTTTCACACAAACACACAGACAGATGGCCAGAGATGGCCACCCAACTTGCTCATACAGAGTACAGTGATAGGTTAGATCCCTGAAATTTATTATAATCCTTAAACCTCCATGATAAACAGTATCTAAGGATTTGAGGTATTAAGAAGATGCATGCAGATATAAAACATCACCATAATCAATCAAAGGCATGAAAGTTGCAGCAAAAAGATGCTTTTGTGCAGTAAATGATAAAAAACAAGACTTGTTTCTGAAGTAAAAGCTCAGTCACAATTTCAACTTCATAATAAGTTGTTCAATGAGAATCTAAAGAATCATCAACTAGGAGACCAAGGTATTTGATTCAATTAAATGACCCCGAGATGTGACAACAGAGGACAGGTTTAGTGATTTTTTTCTGCGTTAAAAAAACATCATGAGTTTTGTTTTGTCCAAATTCAAAAACAGCTTTAGGTCCCTCAGATTGTCCTGCACAGCATCAAAAGCCTCCTGCAAAAGACAAAGGGACTGCTCTGGTGTAGGAGCAGAGCAATAAATAAAAGGTCTCATCTGCATATAAATGAAAACTAGCATTAGGAACATTATGACAAATAGAGCTTATGTACAGAATAAATTATAGGGGTCCCAGGACTGAGCCTTGTGGTACACTGTTTTGCATCTTAAAATAATCAGAGGTCAGACCTTCAGCCTGGACACACTGTGATTATGTTTGTTTGATAATAATCAAACCAATACACAGAATATTCAGACAGACCAACACCATGTAGTCTATTTTTCACGATGACATGATCGACAGTGTCAAATCAATGAAAAGGGCTACACAGTGTTTGCCCTTTCATTTTCAAAGACATGGTCCTTCACACTGACTCATCTCAATAAGGAGTGATTCCTGATGGAAGAGGAGAAGTGGTGGGGGGGCAGAGGGGTTACTGTGAGGCAGCACACAACGTCAAATATACAGAAGTCAGTGTTAATGATATGATGGTATAGCATTAACACTGACAAGTTAAAAGTGTATCAACAGCATCAATTAAAGAGTTGAGAGGAGTTTTGTTCATGCAGAGGTGAATATGAAGCAGCGTTACTACTTGCTTGACGATTGCCAGAGAAAGAAAGCTGCAGTGTTTTAGCTCCATATCAAACAGCAGAACGAGACACCTCTTTGAAAGCAAGAGATATCCGGTGGTGGGCAGATGTTCTATAGAACTTCGATGATTTTCATTGGAAACAACACTTTCACTTTCAAATGTCTAGATGCACATTTGAGTTTGTGTTACTCGCCTCACAATCAAATAAACTCCTCCCGCAACAGCGATTGTTATTATCCATCCTGCCAAGTCTCCCTTTTCCAGTTTTGCACTGGTCGCAGAGGATGATATTATCAGCCGTCCCCACTCACTTCAGTGAATTAGCCTGATAATTCACTGCAGTGTTTACGCATCAGCTCACTCAGACTTATGATAAAACACTAGGGGACGTGGGGAAATTACCTGGGTAAAGTCTGAGTGAAAAACTGTTAGCGCCCAGGTAAAGTCCAGATAATTTCAGGGTTTTTTTGCAATTGTGAATGGGGTTGTAATGATTGTCCAAACCAATGAAAAAAGTTGCATAGTCTGACCTTGTCATGTTTCAAAGTAATTTGATAGAGTACTCAAATTACTTTTTGGCTGAAACTGCAAATGTAGCATGTTTGTTTTGCAAGTCAGATAAGTGTTACTAACTTGTTACTTTAACACGCTAGACTGAAGTTTCCCAGTCTGGTCTTTTGTTGTTGGTTATTGTGACACACTACACCAGACCAAACAACTGAATTTTGTGGCCAGGGGTCCCAAAACTGTGCGACTGTGGGGTCGGGCTGTAAATGTCCAATAAATCATGTAGTCTGACCTTTACCCACACACTGGTGATGATGAAAACAGAGTTTAGGTACAAAATCTGAAATCTGAAATTACAAGAAATATAAAGGTTTGAATGGAATATCAAGCGATATATAGATCATAATTTTTTTTATCTTGTGTGTTTTATTATCTATCAAAAAAACATCCGGACATATATAACAAAGTTAAAAATATTGCATTGTCAGTTTTTCGAATTTTGTTCATACTTAGTATTAATGGCTGATTTTCTGGGCATATTTTTGTGACTTAGTAGAGACCTGACACTAAAATGTCCTTATGCATTGCTTGTTTTCAATTCTGCCTTGTACAGCACAAACAGTTGTAATGACTATGGAGATGTTCGGGGACCAAACAGAGAAAAAGAGGGTGTTCCTTAAAGGCTTTCAGGGATTCTTGGTTCTTAGCCTTGTTAAATTAAAAAGATACATATTCAGCCTCTGGACTTCACATGTCTCCAGGGATTTCAATTAGTTTTATAGTTCGCAATAAGAATCCAAGTGCTCAGTTGGAGCACTTCTGCAGTAATGGCTGGCATACAAACTCCCCATCCTGTGGCCAGTGATTAAAAAATGGACTGCATTTCAAATCTGTATCTGTTGGCATATTAAGTTTGACATTTATCTGCACTTATCTTCAGCATTCACTCTGCATGAGCTTCAGATGAGTGACAGGAAGCTAAAGTGTTTCTGCTTTGTCCATAATTTTGTTGCACTTAAGCTGAACTCATTGATTGAAATATTAATATTCCATGTGTATCGTTGAGCAGCTTAGTATTTTCTCAAGGTTTTTTTTCTTGGGACAGCCATTTGTTGAAAGCCGTCTCTTTCTATCCAAAAGAAAAAATGTGTGCTGATCATCAAAAACAATCTCAAGTCTCCATCATAAAATCTGTTTTTCCTTCAGTCCACTCTACATTATGCGCTTCTTGTTTTCCTCCAGCCTTGTTTTTGTGTGAATTGAAGAAAGGACAAAATAAAGACGACTACTGCAATTTCATCCCTATTGGCCCTGTGGCAAATTGGCCCTTTATCAAACAGGGCCCTCATCTATCACTCCAAAGACGGGTATTGAAATTGCCCTACCAGCCACAAATCAGAGCAATGGATCGGCCTTTATCTCAGACAAGGCCGTCATCACTCTGTAGTGTCTGAAGGGGAGGAACTAGGACGTTTAAGAGTCTATCCTGTGTTTCTGTGCTGATGGATGTGGCCTATATGACCTCCCCAGGACCAGGAGCAGCTGGAGAAGGGCCAAACCTGTATTTAACACGGATCATTATCTGACTCTGTGTGTGTGTTTCATTCTCTGACTCTATCTTGTTTTTCGCTTCACCAACATGCCTCTGCAGTCAGGTAGTCACTTTCTCTTCTACTGCTGATGGCTTTGGCTTCCAACCTCCTAATATTGTCTGTCAGTGCCTCTTCCTACATTTCAGCCACAAACACACAGTTTCTCCTTTTCATTTTTTAGCAATTTTCCCCAGTTCATTTATTTTCTGTGGCCAATCAATGCAAGTGGAGACACAATAAAGAAGGATGAGACAAATGGCTGCGGTATTGTCAGCTGAGGCTCTCTAACTTAAAAACAAAGCTGTCGCAATGACTGATGGAAAGCAGTGCTCAAGTCAGACTTCACTCCCACCATTTTCTACTCAAAAAGCCATCTGTAGTGCAACATATTAGGACTGCATAGTCAAGTTAACATGAATTTGTAGTATTATTTGTAGTAGTACTTCAAAGGTCCCTTTATTGTTTAGGGCAGGGGCTCTAGACACAAATGAGAAGTTTGCCCTCCATGGGACAAATGGGAAACGGGGCCCTACCTGAAGCTCTGAATCACTGAAGAACTCTCCTTGAGTAAAGGCTGCAGATTTAATTGTTAGTAGGAGCATGTTTGTATCTGCTTTTTTTGCTTTTTTTTTTTTTTTTTTGAATGAAGTTGTTAGACTTTAATAAAGTTCTCTTATGTTATTCCTTACTTGTCACACTGATGTGATTAATGGAGACAAATATGGTAGGGATGCACTTGTGGTCTGGGCACCCATGAGTTCGTCACTACCATAAATTCTTATTTTCAGTAAGACTTTTATTGATTATACTTCTATAAAATTATCACCACAACCATACAGACATGATGACCCTCCTGAAAATAAGATGTAGCATCTGAAGAGGCTAACCTCTAATAAATTTGTTTCCAGCAGAAACAAATTTGACGACGACAGGTCTATGATTGGTCCATTGATCTGTCACTAGCTTTAGTTCTTACTTTAGTCCACTTGTCTCCACTTACCTCCCTTCCTTCGCCCACACACCCAACACAGCATTGTGTGGATTTGCTGTTCATCATGAGACTGGGGTCCACATTCAAGATTTCCTGCTGCTTAACAGAAGGTTTTTTCTTGCCACCATGATGGAGGGATTCATGATTGGCTATATGGATTCATGATGGGTGTTGGATGTATATATTTGTATATATATGTATATGTTTATTTTATATATGTATATATGTATCTATGCATATATGTGTATCCATAATATGAAGAGCTTTGTGCTCTATTGTAAAGTGTCTTGAGATAACACTTGTTATGAATTGGCGCTATACAAATAAAGATTGATTGATTGATGATTTGATACTCACTCACTGCTGTGCTGTGCATAATTTTGCGCACAAAGCTGATGATTAAAAAGCAAAACAGGAACATAATGTCTAACAGGAACGTTCTTATCGGTTGTCAATGAGCTGCTTTTTTGTCCACTTCTTTTTTTGCGTATTATATCAAAGTGTACATCCAATTGGAACACTAAGCTTCTTCTCAGAGGGCCTACCCTCTTAAAACTCTGTTTTTTTCTGCCATATTATAAAGGTTTAGGCAAAAACAGCAAACTCATTTTCATGATTTTGACTTGGCATTTCCAACTCCGCAACCTGAAGAGTCCCTCATATTCATTAACCACACTCTTTTCCTTGCTCTGTTGAGCCAGAGGAGTTTGTTAAATATTCATGACTCATCCTCACAGTCATTTTAGTGATTTTCGTCTGACAGTCCACAACACAATAACAACAGACCAAAGTTTAGGTAAGGCTGGTTTGGGGTAAAAAAAAAAAATCTAACTTTCACTGCTGCAGCCTTGAATGGCCTTTGGACAAATAGCTTACTGTATGTAGTCCAGTTAGTTTAAAGTCTTAATTTAATCCAAATATAAATGATCAGTTGAAAAGGACTGTGTTCCTTTCTGTCAGAACCAGTAATAACTTCTTCAGCCATTTGAGCAACAGATCATCTACCTTCGCCAGCCTTCATTTCCAACTTGTATCAGTGAACCTTGGCCCATTGCCCATGACTCTACTGCTGGTTCAACACTGTTCTTCCTTAAACCACTTTTGATAGATACTGACCACTGCAAACAGGGGACACCCCACAAGAGCTGCAGTTTTGAAGATGCTCTGACCCAGTCATCTAGCTGTCACAATGTGGCTCTTGTCAAACTCACTCAAATCCTTACCCTTGTCCGTTCTTCCTGTTTCTTACATCAACTTTGAGGACAAATGTTCGCTTGCTGCCTAATATGTCCTACACACTAACAGGGGCCATGACAAAGAGTTCAGTGTTGTTCACTTCAACTGTCAGCAGTTGTAAAGACATACCTGATCAGTGTATTTTGCAGTTAAACACAATATAATGCAAGAGTGGTGCAGGAATGAGTACTTAAACACAGACTTGAGTCAGCATTCTGGCACTTCTGGTTCCCATGCCCCAAAGTGGGATTTTTGAATAGCTTTAGTCAGACAAATTCCTGAAAAAGGTGTGTGATGAACACATGCATCCAAAATTTGAATGTTTAATTTTGCAACTTAAAAATCAACCTAACTCAGTGGTAATCACTTCACCTGTGAGTGGTCAGTCATGTTATGTCTGATCGGTGTAAATGGTTTGGGACAAGCCCTTGCATGAACAGTTTTTTGATGGAAAAATATACATTTTTTCCAAGCACAAATATTGATATAATTTAGTTAAAATTATGTCAGTCAGGGTGTTTCTGTGTTTGCATGCTCTCCCTATGCACTCCGGCTCCCTCCCACAAACCAAAAACATGCTAATTAGGTTAACTGGTGTTTTAAATTGCTCTTAGGTATGAGTATGAGCATGGATGGTTGTTTGTCTCTTTATGTGACCCTGCAATTGGCTGGTTACTGGTCCAGGGTGTACCCTGCCTTTTGCCTAAAGTCAGCGGGGATAGACTCCAGTCCCCATGACCCGCAAAAGGTAAGCCCAGTCTATGTCTAAGAGGAGGCTGTATATCTATTTCATAATAAACCCCAGGAAGTAAAATCTCCTTGACCTTAGAGTTTAGTAAAAGGTGACATGTTCTTCTGCTCTTCAAGCTCCCCTAACAACATTAAAGGCAAAGAAAATTGATTTTGCTGGGTATGGGACCTTTTAAAATTTTCAATTAACACTGATGGTTACTTAATGGGATTCAGCCACTAATTTGTACTGACTTAAAGATCCAGTTATTGACAGCTTAAAAGCAGTGGCTTCCCTTGTATTTTACATCAGGACCATCAATGTTGTTTAACTGCAGTTAAAGCATTTCTCTATTACCCCATCATGATGTCTAAGCTACAGATCATTATTTCACATCACACAGAGACACTGGTACCTCGTTGATTACACCTTAGGGCTACAAGTATACTGTAAACACAGCATACACATTGTAAATAGGGACAAACACCGAAAGTCAGCAAACAGGTACATAGCTAAACAGGCCACATTTTCAAGTCTTCTAATTCTTTACATTTCATTCATATAGGCCTGGAAAACTGTCACACTGCCTCCTACAACTCGTAACCACTGTTTCTCTCTAGTCATTGTCATCTGCCTCGCTGTTGAAATACCCCTAAACTTGGCTGTAAACGAAGAACACTAAATGTATGCCATGGAACAAACTTATAACACTGGTAGCAGCTCATATGAAGAGCCTGTTTCATCTTAACTATTTTAGAGTCACTTCTTGGGGGTTTCTAGGTCCACATTACCAGAGAGTAAAGGTGCGTTCACACTGAACACAACTTGGGCGACCTCAGCGACCACTCTCCATGCAGAGTCAATGTACAGCCATGATCAGCCACGACCAACCGTGACCAGATCTCACGCAATGTGACGGATGCGTTCTGGGCGACTTGGTCGCATCTTTGGAGACATGGGGGCGGCGCCTCTGTTGCTGCAGATGGGAACTCTGGGGTCGCTCTGGACGTGGAGCAGGTTGCCGTGCTCTGTCGCCAAAGTTGAAATATTTTAACTTTTCAGGCGATGTTGCGCCGTGATAGCCAATCAGCGTTGTGTGGGTCATGATTGACACCCGTGACAGACTGTTTCTTTCCGGTCCACAGAGTGACAATCTATGTCCGTGTGGGGAACATTAGTTAGTGAGTACATTAGTTCTGCCTAGACGGACCACAGGAAAGTCACAGAAGATGCTGCTGCAGGGCCATCAGCTGCAGTGTTTTGTGGTTGTAGATGAGTGAAAAGGATACAGTTGGAATAATGTCAACTTATACATCCTATTATATGATATATGATATGATCGCGGGGTGAAACTCGAGTGGGCGTGACGTCACTGAGCAACGGCGATGGTGACAAAATGAGCTATGAACAGGCGACAGGACTTGGGTTTGCGACGTGATCTTGGTAGCAAAGTCACATTTGGTGTGAACGCACCTTAAGAGTAAAGTGGCGGTTCACTTTGCCTCTGGTCTTATACCTAATAAATTTAATCAGTCCATTATCAAGTCAGGGAGGAAATTTTTGCAAGGATTGACAGAAATCCCTCAAAGAACTCTTGACATTTCAAGTTCACAAGCAAGGCATGATTATGAAGCTCAAGAACATTGACTTTGCGCCTCCTAAATATCACCAGATTGTCTGTGAGTCAAAGTGGACATAAGTTCAACATGTGAACAAAAATCCCAGAAAGTGTTTTTTGATCAGTCTAGAAAAGGAAGGGAAAAAAATCTGGAAGCATATTTGAGAGACCTAATCAGGTCACCTTTCAGAGAGAGAAAAAAAGTATTTAGGGCTTGAAACTGTCTTTGACATTGACATTGTTTTGTGATATCAGGTTTACGAGATGGCATTCACATACAAATGATGATCATGAATGTCCAGCCATGACTTTTAAAACATGACCATGACCATGTTATCAGTTCCACCTATAAGAGCTGACATTCCAATGAAAATCCCATCAGGTGTTCATGATTTTTGTCCCTCCACAAGCAAAAGATGGCCAATAACTCAATGACCTTAAACTTTGTTCTACAACCTTCAAAGTATAAATTCTGTGTCCTTAATATTAAGTTGACATTTCTGATAAGTTTAAAGAAAATCTCTGAAAGGACTCTTGAGATAGGCTATTGCATAAACAAGCAAAAGAGGATTACAAAGCTATGTTACCTTGACCTTTGACCTCTGAAATGTTTTCGGTCATTGATGATCAGAGTAGACAGCTGTGTAAAGTTGAAAGAAAACTGGTGTATTCTTGAATATTTTATTCACAAGATTACATTCATAAGCAAAGGAGGAACAAGAGGCACTGTGACCTGTGTTTCCTTATTTTTAACTGAAGATAGTGTGTCCACAATTGTCCGTGTCTGTTTTCAGAGTTCCCTCTTAATGTCTTTGTGCGCATGTGTGAGGGTGTTGAATGGTTTGTATCATCATACACTTACCTTTTTTTTTTTTTTTGAATCTAAAGAACTTTGTGTTTCATTATTTCAATATGAAAATCAAAAAACAAACACAATCTGAGAGATTGAGTGATTGATTAGTTAAGAGCCTCAAGCACTGAATCTGTGGAATCAATCTAGAGAGTTCACTACAATGAGGAAAATAAACTAACAGAAAAATGCTGCATAATACATTTAAGGGCTAAACAATTCATTTCTTTTCTCCTGAAACTGTGATGTACTCATGCAGAATAGTCACACTGCAGGATATGCAGTGATTGTCAAGCTGACTTGAAGCACATCATGCTGACACTGTGATGTTTAATGGAGGGCAAAACCACCAGTGTCCTTATTTTTGCAAAATTAATGCATCCCTCTTATTTAACCAAGTCAACCATCCCTGCCCTAAACTATAAAACTACGTTGTTTAACATTTTCTCTGTCACTTTTTTTCCCTATTCTGTGGGTGTGTGTGTCTGTGTGTGAGTTTGTGTGTGCATAATGTGTCTGCTGACTGTCAAAGCCTTGCATCAGGTGTGAGATAAAAGGAGGAGATTTAAGTCTGAAATACAAAGAAACTCAAATGAGAGAGCCTGAAATAACAAAAGATAAAGTTTACAAGGTGGGCTGAGAAATGTACGTAAAATTGACTGCATTTATATCAGGTAGTTTCCATTAAGTATTACAAAATAAAACAAATTATCCATGATCGATATTTATGAATGTGAATGTTTTAAGGCAAGTAGAGAGAGCCTTACTGATCCTGACAGCTCACGACTGCTTTAAAGTAATGATCAAATTTCCACTTGGATCAGTATTTCATCACCGCAGTGACAAGAACTGATCAGCCCGACCTGTGATCTATCTTTCTCTGGCTCCCTTTCCTGGCAGCTAGCCTCTTTTTTCATCCGCTCTGATCAATTTCATGACTTATGAGTTTAACTAAAAGCCCATCTCAGCCTAAGCCTGCTCTTAATTATGTTTTAACCACTCTGCTTTTATTTGATTGGCCTCAATCACAGATGGAGATTTTATATTTTCTGGCAGATTTATCAGCATAAATCTCCATTGAGTCATTTGGCATACTGGAAACCCTCTGAGACTTCAAATGAGACCTGCAGATAAGAAGCTTGAAATGGAACTGTTGTAAGAAAACATATTTAAGACTCATTTAAGGCTTAAACAGTGGATTGTATCAGAAGTCAATGCAGTCACTTTAAAGTCTGGTTTTCTGGAGACAGAGTTTGAAAGTTTTTGAGGAGCTAGCTTGAATCATACAGCTGGCAAACATCAATTTACTGAAGCTTATTGGTCAACATGCAGGTGAACAAGCTTATTGTCCCCGTAGTTTCCCACAGGGTGAGTTTGATTTGTATGCCCTTTGAGTGCTTGCCCTGCAGTCTGCTGTATGGTACATATTGGGACATTCTCAGTCAGGTTCTAAGTCATGGGTCAATCTATGTAAAAACAAGACCTCAAGGATAAAGCATCAGCTAAAAAGCCCTCAGAGGAAGGCTTGAGAACTGAAGGAGCAAAATAAATGAATATATAAATAAATGAAAAAAATAAAATAAAAATAACATAGCATATTAGGTTTAGAATTTAATACATCTCCTTCCCATCACATACACACAAAACCAGACTTTCTGTACTTCAATAGAAAATTTCATAAACTGCCTCCCCTTTAATATTATTATTACTTTTCATTCTCTTTATTTCTCTTTTGCTGTTGCTGTTTTCCTTGTTCCCCCATATAGGCCCTCACATCACTATTATCACTGTACACCTATATTAACACAGTACCATTGTTGTGCATCAACTAATGATAGTAATAATAATTAAAAAAGAAATGAAGCAGCAAAAAATGGCTTCAAAAAGGGAAATGGGAGCCAGAGAGATAGAGCAAAAAGGCCCAAAATAGAAAAGGATAGTAAGGAAAAAAAGGGTTATTAAAAGAACTCAGAAAAAAGGCATTTGGTGCCTTTTTGTCCCATGCTTTCCTTTCTGTCTTCTTTCTGATGCCTTTTTTATCTGATGCCATTCATTCTGGCTCAACTTTTATGCTGCTTTTCTATCTGATGCCTTTTTTCCACTCCTTTTGGGATGTCTTTTTCCTGAAGCCTTATCTGATTGTTTTTTATTTTTTCTAATGTCTTTTTTACCAACTTCATTTTTTTTGCTATTTTGTCAGATGCCTTCCTTAGTCACTTCTTTTCTAATATATTTTGTCTGATACCTTCCTGTCTGACTTCTTTCTGATGCCTTTTGTCTGATGCTTTCCTTTCAGGCTCCCTTTATCTGATGTCTGTTAATCTGATGCATTTTTTTCTGACTTGTTTTTCATGTGATTTTGTCAGATACCTTCCAGTGGCGGCTGGTGCCAAAAATTTTAAGGGGGGCGCAGCTTTGGAGGAAACAAACCAAAGAAGCGCTCCATACTACAGTGAAAAGGACCTAAAGACAAAACATAATCACAATACAACCGACTTTGAAATATGCACTATTTGAACAGAAATTTTGCCCTCCTTTCCTTCGGGGCTGCAAATTTCTCAGTGACCCTCTGACTGAAGTCCATCATATCCGTCACCAGTCTCTCTTCCATTGGCAGCATGGCCAGTGCGTTCAGCCCGTCCTGGTTCATGGTGTTTCTGAGGAAAGTTCTGAGAAGCACCTCAGCTTCTGCAGTGGTCATGGGTGTGGTGATGAGGATCTTTAGCAGAGTGACAGTCTCTGAAAATACCTCTCCAAGATTATTTTCCATCAACAACTGGATAAGATCCACAGCTCCACAGCAGGCACTGAACTCCTCCTTGCTGTAGATTAAGACTGAGCTCTGTCTTCAGCTTTAGTTGAGCACTGGGTCGGCCTTCAAGGTGCTGCTGAGAGAATCTTCAGGAAACATGGTGTGGTACTGTGTGAATCTGTCATTAAAAAATACATAGAAAAGCACATTTTATTACCAAAAGTTAACATCAGTATTTACTGAAAAAAATCAATAAAACAGCCAAAGTTTAACCTGCTCCCATAAAATAAAGCTGTAATTTATGTCAGTTTCACTATTTTATGAACATTTCTTGTGTCACCTGAACAGTGTCTTATTTTATACATGTCTCATGGCTCAAGATTGTAAACACAAACAGAATCTTATGTACCACTAAACTGATGCTGTAAAACTATGGGTAAAACTATGTGATACAGTTTTGGTATAGATTAACTGTAAAAAGTATGAACAAAACAAAACAAATAAGGAAAAAAAAAACAAATAAGAAAAAAAAATCAGATACAAGCATGCAGCACAAAGGGCAGACGGCTCACACCAGCTGACTGATTCTCACAGCTGAAATGGAGGCTGTCAGTGTTTGGATGACATTTATAGTTTTCAGCAAAATTACTTCAAATTTTAAAAAGTCAAAAAAATAAACTTTACATTACAGGAGTCTGTTTCCATCTGCCAAAACTTTTGAATAATTTAACTTTGTACCGTTATATGCAGTATTCAGTCAGCAAGAAACACCAACAGAATGTATAATTTTTGTATCAAAATAGAACATTTTATTATAGCAACTAAACATATGGTATACAATTATATATAATGACAATACTATATATATTTATATTTATGTTTATTATTTTTTATCACATGTTTAGTTGCCATAATAAAACTACAAGACAAGATATACATTTTGTTGGTCTGTTTTCGTTGATTTTATACTGTGCACAATGGTACAAGCTGGAAAGGTACAAGGTAAGTGTCAAATCTAAAAGCTCCAGTGGATTAAAAAATAATTCTGTAATGGACATAAACCTAAGAGGTAAAGAACTTGTGATGTTTACATTTTTGGGACTAATAAAACCCCACTGTTTTCACCCGTAAACTGCAACACATAACTTGATAACATTATCAAGTCTTCTTTTTGTAATTTTTCAAAGGCTTTCACACAATGTAACAGAAATATTTAATGAGCAGTGCAATAAACCTCTGCAATAATCTGCATGCACTTGAGTATTACAATTTCTCCTATCTTGTTCCTGCTTTTCCATGATTTTTAAAAATATATTTTTATAGGTCCCTTAATATAATATTATAATCAAAATAATGCATCAATTTTGTCAATTAAATTTAAAATGAACTCCTAGTAGGGTAAAAACAAACTTACCCACCCAATAAAAGCCCCAATTCCTCCTACAAGTATGTTGTTTTTGTAAAAATATGCAAGAATTAAAAACTATATAGATTTTGGAGAACTTAAGTCTGCAAAAGGATAATGTTCTACTGAACAAAGCATTTATATCCTCTTGGCAAACTCATTTTGTGGCTCCTGATCTATTGTTTAGTGCCATGTGTGACATAAAATGCAAAACTTTGTCCTTTGAATTATGTTATGTCCAGTAGGAAAGACACATCCTAATCTAATCTTCAGTGCAGCATAGCCTCTTACTGATTTTCTTCTCCAATGCAATCTCACCTCTTCTGCGATCCTCTGACGGATCTCTGGACGACGCCTCCTCGGTGTATGGGAGCATCGGTCGGACGCGTGAGGATACGTGAGAAACTTGCGCATGCGTAAATCATATCTGCTCCGGTGACGTGTGGATATGATTGACAGCGCTCGTTGTCCAGTCACACGAGGAAAAGAAACACCAAAACAATACTGATTCGCTGCCAGTCAAAGTGGGAGTGTCCGGGGCGCACCGGTCTGCGCACCGGGGGCAAAGTTGAAGCGGCCAATCCCAAAGACGCCTCAGGTCACATGCTGAGCAAAAGTTTAAGGACTTGTATAGACACCCATTAGGCCGGTGCCCCTCTGTACGTAAACTATGTATTCACAACAGAGTTACTATGTAAAAACATTGTGAAACCCCTTTTATTGAATGGTGACAGGTGCTGCTGACAGACTATAATGTGGTAAAAATAAATGTTTTTATCTGTTATTTTTTATAATTTAAAGACAAATTTTGTTGTGTTTAAATAGACTTTCTCTGTTGAATTTTGGAGGGGGCGGCGCCCCAGCGCCCCCTATTGACAAGCAGCCACTGATACCTTCCTTGTTGACTCCTTTGATAACTTATTTTGTCTAATGCCTTCCTTTTTGACTTCTTTTGTCTGATGCCTTTTTGTCTGTCACCTTTATCTCTGACTCCAGTAAACCTTTCATGATTTCTTTTGGGAGGACTTTTTGCCTGATGCCTTTATTTCTGGTGACTTTTGACATGTGACTGATATTTCCTTGAAATCAATGCTTTTTCATCAGTACTAAGACACCAGTTACACATAAAACTGCCAGAGTGATGCCTCTTTCCTAGCAAGCAAATACTGGTGGTAAAGTTGCAAAAAATCCTCAGCAGGGACATGTTGCCAAAAATTGAAAAATCGTTGTCTGTTTGGGGGGGGCAGCTGGACAGCGAAATGGTTGGGGACCACTTACACTTTTTAGAGCTGGAGGGCTGGAGCCTATCCCAGTTTGAGTTAGGGTTAGGGTTGGGGTACACACTTCACTGGTGTTAAGCCAATCACAGGGCTGACATAGAGAGATGAACAATCATTCATACAAACACACACCTAAAGGCAATTCAGAGTCACTTATTAACATAATTGGAATGTTGCTGATTTGTGGTACCAAGAGAAAATTCATGTACAGGGGGAACATACAATTCCACAAGGCCTTGACCTACTGGGGAGGTGAACCAGCAAAACTTGAGAGCCACCAGCACTACCTGCTGCACCACCTTGCTACCCCAATTTAAGCAATAGTTACCTTCATTTTAAACTAAGTACTGGCCATAACTTATCAGAACATCAAAGGTAAATATTTTTTATTGTTGATACCTCTTTTTAACTAGTGTAAGCCTTTATTTTTGTTAGATTATCAGAATAGGTGGGCTTGATGGATATAAATCAGTAAACCTTTTTTTATCCCATAGGACAAGACAGTTTCACAGTCCATCAAACCCTGTAAACAGTTACAAACAGAAAACAGAAAGGGGTATGTCAGAGACAATAGTAGTCAGGACATTGATAAAGATGCCCACAGGACTTTGGCACCCCCATGTTCCCCCTCAAGTACTCAAAACAGGGAAGGACCTGACAGGCGTGACACAGCTGGGTAGAAGTTAACTATAAGGTCATACATGTCCATGTGTAAAGCCATTCAAGAACCTAATGGAGCCAGTTTATCAGGCCTTTCACGGGCCTGGCAATCTCTGTGGGAAGATAATGTAAGCTCCACTTAACAGTTAAAACTGAATCTAAAACATTTGAAACTCTATTTTAATGTCAAATGAAGCAGACTGCATATTTTCTAATGTTCCCCCAAGGGGAGAATATGTGGTGCCGTCAACTGCTTATCAAATTTGGGAAAAACAGGCTCTGAATTCTGAAAGCCTTATCCTACCCTATCCCCTTGACTCAATATGTGCGAGGTGTTATCGGTCCTTTGGGGAAACCTTAGGAGCCTCGGCCTGTGCGGTGTTAGCAGAGAGAAAACCCAAAGTCTTCAGGGGGAAGAACACCCACACACGATAGACGCCTGTGGAAAGTAAAACGGGTCAGGACTCCAGTGGTCTGATAAGGCAGAGCACTCATGAATTAAAGAGTGGGGGTGGAAATATGACAGTTTTCCTTTTCCATTATGTCTTTAGGGACCAAAAGCTCTGCAGTGAAATTACCTGGAGAGAAGCTGGTCTGATAAAGGACTGCCTGAAAGATCATCATCTTGAGTTATTTCTCTCTGCTTGGAAGGACTGAATGGCAACAAAAATTTTAAACATTTTTGCTGTCTTATGGGAAATTAAAGAGACAAATCGTTTGCATTATCATTATAGATCATTTGTATCCCATTAAATTTGATTTTTCGGTCTTTTAATAGAAGCCATTCTTTCACAAATCATTCCCTATTGGGTGAATATTGGATTTACAAGGCTCATTGGGCTTAATTAAAGCAGCCAGTTGGAGTCATCATCATTCCCAAAAGAAAAATTCAGTGTGTTCACATATATGAGGGCATTTGCATCACTTACTGAACACTTTTTTACACGAGAGCAATGTGCCTCTGACTAACACTTTAACTAGAGTGGGGAGAAGAGCCCCACACTGTTGCAGCAGGGGTTAATGCAGACCTTTGTTCTTTTTTCCTGCTTTATCCGCAGAGTAGTAGGTGATTAATACTGGAGTGGTAATGGCAGAGGAGGGCAGGGATGCAATGGTTCTTCTCTCTCTAATGATTGTTTTAAGTGAGAGTTGTAATGGGGTAAGCTGTCAGGCATAGTGATTTAAGGGGCCTCCTCCTGTCCTGCTATCGAGAAGGCCAGAGGAGTGAATCAAACAATTCAGCAAAACTCATCTTGCGAAAATGTACACTTTACGTGAAGATACTGTATGTATTTTCTGCTTTTGCAGTACGGCAATGCGAAGTCTCCCTCTGCATATTAATCACAGAGACAAAGAAAGAAGAATGGTCCTGTTCAAGGCTAACCTTTAAACTGATAGTGTGGGTAATGCCACAGAGGTATTTTTTTCCCCTTGGCTGACTCAGCAGGTCTTTTTCTGCAGCAGGTCATTGTTGATTTCTGCTTCTTAAAGTGATGTTGCATCTTAGATAATCTCAGACAAAATCTACCATTGAGATATTCTACTCTACATTTGCATAAAAGGACATTTGCTGTAAAATTATATCATTTTGTCATCATTTTACCCTTATACCGGAAGAACTAAATGAACCCAAGTCTGGTCTGCTTGCCTGCCAAAACAGATATTGCCTTTTTAAGTGAGTACTTCATAAATGAGTTCTTCAATAGGAGAGTTTCTCTAAGGAGAGTTTCACCGTCTAGAGGAATTAAAGGTTAAATGTGATATTTAGATTTAGAAGATAAAAGCTTAATAGGTACATTAAAGGGAAAGAAAAACTTATATGTGGAATACAGCTTCATAGAATTGAAGCTTTAAAGCCAGAGATACAGTATATCTTGTGATGATTCTGCTGTCAGTGACTTTTTATCCTGCTCCCGCTGCTCTCTTCCTCCCTGGGAGGGGGTGTGTCTACCTGGAGCTGTGGCTCCCTGCTGGATCACACCTGCTTCTCATCAGTGCAATCTACGCTCCTACTTAAGCCAGCTGCAGACTCATCACAGTGCCAAATGATTCCCACTTGTCCTAGTGGTATTGTTGGCCAGCTCATGTGCTCTGATAACTTTGTCTATATGTGTGCTCAGATTTTTTGCTGTTTGAAAACTTTACTTACTGCTCGCTCCTCTCCCCTTTTTCAGTGTCTCCTGGATCCCAGTCACTCGCTAAAAGCTCTCGCCCTCACTTGGTTCATGTTGTTAATTCACTCATTTCTTTGTTAAATCAATCCTTGTTTTTGGTACAAATTTACCTGGTCTTGATCTGCTTCTGGGTCCTGCAAAAAATATTGGGGCTTGTTCCCTAACATGTCTGCTGTTAACTATGAGGACGTATCATGGCCATACCCATGATACGTCCAGAATTGATGCAACACAGACACAAGCTGCAGTCTACACGTCACCAGTAGTAACAGTTTAGCGGGTTACAGACAACCTGACAGTCAGGCTGACTATTGGCTCAGATCCCCTCTTCCTATCAAACCCAGCAAATTGTCTGGAGGTCCAAAAGATCTTACCTGATTAACTGGTGGTGTGAGGTGTGTTAAGAGTCATTTTATCCACTCGGTTAGGGGCTGCCCCAACTTGAAATCTTAAATATTCAACATGTTCATTTTTTCTGTGTGTTTTGTCACGTGGACCAGAGCAAAGCCAATCAGGGAGCAAGCTGGCTGAAGCAGGAAGCAAATGTAGCCATGGCAGCAACAGTAGAGAAGAAGCATAAAGTTAGACGGACAACAAAATGTCAAAAACGGGGGACCAACTCATTGATTTGTTTAAAAAAATGAGCATCTAAACAGCGTAACCTGTACATCTTATATAACAAACTGATGAGGAGAGAAGCTGGATGGAAATCACAGCCGCCAAGGATGTTACAGGAAGCTAACTGGTAGTCGCATTTAGCCTCTTGATGTTGTCTGCCATGTTTGTTTACATTGAAGTCATATGTGATCATGCAAGATCACGAGCTGCAAGAGAAGAGGTGCTGCCTTCTTGGTAAATGATTGGTTGGTTTATGGTGTCCTATGTCCCTCTCTTTGTGGCACACCACACACTACAGGAACAAAACTGACATATCTGACATTATCTGTCTTCATGTATAGGGCCTTCCACTGTTTCAAAGTCTGTTAAATTTTTTTTTTTTTTAAATCGTTATGTGTGTACCAGGCCTTAGAGGCAGAGGAGATATGGCAGAGCAAACATGGCAGTCGGAAAACCTGTAACAGCAAGTTAAACTGATCATCAACATCAAAAAAAGTGTGTAAGGCTACATAGACACACATACATGTCTGTTCATCTTGCTTATGTCGGATAAAATCTCTTTGGGGGGTCGGAGAATAAGCAAATAAGTGCGTTGTGTTACTTCAATAAATGACTGTGTAAACTGGTAACCTTGAGTTATACTTGACACCATGGTCGACTTCGTCATTGGGTGTGTTTGTGTTAGCTCAGCTTCCTTCGTCATGTTTTCTAGCATATAAACTACTGATTAGCAGTTCTGATACAATTCTCAACCAATACTTCACAATGAAGAATTAGAGAGTATGTGTTCTGTTTTTGCAGGTGCTTTGATTACAACATCTATCAGTATAGTTGGCTGAAAGTCATGTTTACACGGCCACTCACAGGACCACAAGACACCTAGGCTGGTGCACGGAGGAAAATCTCAAAAAATGGAGTGCAGACAGTACTGATGGTGAGGTCTGGCCACCAGCCATATTTGTGTTTATTGTTGACTTTTACTCTCAGAATTATTTTAAAAATCTGTGCACATTCAGACCCATGTGTCAAAGAACAACTTCAAAAAGCTGTTTGGTTTATGTTGGAGAAAGGCATTTTAGAAATTTCTTTAGTTCCTTCAGTTTTCTCTCCTTCAAGTTGTTAGATAAGATGGCTCTGACTTGTTTGCACATGTTTATGTAAAGTGAATGGGATCACAAAGCCAGACTTGAACCCTATCCCTTGATAGTGTTTATGATAGTGTTATGTCAATTGTCAATAGTAGCTAGATTGTTTGCCCTCTTAAAGACTTTAAAGTAAAAGAGTACCTGTTTGTGGGACACCTGATGTGTTGTTGCACCATATTGCCTCTTGGTGTATGTACTGCTCCTGGGACATTACGATGCTAGGCACATCAAAGTGCTGTCAAGGTAAATAACAGGTCATTTATCAGGATCCAAAGTGATCTGAACATCATGGTCCATTCCACTCTGAGGGACACTCAAACTGAGCAGCATCAGTAAAAGTCTGAGCAAATGCTATGTGTCAAGTTTTTAAGATCTGAAAAGTTTTGAGTCTGAAGAAAATAGGTGCATTGACCTATCCTGTAATTTGATGATCCTTTCCTTAGTGTGAACTGCCATGTTTTTTTCCCCTTGTCTCCTTGGTATGTTCTTTATTTTTTGATAATTTTGGGTTAAACTGAGGAAAAACTTGAAGGTCAGCAATCTTAATGTACTTATAGATCTCCTTTTTCTTTTTCTTAGAAGTGGAGAAATTTAAAGAAAAACTGGATGAAATTTTCCAACCAAAGGCTGAAAAGTTGAAACTATAAGACCATCCACACTGCAGAGGTACCCTGAAACAGAATTCCTGATTCCAGTTTTGTTCAAATCCTCCTGAGCAAGACACATGAAGCAGTACTTTCTCACTTTGAAAAAGGTTCAAGGGCCCTCCATGGGGTCTTTTGGTGGGAAAACAAAGTCAAAGGCTGCCTGGGGGAGTAAAGGAGGGTAAATAGTTTCTCTAATGGAGTCCTAATCGGTGGATTCAATCTGCAGTAAGCTGCCCCTGGCTGTGCAGGTTGGTGATGAGACAGACGTGGTAGTGTGGCAGTTATTATTAGTGGTATCATTGATCAGAAAGAGGATGACGGATTCTGTGGCTCCAGCTGAGACATGACGGCTGACAGGAGAGAGTCGTGAAGGGCTTAAATGTGGAAAAGAGAGAAAAGGTTCAGAGCAGGAGGCACTGTTCTGCACTGTGGTGTGAACCAGGAGGTGTCCTGGCCTCAGCTCAGTGATGGGTTGGCTGTGTTTGACAGAAGTAATCTATCTCAGAAAGGGGCATGTTCTGGATGAAAGGGTTTGTGTTTTTAGTCAGAAAAGGCAGTTCATACTTTGTGGGAACTCAAAAAGGTTTGTCCTTTGAGCCTATCTCTCAAGCCCTTGATATTTTGCTTTTGAAGATTTCTGCTAGTGCTGTACAGTACACCTATGATTATGACATTGATTGAGATTTTACTTAACTTAATATGAATGAGGAGAGAAACTAGATGCAATTCAGAGGTCAAGTTGCAGCACTATTGTATATTTTTATTTTGTCCAGTAAGCTTTCACACATCTCTTTGTTAACACACCGAAGTGATATAGATGTTGTGTAACATAGCCAAGGCGCTTGGCACTTGTTTGGGCAGCAGCTGCAGTAGCTACTGCCATCTGGCCCAGTGTTAGACTATGACCTGCATACACACAGCAGTATAGTGAGGAATGGTATCTCGTAATGTTGTTAACCTGTATTTTGATCAGTGCAGTAGAGTGAAGATAAAAGTTGTTGCCTGAGTCAAAATAAATGGGACATATGGTAAGATTAAAAACACTTTTTGCATTTTTAACATATATTTGGGTTTTCTGAATTTCTTACGACCTGCAAAATGTCAAAAAAAGCTAATCCAGTCTTTTGTTTGTGGTCCTGCTATCTTTTAAAACATAAATTCAGAATCAAAGTGACGTCATAGTGTCCATTATAATGATACGTGCTCTTCGCCAGGTATCTCCACAGTAGTATCCACAGCAGTAAGTAAACATTCATGAAGAGAGGGCTGGGTTGAGGGGGAGATATTATATTTTCAGCTCATGTTTGCTTTACTTTTGAACATTCATCTTGCAGCAGCATATCATAGTTTGAGTTTGGCTTCTATCAACTCTCATCACTCATCTTAGTTTTATCTTACATGCAGATTTAAGGAGGGATAAGATATTAACACAAACAGTATTTTGGAGCATACAGATGGATGCTGTGGTGGCAGAGAGTTGAAAGCAGGAGAGCATAACTGATGCTGGCAGAGGCAAAACAGGGAAAATAAACTGGAAACATTGCAGCTGAAATAGACAACTAACTGGAGGGATGTCTGTGAAGTGATGCATCAGATGTGCATGTCTGCCAGGACTAGCTCACAGTGACGCCCCATTTAAAGAGACACGAAGTAAAACATATCATTCTAAAGGCTGCTTAAGGCTGGTATATGAAGAGTGAAATATTTCCCTAATAATTGATCCTTATTGTAATATTTCAACCAAAACAATGCAAAGTTTCAATTAGACCACCATGGACAGTGATAAAGGTCAGAACATGATTTTAAAAAAAGTAATGACATCTCTCCTTTCAATTGGTATATCTGTCTAAATTATGAGCACCCAAATTTAACCACTGCTTCTGGGTTGAGTTTTCTTCTTTGGTCTTTGTTTGATTTGGATCGTGTGCTCAACTTTGTCAGAGGCAGAAGTTTGGTGCACTTCTATGACAACATAAACCATTCCAACCCTGAGTATTTCTAAAAACTGAGGTTTTCCTTCTGTTTCCATTCACGCAGGTGTGTTTTTGAAAAAAACAAAACATAAACAAAAAAAACATCCATGTCAGCAGGAAAAAGCAAAAATGCATAAATGTACTGTTAAACATTGTTTAATACTTAGTGAATATGTCCATTATAATCACCTTTTATTGCTCTTCTATGCAAAAGCAGTTTTATTGTCATATCTTTTCCTACCACCATGTCCGACTGGTGTCATACTTTAACATGTGTCTATGTTAAGTGGTAAAAGCAGGCATGTTGAGTAAATATTTCTTTGTTGATATTTCATTTTAAGATATCTGCTCATCTTGATCAAATCCTGATACTGAAAAAAATCATGGCTACTTGTGGTGGTGTCAACAACTGTTATAACCTCAGCAATAACGCAGAGTATGTGATCATAGGTCAACACAGTCACTTATGAGACAATATCAATGTTATCAATATAATATGTATGTTTCAAGCATTTTTAATCCAGTAACCATGTGGGATTGACAGAAAGTGTGTGTTGGCATATAAATAGTGCAGTAATCAACACTTTAAAACAACAGGAGTTTAACAACGTCCACTGCAACACATGTAACAACAGTGATAATGTCACACAGAGTGACATCACCCCAATCACAGCGCAGAGTGTGATGTGTCAGACCGAAAAGGCCCTTTTCCCTGTTCACATGGAGACATCCAGTATGGCATTTTCAAAAATCCTCACCCTGGCCAGAGTACTAAAAAATACATGTTTTCAGTGACCTAAAACATCGTTTCAATGTGGACCGAAGGAAAAAAAACACACAGAAAAACCTCAGTCATAAAAAATACCACTCACACTGCCCCAAACAATCAAACAACAACAACAAAGTGTGTCTTCATGACCAAACAGCTCAAGTGTAAATGCAAACTTAGAGATTCTTTATGTGGGCTGTAATTGAATTTTTTTTCAAATTGTTGTGAGGCTGAACCAATAAAAGGAAAACATTTTCCTTGGAATAAATAGGTTTGTAATTTGAGGCCTAAGTAGCTCAGTCTAGGAACCAAACTGGGAACTGAATGGGTACTGATTCATATCCTGGGCCAACAAAATCTGGATTTTGGTCTGGTTGCCAGAGGGGTTCCTTCCTGAGCACTGCAGATGAGCCATCGAGCAGGACAGAAACCCCTAACTGCTCTGCCACCTTCATGTACAGCCCCTCAATCTGACTGCTCTTTGTTAGAGCATGATTATGTGATCGTGACACAGGGATGTGTGTAAGATCAGTAACAGACACATGTCCTCCTTGTTGATAAAGTACATGGAGAAACCCCCTCATTATTGAGTTAAGGCACCAATCAGTCAATTAGTTGATCTTTAATGTGTGCTTGATAATGCATCGTGATATTTTGAAGGCATAACTCAGGTTTGATGGTGCTTCTCAGAGTCTTTGTATGTCCTCGGGCACGGCAGCAGGTGATTCCCTTTGAAATTTCCAAACACAAGCTGCTCCCACTGAGACTAAAGACTCCGAGACTAGAAGTGAAACTGAGATGACTCAGCATGTTGACAGACAATTTTTTACCCTTAAATGATTTCCTTTAATGCTCGACTTCACCGGTGAAAAAAGAAAACAATGTCAGGGGTGATCTTTCTGTCTTAGGATGAGCACAGTTTGTCAGTGACAGTTGATCTGACTGTTTCTTCATGATTTAAAGTCTTCATGTTTTCTTTTTGCTTTTGCACTTACTGTGTATGATTCTAACTCTTCATCACACAACACTGAAATGTGTCTGATTTTAGTGTGAATAACCAAGTTTTCTGCAAAGAGTCTGAGCACTTAAATAATATATTCTAATCATCTCAGTGAACTAAAAGAAGGTGATTATAATTCTATTTAAATCTCATGTTTCTCACTTGTATTCAACTTATATTAAATCTACTGAAGCTTCATTCAATGGCATTTTTACAGCTTTTTTATAATATCCAGTAGATCTAATCTGTCGCTGAGTCAATGACTTGGTGTGAAGAATCAGCCAGACTTGCCACAATAACCAGATAACTAATGTCTAAAACACTGAGAACACTGACTAAAGTAACTTCTTGATTGTTCTGAATGAAGCTCCTCTCACTCCAAAGAGTGTTTTGTCAATCTGAACAAGATCTTGCTGTTTGGCCTGTCTGCTCTCTCAGTCAAAAACACATTTTTTATTGATCTTCTGTCAAGCCCTGACGTACTAAAAAAATCTTTATGCAGCATGTCAATATCCAAGTCTGAAAACAGCTTCAATATCCTTAGCGTAAATGACATGAGCAAATAAGAACTTCATATCCTGATAATGACCCTGACATTTTTTTAAATAATAAATTTTAGAAAGTGAGTTCTGAAGATTCAAAAGCAAGGCAACTGGACTGTGTAGAGTTTGTTGGGAAGACGTTTCACTTCTCATCCAAGAAGCTTCTTCAGTTCCAAATGGCTGGTGCTGGAAGCAGATATTTATCTTGCTAGAGGAAAAACAACAAAGGAAGGGAGGAGTTGGAGAACAACTCATAGAAACTTATCCCAGGGTGATGTAACCCCTGAGAGTCGTTACCCTGAATGGGTCATTAACTCCCCCTGTCATGTGAGGTGTTATGGTCACATGTGTCCAGGTGTGAGTGTTTGGAGAGCTTTCTGGGGAGAGAGCTTAGCACTGCATTATATGTAGGTGAGAGGTTGTGTCTGAGTCCACCACCTCTGTTAAGAGAAGGCTTCTCCAGTCTGGTGAAGATGGCTTCTTTAACTCCTCTTTCAAACCATCTATCTTCTCTCGCCAACACCTGTACATTGCTGTCCTCAAAAGAGTGTCCCGTGTCCTTTAAGTGAAGGTGGACTGCTGAGTCCTGACCTGAGGACGTGGCTCTCCAGTGTTGAGCCATATGCTTGTGAAGCGGTTGTTTAGTTTCCTCAATGTACAGGTCTGAGCATTCCTCACTGCACTGGACTGCATACACCACATTGCTCTGTTTATGTCTTGGTGTTTTGTCCTTGGGATGGACCAACTTCTGCCTTAATGTGTTTCCAGGCTTGAAGTGAACAGGAATGTGGTGTTTGCCAAAGATTCTCTTGAGTTTTTCAGATAAACCTGCAACATACGGAATCACAATGTTCTTGCGTCTCTCTTCCCTTTCATGCTCCGTCTCCTTTCTTTTCTTGTTCTTCAAAAAGGCCCACTTTGGGTATCCACAGGTTTTCAGGGCTTCTCTAATGTGTTTCTGTTCCTTTTCCTTTCCTTCCTTCCTTGTAGGAACACTCTCAGCCCGGTGGTTGAGGGTTCTGATGACACCCAGCTTGTGCTGAAGCAGATGGTGCAAATCAAAGAGTAAATATTGATCCGTGTGTGTGGGTTTCCGGTACACTTCAACGTTGAGACCCCCATCTGCCTCCAAGTGTACTGCACAATCCAGAAAGGCCAAAACGTTGTCCTTAACATCTTCACACGTGAACTTAATGTTGTTGTCCACTGTGTTGATGTGGTCTGTGAAAGCCTCTACTTCATGTGTCTGGATTTTGACCCAGGTGTCATCCACATACCTAAACCAGTGGCTTGGTGCTGCTCCATGGAATGAGGCTAGGGCCTTTCTCTCCACCTCTTCCATGTACAGGTTAGCTACTATGGGAGATACAGGGGAGCCCATGGCGCATCCATGTTTCTGCCTGTAGTAGTGGTCCCTGAACTGGAAGTAGGTGGTACTCAGGCAGAGGTCCAGTAAGGAGCAGATGTGGTCAGGGGTGAGGTTGGTTCTGACCTCCAGTGTACTGTCCTGTAAGAGATGTTTTCTGACTGCTTGGAGTGCCTCAGTGGTCGGAATGCTGGTGAAAAGTGATGTGACATCAAAGGAAACCATGGTTTCCCCTGGGTCCAGTGTGATGTCCTTGATTTTCAAATCAAGGACATCACCTTGGACTGGTCGCCAGCTGACCTCACAGACAGACTTATAAAGAAATACAATCACTCACATCCAAAGGTAATTTGGAACCACCAATGAGCCTACCATTATTTTTGGTCTGTTGGACATGGGTGTAGCACTTTCTATGTATCACTATTTTGAGATACAGCGCCCTGGGTTCTTTAACCTAAACCTGACAGTTAATTTAGTTGTATATTGTATTGCTCCTTTATGTTTTTATGTCCTGTGTTTCAACCTACCCTCATTTTTCCCTGTACCACAAATGAAGTTAATGTACCACGCTGTAATGATGTATTTTTACTCTTCTCACACTGCAAACCTCTGTTATTAACTGTTCCTATTTATTAAATTAATCCAGAGAAAATATGATTTTTTAAAGATAATTTATGAACAAAATCAACCTAATTATGGCTTATAGAATGAAATTATATATATATATATATATATATGTATATATATATATATATATATATATATATATATATATATATATATATATATATATATATATACATATATATATATATATATATATATATATATATATATATATATATATATATATATATATATATATATATATATATATATATATATATATATATATATATATATATATATATACATACATATATATATATACATACATATATATATTGACATATATAAACTGAACTGAAATGAATCCTACCAATGGCTAGAGAGGGCTGGACTGAAGGACGGCACAGAGGCACTAATCATGGCAGCACAGGAACAGGCCTTGAGCACAAGGCCCGGATCTACCACACCAGGCAAGATCCAAGGTGCAGGCTATGCAAAGAGAGCCCTGAAACAGTCCAGCACCTAACAGCAGGGTGTAAGATGCTGGCAGGAAAAGCATACATGGAATGCCATAACCAAGTAGCCGGTATAGTGTACAGGAACATCTATGCAGAATATGGACTGGAGACCCCAATGTCAAAATGGGAGGCACCTCCCAAGGTGATTGAGAATGACCGAGCCAAGATCCTGTGGGACTTCCAGATACAGACTGACAAAATGGTAATGGCCAACCAACCGGACATTGTAATCGTGGATAAGCAGCAGAGGAAAGCCGTTGTGATTGATGTAGCCATCCCAAGTTATAGCAACATCAGGAAAAAGGAACACGAGAAACTAGAGAAATACCAAGGGCTCAAAGAAGAGCTAGAGAAAGCCTGGAAGGTGAAGGCAACAGTAGTGCCTGTGGTCATCGGGGCACTCGGAGCAGTGACCCCCACACTGGAGAAGTGGCTCCAACAGATCCCTGGAGAAACATCAGACATCTCACTCCAGAAGAGTGCAGCCCTAGGAACAGCTAAGATACTGCGCAGGACCCTCAAGCCCTCTGGTAGAGGACCCGAGCTGAAGAGGATGAACAGCCACCCACCCCACTGGGGAGAGGGGGGGTGGGTGAGAGAAGATGTTTTTTTTATATATATATATATATATATAGATATATAGATATAGATAGATATAGATATAGATATATTTGGGTTTGATTTATACTAGCTTCACGGTATTTAGTACTGCCTTGGACAGTGTGCATTTGTGTATGACTTTATGTCTACAGGCAGTTTATTTTTTGTGGCAACACCATTTTCAACTCAAAACCAACATACCCCAGTGTTCTCAGTACTCAGCACCCTTAGCAAAAAAAAAAGTCAGAGCTGATTAGCTACTGAAAGAGATATGCATTCATCAATATCACTTCTCCCTCACTGACCAATCAAAAACATGAAGGGGTAGGACCCCTGCCATTTGCTTTTTGAGGTGATATTTCTGTGAATTGAAGAAAATATAAGGCACACAGAGTCATTTAAATGACCATATGGGTGTAAGTCCGAGAGACATGGACTTCAGCTCTTATACCTGGCATGGCTAAGTGCTGACAAGAAGGGCTCTGATACTGAGGCTGAGAGCACCTACCATGGAACAAGGGCTCCCTGAGGACAGGCCTGTATGTTTTTTCATGGATTATTATTTTTATCTATAATTTGTGATTTCATGTCTCTGGAGTCCTTTGTGTATGGTGTTGGCAGTTGCTGTTAGTGCTCTTGTTCATTAACAGCACAAGAGTGATATAGTCCTACTATGGACTTCAGAATTTTTGAAATGCATATTAGACGCTAATAATTAAGGGTGATTTTTTTTTTTTAAATCAATTTATAACAATTAAGTGTGACTGAAGTGTTTTGTTTGACAGCCCCAATCATATCCATAAACTTAAGACCCTTCTATAACTCAACACTATCTAATACTCAATAATGTCACTCAATTGTAGTTTTCTAAAAAATATACAAAAGGACAAGTATATATTTGAGAGAGATAAAAAACAAAACAAAACTCAGTCAATGAACTGTGAACTTATTCATTATACTGGTGAAGCTCAGCCTGATATACAACATGTCATTTCATCTGCTTTATTAAAAGGTCAGCATTAAGTCCTGAAACAGGGTCTCTTTTTTATCTATCTTTATTTTCCACCAAAAAATTTCCACCTACCATCCTCTCTGTCTTGGAGCTCCATCAGCTTGAGGTCAGAGTGTCTCTTGAGTCCAGACTGGGTCTACGCCAACAAGCTGCTGAGATCAAAACTGATTTGTACTTTTTGAGACTCAGCTCCAGCTACCCTGCTGGATCTGGACCAAACACAAGAGAGATGGCACCACCATGAACAGGCTGGATCACTGTTTTCTCTTTATCTGCTGACCCCTCCAATACGTTTGACGCCAACAATCAGTCAATGCTTTGTATCTGACTGTAACAGGCTGGACTAAAGTCATGGCACGAAGCTCTTTTGACTCTGTCTCATGTTTAATTTAGTTTGGTCTGGTTTAAGTGACTGTATTGCTTGATGGAGATGACCATACAGTAAATAATTTTCCACCTCATATATGAACCACTTTTCTACCTTTTCTTTAAACCATTACTTCATTATCCCGTCTCTACAGTTCCAGATCACTTTGGAGCAAAATGTCACATCACTCCAAGTAGTATTAAAAAGATGTACTTAAAATATGACCAAGGTTGTGATAAAAATGGCTTTCCCTCTTATTCGCCAGGTGGATTTGACTCCTTTATGCCCTCAATTATCCTTTTGTACCCCTGTCTCTCTTCTGCCTGATCTCCTACAGACACTCCTTGTCATTAAAGCTTTAATTTTATAAGACTTATAGAATTACTCTTTGCCTAAAGTAAAGTTTTTCCTTGACAGACTCCTGTTTTTCTTCATTATACTTGCCTTAATGGTTTGGAATGGGTCCAATTTCCAAGTCCAATTGTCTATATCCACTTTGCTCAGAAACTTTTTGAACTTAGCGGTGCATGAAATATAATTAGATTAAATATGCCTTGCTGGGTGTAAGTTGGAACCCTTGCTGAGGCCTTTTTCTCGCCTTAAACCCACAATGATGCCCCCATAATTGCCTGAAGGAAAGTTTTACTCACTGTCGTGTTGCCTTTCTGCAGATGCTGCCCTTCCGTTATGAACTTTACTATTATAATGCATGAATTCACTGTTTTGTGAATATCCTCCGCCTTTATTTAACAGAAAAATCCAAACCTCCCACAAGAAGTGATGTGATTCTCAGCCCAAAGCAAAAAGGAGAAGGTGCTACAGGGATTGCTTTCTTCCACTTTGGCTTATTGAATTCAGAGGAAAAAAATGTTGGCACACTCTGTGTCAATCTTTCAACCCAAAGAAACAAATATTTGTCTTATTTTTCATTTTTACATTATGAAACAAATTCTAGCCTGGAGTTTGCAGCCTAGCACATTGGGCTCTAATTTCCTGGTGCAACTCAGGGTGGCGCAGCCTGGCACACCCCGCGCAGTGGTAATTTTGTCCGGCGCACCGCTGTGCGCAGCCAGTTTGGCAATTTGGTAGACCAGCTGAGCCGAGATGGGTGTGACGGCGCACCAGGGGGAGGTGTCGACAGATTCAGCTTGGCGCAGTGACAATTTTGTGCCAAAAAATCGCACGGAAGGTGCGCTGAAAGCTCGCCAGCTCCGACCTGGTCTATCCTCGGCGCAGGCGAGGCGCACCCAGGGCAGTGGTAATTTGGCTGACAGGCGCACAGTGCGCACACGTCACCAAAACCTCACAGGCAGGTATCCAGAGTGTCAGGCACATTTCAATGCAATAAACAATCACAGCAACCACTATTTAATGTAACCGTCTGAACCTGCACATATATTTGTATCTATATTAATTGTCCCGTCACATCTGATGTCAGATCAGAGACGTTTGTCATAATGGAAACTCAACCTGACGGCAGTTGGAAGTGTGACGCAAATTAACGAGTTCACATCTCTCAGCCAACTACGTCATCCGATACGGAGTATCCAGCTTCTCTCATCTCATGAAATTCAAAAGAAAAGAAAAAAGAGAGAGACACTTGCTGAATAAATGTAAGTCACTCGGTGTCTTAAGGATTTACCTGTGATTGCCCATATTTCTCTGTTTCAATCTTTATTCTTAACGTGATCTAAAAAGATGGAGAACATTATTGCAAGGAGGATATCGGAAGATATCGGGGGGAAATATTTCACTAAAGGTTCTGCTATTTGGTGATGACAGACCAGGAATGCAGGTGGATCACAAGCATGATGAATGGATTAGCCTGCTGCTGTGTTTAAATGTAATTATCACTTAATTTTGTACTCCTATTTATGAGACAGATTACATCTGTTCCGCAAGGTGGGCCACACGGTGATGCGCATCGTGGCCTCCGATGCGCGGCCCGGTGGCCCCTGCGCTCCCCCAGTTGCTGTAAAAGTGACAGCGGCTCTGACCATCTTCGCCACCGAGGTGAAATTGTCACTGCGCCTCGCCTGCGGCGCATTTAAAGGCGAGGAGAGGCATTTATTTGATTGGTGAAGATTACACTTGGCTGTGTTAAACCCAGTGGGAAGGACGGAGGCGTGGGTGCGCCTGCCTACGCCTACCTGCGCTGTGCACGAAACTTGCAAAATGCCCTGGACACACCCTGTTGGCGCGGCGCGGCGCAGGCGCGGAGCAGGGCAGGTGCGCCCCCGCCAGTGCCTGGTCTACGAAATTAGAGCCCATTATCATAAGCCTTCCATGCAAGGTTAGACTGTAGACGTTTAAAGAACTGCAGTTTGACATTGTCTCACAATATAAAACAATTCAATAACACTTAGAGTCTTTTAGCCACAGAGATTTTATGCATACAGATAATCTTGCGAAGCAACTGAACGTAAGAAAACAGCTACATAATTAAAGACTGCTTTTTGACCTCATGTTTGTCTTCTTGCCCCAATTATAAGTCCTCATTCTAATATCACTGTCACTTACACTGATTTTTTGATATGTTTTGTGACATTGTGAAAATGTGTCCCACATTATGAATCACAAAGTAAGACCCTGGACTGTTGAGCAACTGAACTCGTACATCAAGCAAAAATGGGAGAGAATTCCACTTACAAAGCTTTGTGAATTGGTTTCCTCAGTCCCCACTCATTGCTGAGTGTTATTAAAAGAAAAGGTGATGTAACACAGTGTCAACCAAAAAAAAAGACAATAAAGCTCATTGTTTTAAGCTTTGAACATGAAATATCTTGTATTTGCAGTGTATTTTAATTGAATATAGGTCTAAAAGGATTTGCAAAACATTGTATTCTGTTTTTACTAACATTTTACACAACATCTCAACTTCATTGAAAGGGGAGTTTGTATGTCGAGCATGTTTGACTTTATTGTTAGGCCGGGATAAATGAAGATGCCCTTAAAACTGCACAAGTTGTGTGATAAAACCGCCTGTAGTTAGCCAACAATTCACAGGAGTAGGCATCATCTCCACCAAACACTTTTTGTAAGATGTAAGGCCAATATTAGGATACCATTTAGTGGACAAGCATCTTTCCTTTTCTCACTTAAAATGTACTTAACTGTGAACCAACCCCTTGCCACAACATCACAGACTTCAGTGAAATAATCTATTAGTCTCTTCTTTGTAGAACTGATCAGTTTTGGGGCTGAGGCTGATGCTCTGTGACACATTTTCACCTTTTCTTCAATTAAGCTGATATCATGTAGTCAGTGACCTTTGAGTCATGGGGAAACCTTTAGCTCAGAAAATGTTGGGTCACAATAGAGTTTAGGAGCAATTTCCTGGTTGTCATTTACATTTTACATATGTAAATGATGCAGAGATTTTCCAGAGAGTTATAAAGGTCAACCTTCCAATCCTCAGTGTTGGTGCAAGTCTGACAATGTGTTTTCATACTAATTTAAGCTGCAGCCTGCTGAGCTGTGTTCATTTTATCTTTTAATAATGCAAAAGCTGTTTGACATTGTTTCAGCATTTCTTTATCTCATTCTTGAGCCAAACTTTGCCTTACGACTAGTCTAAATGTAAAACCGACAAATTAATGAGCAGGCTATTGTGGATCAGTGGTGTCAGTCAGGGGTGGAAGGTAACTTCCAATGAAATTGACATACTGAAGAATATTGAAATGATATTGGATCTGTACCAGATACTAAATAGATCAGAAACAGGATGTCAAAAAGCCTGGTTACATTTTGTAATTGACATTTTATTAGCAACAAGAGGGGTTAAAAAATTCCAATTAAGCTTTCGGAACTTAATATATACCAGAATAAATTGCTGATATATATATACTTGTATAATCTATTTTCAAATAGAGGTGAAATGGAACAAATCTAGAGGACTTCCTAATGCTCACAAGACGTATTTACCTCTGGAATAGCAGCCATTGACACCAGTTTCACCTGCACTTCTGGTGGCATCAGGAGGAGCAGAGTTTTGCACCTGGGATCCAATGCTGTGATGCGTTTGGAGTCATATCTGTTTGATAGATTAACTGATGGTACTCTCTCACATGGAGATAATCCTAAATAATACTCACTGTCTCGCTGAAAAATTTAGGATGATGTAGAGCAATGACAGACAAGGCTTAGGTCTTCATGTGATGGCCCTAATTTATCAATCTGGCGTAGAAGCTTGTGTAGATGTTGGCAGAGAAACCATCTTACAACAGCTCCCAACTGTGATTCATGAGAGAGGTTCACTTGAGAAATCCCAGCACACGACATCTATGCATTGATAAATGTGGCAACCAAAAACAGTCATCATTTAAATAATGTGCCCCAAAACATTCAAGTTTAAGCCCAAATTTTAGTACATAGAGGGACATGATGTGGTAAAAGAGACGAAACTCTGAGCTTGAGGCAGAAACAGTCACAGGAGAAGAAGAAAAGAAATACTTACTGGGTTTTTTTTTTGACAAAAATAATGTGAGTCTAAGACAAGAGATTTTGTTTAAGAAAATTATTCACAAAAGAAAAAAAAACTGACCTTCTGCAGCCCAGATGAACTATGATTAACTATTTTTAACTATTTTTGATTTTTCAGGGATATTAGAGTTTTAACAGCCCATCATGAGTAACTTGTTTAAGAGCACTTCACAGTTTAACAGACTTAAAACCTCACAGTGAAAACCATGGTTTATATGAGAGCGTTATAGTCTGTAATCCTCAGAGTGGGGATGGTGGCACACGGGAAATGAATGTGCTCAGAAGGCACCTTGCATATGTTTAGAGAGAAATGATCTGTTAACAGGCTGAAACAACAGAGTAGGGCACACAGCTCCATGGGGCCCACAGCGGTTGCAATATTAGCAAAGCAATGGCAGAATTTGTAAGATGATTTTCATGTTAATGGATGCCAGCATGTAATTTTACCAGGATCACAAGTAATACAAACAAAATACAGATAAACATAGGAGTCATACCTCACCCTTAAGATCACCTGAGAAACAGTCCCAGTGGCTGTTTTAACATCTTGGAAATTTAATGTTTTTGCAGTATCAATTTTGATGGTGTGGTTCTGTACCCTCTGTAACCTGGATCTGTTGAGATAAAGTCTGTACAGGAATGTGAGCAAAGAGCATGACTGACAGTCTCTAATTGTTTATTGATTTTTTTGTTATTGTTTTGTAGATGTGTATGGTAAATAGACCTGAGCTTATATAGTCTAGTCTCTTCTGACTACTAAAAGCTGCATAGGTCACATCTACCCATTCACACCCATTCACTCTCACACTGAATCACTGATGGTTCAGAGTTTTCTATGTTGGTTCTCCATCAGTATTATCTAGCACATTCCCGCCCTTTCATAGCCATTTATACACCACTGGTGCAGCAGTGGGAACAACCTGGGGGTTCAGTGTCTTGCCCAAGGACACATTGCCAATGACAGGCCGAGCTAGGCTCACACCTGCAACCATCCAATCACTGACAGAACGAACTTACATTTTGTTTTTTTGGGGTGGGGTGTGGGGTGGTGGTGGTGACATCCCTAATCAAATTAGCTGTCTTTCATGACCTTTCATCTATTTTCTCTCTCTACTTTAGTTGATCTCCTGTATTCACTTTTTGTTTCTGCCCTCTTGTTTGACTGATGTCTTCAGTTAAGACAGATTGTTGATGTTCATTTTGTTGTTCACTGAGGCTTATTGCTCGTTTATGTGTTTGTTTTTGCCTTTTTAAAAGCAATTTGTAAACATCCGTTTTAAAATCTGCTGTATAAAAAAGTTATTGACATTATATTATTATATAATATTATATATACTACTTATATTATAATACATTATATTATATTATAATCATTATCATATTAGAAAACATGCCCTCCTCTCGCTTTCAGTATATTTGTCATTTCACTGTGTCATTTCGTCCTTCAACCCATGTCATCATCAGTTCAGGTCCAGTTCCTCAAAAGTTGAGACCTTAATTCATCCAGTGTCTATTCATCACCATCACAAGTGACTAGACTCCACAAAGAGGATTTCTTATCCTGCTGTTGGCATCACCAGCCCTTTGAGTCGATGGAGACAGTACAAAGGAGTTTAATCACCAAAGACATACTAATCTAAAAATACATTGCACTTTATAATTTATCCAGACTTGTTAAAAAATAATTATCAACCCATCATCAACTCTCTCCTGCAGAAGTGATGGTTTCTTTTGTAACAACTGTATGTTATCTGCACATTCACCTGTGCTGTCTATTTCCTGCTACATGTGGTATTTTTGAAATCAGGAAAAATGGGTCAACAGTGCCTCATGGCTGGCTTAGCACTGCATAATGCTGGCATCAAACTGAATATCTGGCATATCCTTTTTTAGCTGGAGAGAACAGTATACATGTCTTCACTGACGTGTGTCAGTCTGTCAGTCGGCATCATGCAGGACAATGTAGCAGTGTGGGATAATATGCAGCCATGTTTTTCAGTTTCTTTCCTTCAGTAATAAGACCCTCCTGTTGCTATTGTCATGTTTGTTTTGCTTATAAGTCTCTTGGCTGATGCTTGCTTAGGTAGGCAGCACCTGTAAGAAGACATTATCCCTTTCCCTTCCAGCTATTCAGCTACCTCATCAAAGTTAGTGTTATCCCTGCCTCCAAAACTGGAATATGTGTACCTGTCCAAAAAAAAGTGTGCAAAAAAAAACTGAAGAATGATTTAGCTTAAAATAAGATGTGTTTTTTGTACCCTCAGAGGATGCATCGCTGAATGGAGAGGGAATAGCTCAGCTCAGCTCAGCTCAGCTCAGGACAGGAGGCTCTGCAGAGAGTGTTTACAGCTGAATGCACGACTGCAGCTACACTCCCCTGTCTGCAGGACTTCTACACAAGAGAAACAGAATCAAAGACTGTGGGATGAAGCTGTTGTGGTCAGGCGAGCACCTCCAGAGTCTAACAGCCTTATAAAGAAGACAGACAGTGTTTCTTTCTTTAGGTCACTAGTTTTGTGAACATAATCTCAGACATCTGGCTTTGTTGAATTGCTCAGAAGTTGTACAAAACAAAACAAAACAAATAAATTACCTTTCTTTTAACATTTTTTCAACATTAATGTTTTACACAAAACTAGATATCAAGGTAGAGAAAAGTTTCTACAAGATTCACTACCAGAAATGTACCTAGTGATTAGGGCAAGAAGTGGGACACTAACTTGACTGGTCTTCAGTCAACTCCAGGGCTGACACACAGAGGCAAACAACAAGGAACTCCCACATTCACACTGACTCTATTTTTGTTTTCCATTATGGAACATTGTTGTGGATTTTCTTTTGCAAAAATTGAGACCAAATAGAAAAATGAAGAGGGAAAAACAGAACTTGTGTATCTATGTGCTTTATTTCGGAAATAACGGGAGCTTCATGTACATGGATAAAGCACAAAACTCAACTCAACTTTCTCTGTGTTCAGCTGCTATTAAGCTCAGTAAACAGTAAACATCATGGTTATTCTTCAAAAAATAAATAAATGAAATGCAGATTTAAAAGAAAAATTATGTCTCTGTAGAGGATCAGATGAAGCTCTTTTACCCCGTAAAATGGGAATCTAACTATGCACAGTTAGATTCTGGGTTAGATGAATTTCTGTTCACCATTTCCCAGAGTTACTCCCACTCAGTAACTTGTCCAAATCTTCTTGGTTTTGTCCTTGAAGATATATTGTTGCACTGGAAAATATTCAATTAAGCACACAGCTAGAATAATCTATAAGTTAGTGCTAAAGCTGAGGTGACAGAAAAGAGGCAGTGAATAATAAAATGTTTCCAGCGTAGATAATTACGCGGGATGCTGAATAAACTGATTAAATCTGGCTCTTGTGTTTGTGTCAGTCTAAAGCAGGAAACCTGTTTCATCTTCCTCCCCCAGAGAGCCTCTATTTACTATTCAGCAGGATGCTCCCGTAATGAATGAGACTCTTAATTGCCCCGAGTCCTCCAGAGCCAACTGAATCATAAAATACATCCATATGTGATTGTGTCACCACTGTGCTGGCTAAACAATAGGCTGGGCTGGCTGCTTTTATCTCTGTGTGGCATGGTTAGTGGTTGCATGGTAACTTGTTGGCTAATGAGCAGACAGAGGCTGCCGAAAATATGAGGGCCGGACAAAGACAGTTAATGTTGGCTATTTACCCTGACTGGAGAGGAATCTTACCCTGTCATTGTAATGCAAGTTATATGAGCTTCAATGGATGATTATATCTATGTATATATATATATATATATATATATATATATATATATATATATATATATATATATACATATACATACTTAGCTTCTTTTAATGTAAAATAATATACTGCAAAGTCTTTTGAACCCTGAGTAATTATTTTTGTCCAAATTTTGCTACATGTTAACAAAAAAAATTATCTCTCAAGTTTTGTCAATCATTTTTGGACACTGAATCCTAAGCTTTTGTCTGTCTTTTTTTTCTGAACTGGCTTTTGTTTCTGCTTCCTACTCTGAGGGTCAGAGGGTCACAGTCATCTAACCATCACAATTTGGCCCTTGTCAAACTTGCTCAAACCAGTGTCAATTTTGTCAGCACCTTTTAATTTAGTTTTAGTTATAGTCTTTTGCCTAAACTGTCTTTAAGTTTTAGTCATAATTTAGTCATCTAAATTGTTTTAATGTCAGTCTAGTTTTAGTTGATGAAATTTCACAACATTTTAGTCGATGAAATCTTCTGTAAATTTAGTCGACTAAAATATGAAGTGTAAGGCATTTTTTATGTTTCCTGAAGTCATATTTGCACTTGGTTAAATGAAACATCTAATAATCATTTATTGAATGCTAGTAAAGTTGTGATTGGATGTCCCTCTTAACCCATCCAACCTTTCCACACAACCAAAGTAGCTGTGATTGGATATATTCCTAACTTGTCCCTACTTTCTACATGACCAAATTAGGTTTGATTGGATTAAGTCTGTCAAACATTTACATCTGGTTTTTATTGTTGACAAATATTTCAGTTAATTTAGTTTTAGTTTTTGTCCATGTGCACTTTTTTTTATTAGTTACTGTCTAGTTTTCGTCAGGGGAAAAAAGGTTGTTGACGAAAACTATGACAAAAATAATTAGTCACCAAAATTAACACTGGCTCAAACCCTTCTGCCTGCCCATTGTTCCTACTTCTAACACATCAACTTTGAGGACAAAATGTTAAATTGTTGTCTAATATATCCCACCCACTAAAAGGTGCCATGATGGAGCGATAAACATTCTTCAGCTGTCTGTGTTCATAATGTCATGCCTGATCAAAACAGTGTAAAGCAAGATCAACAAAGCCAAATATGTTGGTCCGTGTTTACCTGGATCTGGATCTTTAGATTTGATGTATATTCTTCATTTGTCCACTCATTCATTAAAACTGCCTTCACATATCAACATATAGTAGCTGACTTTTACCAACGTAGCGTGACTTAGCTCAACACTTTAAAGTAATACTTTAAATGTTGTTTTAATAGTAGGGGGGCTTTCAGCAGAGGGAAAGGCTCCACCCCACTCCCTCAGGCTGCTCTGGTCACTGGCAATCCTGCATAAAGTGCTATGTTTGGCAGAAAGCCCTTGTTATCTAGCATGAGGTGCATGCTGCTTTATGACACTAGTTTACACCCAACTATAGGGAGCAGGTTAGCCAAGAGGAAAGGTGGTTTCCCCATCCCTGTCCTGTGTTTCATGATGCCTGAAGCTAAGGAATTAAAAAGGTGGTGAAGGATGAGGCTAGGAAAAGAAAGAGAAGGTGACCGAGCTAGAAGCCGGATCGAAGGAAATATTGGAATGACATTTATACACTGGTGAGAGCTACAAGAAACATTAGACTGCAAGACATACCCTGATCTGGTTACGTTGCTTTGCAGGTGAGCAGTGGTTGTTTTTAAGCTTTTAGACTTGTCTGTTTGACCTCCTTTTATGTTACTCATTATCTTTTTCACTGTTAATCAATTCGACCTATCTTAACTAGCATTTTGATGCAAGAGAAAGCCACATCCTCACATACAAAGTAAGTATACATTCCCTTTTCACACATCTCTGCTAGATGGTTTCACCACTCTCAGTATTTCAACATGTGCAAGCAGTCTGTGAGGAGAAGGCAACAGCTCAGTTTGTTTCATTACAGTCAAGTCACACTCAGAGGCCTTTAGAGTCTAGAAATGAATTGTTACATGTTACTGATTCAATAAACTGGCGGTAGACAAGCTAAAATGAAATAGCTGAGAGTCTGACCGTGGCTTTAAAAACCCCTTTGCAGTGCTTCTTGGTGATGTTTCCCTTTCAGGCTGGGATATGTAACTAAGGTTAGACTGCAGTGGAAGCAATTTTACTCCTCCTTCTCTTCCATGGTTGTGTTTCCAGCCACGCCCCTCCTATTATGCACAACCAATCCACTCGCACTTTTGTGCCCTTAGCTGCCATTAGCAATATGCCAATTTAATGATTTGCAACCACAAAAGAGCCACAAGCCACATGTCCCTTTATTACCTGTACAATCTAAACAACAACAAAAGCTTATTTAGATATTACAAGCACACATACCTTAGTAGAGGATCCAATATGAACACTGTTCCTTGATTGGCCAAAAAGTAGGTGTCCCTGGCAAGATTTTCTTAAACTTAATACAGAGCAAGGGGGGGACACCGATGTCTAATGAGCTCTCATGTGACTTCAGCAATAAAGACGTTGACAGGTAATCATATTACACACGATAAATAAACTGCACACTGCAGCTTTAAAGAGCCGACATTTTGCACCAGAGTGCTCACAATTACCAACTGATTGGTTGGTTCAGCACTGCTCAGTGCCATGTTGTTTACGACCCTGCATTTATTTTACTGCCCATGCTTTGCACTGTGCTTGCAACCCCAAGCCAATGGGCTTAAACTGCTGATGAAACAATGACAGACAATGACACAACACTAATTGTCATGATCATGCCTCGGCCTTATTAAAGTTACCCGTTTTGTTCTTGTGTTTTATGTTTTGTCTTGTGCTTCCAGTTTTATTTTGAAAATTCACCTGTATGCCCTTGGATTCATAGGTTTTGCTTCCTGTGTGGCATTGTCATTGTTCTTTCCCAGTAATGTCTCATCACCCCCTATAACCTCATGTATTTAACCCCCATGTCTTCCCCTGTCCTGTTGCCAGATTGTTGTACTTTGCGTCACTTTCCAGCACTTTATTTCATAGCCTAGCTATCGTCAGATCCTTTTTTGCCTGAACCTTGCTTCTAACCTCTGCCTGGTTTGTTTTTGCCTGCTTGTGTACCGAACCTTGGACTAACATTAAACCCTGCCTTTTGCCTCACAGACCTGATTTGTCTGCCATTGGGTTCTTTTGTGCCACAAGTATGTTTCATTACACTAGAAGGTTTATCCAGGGAGGTTGGGGAACGGTCTGTTTCAGGCAGCTAAGGTGCCACTGAGAGGGGGAGAATGAGAAGTCCTGCTGATGTGAACTTCTATTCTTGTACAAAGAGGTGCTTTATCATATGGAGTAGACATGTTAGGCACACTAAAGTGCTAAAGGGCTTATTAAACTCAAGAGCATTGTATGGGCTCTTTAATCTAAACTGTGACAGACTAGCCTCTAAAAGCTAATGCATATTTTTATGCAGATCAAGCATGACCCTGTCAAAGTTGTTCAGATTTTTATCTGATGGGATTAGAGACAAGCTTGAAACTATTTCTGCAATCAAAAATCCTTGTTCATCATCTCTGTCTTCACAGCAGAAAACTAAAAGCCTGCTGTTTATGAAGCTGAAACCATAGAGTATACATTGGTTGGAAGATGGTTTTCTCCTGGTAAATGTGGTTAGCCATGGCTTTATTACCCTTTGTATAACATTCAGGACTTTAATGTGAAATAGAGCTCCTCTCTCTCAACGCTGCTGCAGTGCTTCTTGTTCTCTTCTCATCACAAACAGCTGCGTCTCTACAACCTCCTCTACAGCCCCACCGCCTCCTTCAGTTCAAACACTGTCACATGCCACTTTGACACACACAGTGGCTGGAGTGTAAACACTGCCATGCTGTTTACTCCAATGTCAGACATTTCATGTAATGCTGCTGGGTGTTGTTATTAGTGTGCTGGACATAAGGCCTTGAATAGTTTACATCCACAAACAAACAGAAACATGGTTGCACTGTTTATCCCAGAATTTGGTTTATTGGAATTAGGAAGATTGTTTTAATGGCGTCCATCTGCTCTGGCTCAATTGAACTGAGTCTACAATTCACATGGGAAAAACTGGACAACAGAAGATTTGAAAAATGTTGCCTTTTATGTGATGAGTCTGGATTTCTGCTGTTATATTTAGAATGGCCAGGTCAGATTTTGGAGTAAACAACATGAAAGCATGGGTCCACTCTGCCTTGTACTAAGCATAGTGGTGAAATGATGTGGTGATATTTTCCTGACACTTGTTGCCTCCTAACCAGGCATGAAAACGGGTCAGGGGTGAAAAAGGTGAGAAGGATACAACCCCTTTAGGCAGGTCCTGGGGCATGCTCTCCTGGAAGAAAATTTTGAACTTTACTTATTAAAAAAAGCATCAATCTGATGCATTTTGACAGAAAAACAAGCAGAATTTCAGGACAGTATAAATGTATAATAAAACATCTATCTATACATGGTCACATTACGCTATATAAGAAATGAGACTGACAATTTCTCTCATGAAATGTGTTAACAATCAATTTTCTTCCGGAGGCTTGTTAAGACAGCTACGTTATCTCTCCTGCTTTGTTAGCTAACGTGATGCATCAATGTCACGATGCCTCTTTCAGCAAGCTTTAATTTTTCTTGTGATATATTAAAGTCATTGTTATGCAAGTCACAATTAAGTCTCAAGTCATTGCCCTCAAGTCCCAAGTCAAGTCTCAAGTCAAGACCAACAAGTCTCAAGTCAAGTCATAAGTCCTACAGTTAGAGTTTTGAGTCCTTTTGAGTCTTTTTTGGGTCTATCTTGGCTGATTCTCTCTGGTCTGTCATGTTGTCCCCCACTGGGTTTAACTTAAATACATTTGTTTTCCTGGTTGAATTTTGGCTAATATTGGGGGATTTCTGTAAAACAGATCCAATAATTTGCATATGATGGCCTCAAGGCCACCAGTTGATGACCACTGATGTCTGGTATGATGGCAAATTTGTCAAACATGGTAGATTTTGAGGGTGACTCTGTCCTTTTGCTGGAAGGTTTACTAAAAGGTTTTAGTAGTGCTTACTGGCACATGGAGGAGCCAGCGCACAGAGATGCTGAGTGATTAAGGACTTATTTAGGCAGTTCTGAAGGCAAAAGCAGGTCCAAGCTGGTACTAGAAAGGTCTGCCGAATAATTAGTGTAGTTTCCTTTTATTATTATTACCTCTGCCAAGGAGGTTGTGGTGTCCATTTGTCTGTTTGTATGTTAGCAAGAATTCTTGAAGAGTCATAAAAGGCAATTTTAAAAATGTTCAGGAATGTTGGTCATGCCAAAAAAAAAGAAGTGATTACATTTTTGGTGGTGTCTGAATCTGAGAATTTTTCAAAAGGATTTGTTGACAATGCAAGGTGGGGCAATTTTACACATTTTCACGTACGACTCAGTAAGTTCTCTGCAGATTTGGATAACATAATCAGGAAATGTTGGTCATGGTCCTAGGGAAATATGATTCAATTTTGGTGGTAATCTGAATCAAGCTGAGGGTGTTCTGACATATAACTAATTTTAGTCTGTTTGATGCTCTGTAAAAGCTCCTGCCCTTTTTAAAGCCTCCTTCCCCACATGGGCCCAATCTACTCTGGTTGGTTGACTGGTCTACTCTGTGGTAATTGGTCAGTTCAGTGCTCCTTGGCACCATGTTGTCAACAACTCTGCATTCATTCTACAGTCTGTGCTCTTCTCTCTGCCTGCTACCCTGAGCCAATGGGGATAAATTGCCAATAAGACAATGGAACAGCTGCAGCCACTTAAAACTTCCCCACTTTCCCTGAAAGGGTCTCGGCTGGTCCAAGATAGATCCGTGACAGGACCTGCATACCCTTACAGCCCAGGTCATGTTTGTGTGAATTTGTTGTGTCAGGTTTGCATGCTGCTGATTTAGATATGCCATCTCATGGAGACGACCTACAAATGCATGAATGGGTGTGTTTTCATTGGTACTTAAGCTCTGCTAAAGCAAGCAGGTGGCAGTGACTGTGGGGGACTCCAAGAAACTCCAGAAGCAGCGGGATATGTCGGACATCACATTGGTAGGTCTATTTGGGCGTTGGGTTGGGTGGGGGACTCCCTATGCTGTGGACTTTTTGTCTTGTGCATAGAAGCACTCTATCATGCAGATGAGACTTGTCAAACACACTAAAGAGCATATTTAAAAAAAAAAGCACGAAATGGGCTCTTTTAACTTAAAACTATACCCATGCTCAGGCGTTGGTAGCACACCTGATAGTGCGCTTAGTTGGTTATCTGAAGGTTGCAGTTTCGAGCCCAGCTCTGGCTGTCCTACGGTGATGTGTCCTTGGGCAGGACACTTCACCCAAAGTTGCTCCCACTGCTGTGTCAATGGCATGTAAATGGGTATGAAAGGGCATGAATGTGTTAGTTGATACTGATGGACAACTGACGCAGAAACTTCAACCATCAGTGGGTGAATGTGAGAATAAATGGCTGTGAAAGGGTAGGCATGACATTCTGTGTAAAGCTGCTTTGAGTAGCCAGACACTAGAAAAGTGCTGTATAAGCTCAAGTCCATTTACCATACCTAAAAGAACCTGCTTTGTCAACCCATGATCAGACTGCATACAACCATATATTCAGGGACATGCTGTAACAAATAACAAGCGTAGATGGGCGAATATACAGTAGCAATATGAACACTTGAATATCCTGTTTTCTCTTTGTACTTTGTCCATTAGGGCCTCTTACTCTCCGCTTAAAGGAGAGCAGGATATAAGCAAGATTAATACCACCAGCCATACAACAAATCAAGTATAAATAGACATGTTTTTAGATCTTTTTGCAGATCTTTATGTTAGAGTGTCTTGGATGGGTTTGTTGACCATATCTTCCATAACCTTTATGATAATGGTTGATGGAAAACTGAAGACACAGTGGTGTTTGTTGCAGTGGTGTGGGACTGGATAATGACTGAATGGGTAAACAGCAGGGATGCATCATGACTTCAGGTGTAGATGCTTTGAAAATCTAATTTCTCATCAGTTCCATTTTAATTACCACTGGCCTAGGTATCAAAGCATGCTTGTAGTGTCAGGAATAATGTTTACAAATAAGTACTGGAGCTAAAAGAGTAATTGAAAAAATAACCCTGAAAGATTGAATCTTTAGAGGTGTATCCATGATTTGCTCTAGGGGTTAAAGGCAGAGTGTGTTGCTGTTAGCCTCCTAAACAGCTCTGAGTGGATCACAGGGGCCTTTAGCTCTGCAGGTAAATGGGCTGCAAGGCAATCTGTTGCTGTCTGTCCCACTTAGCCAGGGACTGCAATGGAGCGCTGATGTTTGGCGGTGCTGCAGAGAGAGGGATTACAGAGACACTCGAGGGGCTTTCACTGCCTGAGTGAATACATTCTCTCACTCTGTCTCTTGTTGATCTATTACCTGATATGTCTGACTTTTTTCCCCCCTCATCCTCACATGCAGTGTGATCAGAAAACAATCAGTGCTACTTCCTGTGCAGGTCGAGCTCCTCCATGTTTCTGTCAGGCTGCAGAAACATCATTAGCAAACAGTCCAGGGAGCTGTCATGTTGGTTGTAACATTGTCAAAATGCATGGCTCGTCTTTCACTTTATTAAATGTTCTGTTTCTTAAATGACTCTGTGAATGTCAGTATGACAATAACTCATCAGAATCAGTTAGCAGAAGTCGGCTGTCTCAGCATATTAAGAACCAGCCTAGAGACTTACTGTAATTTAGCGGCAGTAAGATTAAGCATTAATTTAAACGTTAATGAGCACTTTGTGCCTTACAATGATACCCATGCTAGTCTGTTTAATTAATGTAGTTTTTTTTTTTTTTAATTTCTTTAGACCAAGCTCTCTGCATTTCCAGTGAGTATATAGAATTAAATTATTCACTTTAAAGGTCACAGTTAGCTTGTAGGCCTGTGGTAAACAACAAAACAAGTTGTTATATTTTTTACACATTTAATTGACCTCTCTGTCACTTATCAATGCAAAAAAGGTATTTGTGCCATTATGAAAGGATAAGCGCTCAGTGAGGAGACCTCTAACCCCAGTAGTATCCACATACATTTCTGAGGCTTTAAAACTACTATGAGGCCCTTTGTTGCCGCAGTAAAACCACCTTCATCTGACCCAGGCTCTGTTTGTGCAAGCTCCTGGTTGTGACAATGGGGTCATCAGGTGGGGACCTCCCATCTTAGGTGTTTCATCCTGTTAGCACCTCTAAGAGGCTAGACAGTGAACTCTGGCGTCCTTGAGCCTACCCCCTCTGTACTAACTCCCTCCAGCCACCACGGGAGTACAAATTCCTCTTTTATCTTACCTTCCCTACCACATGGCCATAAGAGCCCAAACAGCATCATCCTCTTTAACAGACCCAGACTCTGTACATGCAAGCTCCAGGTAGGGACATGCTAATGCTACCTTTCCTAATCCACGATAATCTCACAGACCAGCAAAAAACATTACCTCCTTGGCTGAGGTAATCACTGACAACCAGCATTACTCATTAAAACTGTACAACTATGACCCTGCCCCTGCGCACCCAGTTCTTGAAATCATGAGACTGCTCTGCACCCCACCTCTACTGACCTTCCACAACCTTCCACCCTTGTTGTTCAGCTTCTGCCCCCAAATCTATATATCTAAGCCTTTTCCTTTTATTAGTCTCCTCAACTAATTCTTCCAATGGAACTATGGGTTCTATAAAATTAACGATCAGCTGGCTTGCAGACCATAACACTATGTCTGGTCTTTGGTTGGCACAAACTATCTCTTGTGGGACAACCAGCTTACCTGATACCTGCATATTCCAATCATTTGCACCTTCTTAGTGTGCAAAAGACTTGCCTACTTGTACAGACCCCCTGTATACTTATACCCGTCTCGGACAAACTGTATGTCTACACTCTTTTTGATATTACCTCTGGAATTCACCTGTCTTTGTCTATCTTCAGTTCATGCAGTTAAACTCTTTAAAACCTGGTTGTGCCTCCATGTATAGCGACCTTGCGACAGACTAGTCATACAGCCTGACAGAATGTGTCCAAAGATAGCTGTCCCTGAACACAACCCGCATAATGGGTCTCTGCTTACCCATTGTTTTAGGTTCTAGGGTGATGGTAGCCTTGCAGAGCAGACGGACCTGCTTGATTCATTATCTGAAATCCTGTATGTCTGTCTTGCCAACTTCCATTGTCTAACGACTTCACTGGCTAAATGCTTAACGGCCCAGTCAGGGAAGAGAGGCGGGAGTTGCGGAAGTGACGACAACAGGAAGTTACTGCATGTTTGAAAACAACGGCGGCTTCTGAAGCGGTTTTATTTGGAAATGGACTCAATTTTTTCTTTAAAACAGGAGCAAAGAAAGTCACTTAAAGCTTTTCTTCTGGAAAATCATGGTTTTGCTCTTCTCCTGACCGGGGATCACTGCTGGGAAATGGGGAGAGAACGTGGAAATCCCAGACGGACATGCCAGTGAGTCTATGGTCGTCATGGTTACTCCATGACACCTGGTGAAATATGCTCTCCTCAGAGAGTAAGACGACAGTCTAAGGACTGAAACGTAGTTTAAGCTAATGGCTAACAATTGAGTCGGGCTGCTACGCCGTACTGTGGCTTGATGTCGATTGGTCTGTGATGAGTGTGACGAGTAGAACGATGGTCCAATCACCAGCTGCTGTTGTTTTTGAAAGTTCCGCCTCTGAAAACATTGTCGAACGGCTCTTTCCCAGATGGACTAGTGAAATATCTCCATGGCAGATATATGGAACTGTCTGTCTGGCGTGTCAGGTTAGGGTGATTGTAACAGAAACTTAATTTGAGTGTTTTCCAGATCCCTCCAACTGAGCTTTCTATTCTCTACATTTTCCCAGTTCACCCACTTTCTCTGTTTAGCCTGAGCGACTACCTTTGTACACATTGCTACTTCCCTTTGTCTACATACCAGCATACTACAAGCTTCCTTCTGCCTTTGGGGCCTGCCAGATCGGTTTCCTTGACTCAAGCCTTAAGCCACCCCTATGATTTCTGCTTGCCTCAGAGCTGCCTCTGCATTCTGCACTGCCTGTCCTGGGTTCAATTTCCTTCTTTTGGTTGGATTTGGGACTGGGCTACCAACTGCCCTGTTGTTGCCAACCTGATAGCAGCAGCTTTGTTCTGACCTTTGTACAATTACTCTAAATGAGGGATGGAAGTAACAATTTAAAGTATTAAAGTATCAGTACTTTTGCAAGTAGTCTTTTGGCATTGATTACTTTCCTAAAATATCGATTCTAATTGAGTACTCCATCAAAATGATATATATGAAGTTCTACAGACTGTTTTCATTTTTTTTTTCTCTTTTTGGGCCAAGGCAGCCCCACTTTCTGTGCCATGAAACTATGGAGACCATTCAGACATATCAAACATCACTCAGCTGCATCCACAAGCTAACACATGGAAACTGACACAGTTTAGTGGCAAGCTAAAGTAGGAATGACTGGAAGAAAACACAATTTTACGCATTGATACATATCCAAAATAGTTGCAAGCCACGTTTTAAATAACAGAACTGATTATGTTAACATAAAAGGATGTATAAATTAGAGCAACATAGGCCTACATTCATCCAGTTGTTTCATTTGTATTTGTATTTACAGAATAAACAGCATCCAAAAAACATTTCACTTACTGTAAGTTATTAATAATGGAATATCTGTTAAATGTATTTTATTGGACTAAGAATTAACATTCAATTCACTTTAAGATCTGATTGTCTAGAGTCTAGACTACATGTTTTTTTAATGTATTTTCTTCTTTATGTTAGTATTGGTATCAGTATTGGTATCAAACCATTAAAGCAACAAGTATCAGTATTGTATTGATTTGAAAAGTCTGGGATTCCCCATCACTACTCTACGTAACTTTGTACAAGCCAAAAGTTAAAAGAACCTCCATCTAAAGGCTGCTGATTTAACTTTGCTTCATTTGGTCATTTCAAAGTGAGAATGACATGTAAATACTGTGTTTTATGTCTTCTTCTGTTTTGTTGCTCAGCAGGCTTAATGAGTGTGTTCATTAAACTAATCAAATTTTTGGTGAACTGAATGTTCATTTTTCCAGTCATGAATAAAAGCATGGCTTGATGTTGACCTGCCAAATGCAGGTGGATTTTAGAAGGGTAAGATTTAGTGTCATGTTTTGTTGCAGCCAACAAGAAGTCCTCCAACAAACAATCCTCTATTGTGTGCTGTCATTACAACTATTTTACTGCCCCCAGCTGGGTAATAGCTTCCAATCTCAAATCAATATTACGACTCTTGGTCAGGTTGTCTGTGCGGTCATGCTGGTAAAAGCAGATGAGAGTATTAGTATTTCAGCTGTTGCTGCACACAGGGATGCATGACACCAGCAATTGCTCTTAAAACTCACAACAATGACTTGACATGAACACAATTTGATATTCTTTTCATCTATGATCTCTAACATTTTTCTTATTTTTTGGTTTGCAAAATAATACTCACCATTAGGAAGCTAGCAGTTAATTGCAGGAAAATATTATGCTCATTTTTTTTAAACACATGAGGAAAACACAGATACAATAAGATAAAAATACAGTCTATTTCTACTTCATTATTCAGTAAAATGTGGTCTAACTTGCACCCAGCAAGTGAGACAAGTGCTATCAATGTTGATATAACTTACAGATCTAAACTTTGACTCTAGAAAATAGTGGAGTTCATCAATTTAAAAAAATTGAAAGAAAAATCTGTTTCATTTCCAAGTTTAATTCTGCCATGGTAAAGTGATCCTGATGATTTATAGGAGGCAGAATGAGCATCCACCTGACTTTGTTGTCACTCTGTCTTGCTCCTTAGGTGGGATTGGGTAAATTACAACCACCCCAGTGTTATGTAACCCAAGACAGAACTGCAACTTGTTATACTGCTAGGTTAAACTGATAAATCAATGAAGGAAATCTTTAAATTGCTCATTTTTTTTTGTTTAGATTTTCCCGATTAATTGAAACTGTACGGTACTGAGCCAAACTGAGCCACGAAGTTGTTATGTTGCTGTTAAATGTTATACCTTGAGGTGAAAAGTATTTCACAGGAGTAATGGGATTACTTTCTTGAACAAGTATTGCAACACATTGACAACACATTAGTTTTTTCAATTAATCTGTAATAAGTTACCTTTTCTAAAAGGTAATCAATTCTGGAAAAAATGTCATTATTTCCCTTTTTTGCCTTAAAGGAAAAGAAATCACTATATTCATTGTTTTAATGAACCAATGGGACCCTGGTACACCGACTTATTAACTGACTATTGAATTCTTGTGGATGTCTCAGGATGTTTTCATGCCCACTTGTTTTCCAGACTAAGAACCACAATTACATTTTGCATAAGCCCTCAGGTTTGGTCTGTTTTTCACCAGAATGTGTGAGATGCAAAATATGTTCCCTCATTATTAAAATATATTTTAAGACTGATGACGTCTCCCAGGGTTTTGGCTGCTGTAACATGCCATACAGTCTAATTATCACATATTTCCATTATATAGTCTGGCAGTGATAATCAGTCAGGAATTCTTTGCATATGAGAACTGCATGTTCAAGAGAACAAGAGCCAAAAAATAAAACTCTTCAATTCATTATTATTGTTGTTTACAGAAATTGTAAATTACTTCTTATATTATGTACAAGATAAACTGTGAAGAGTAAAAAAAAAAAGTGATGTGGAAACTAGAGTTAAGCTAGCGTTGCTATAGAATTGTGTGATTTCACTTAAGTGAACAGACATGCCCTTCATAAAACATCAATACGTCACACTATTGTACAAGAGGTCCATAGGGCCCTTTATCTTTATTTTAGGAAGAGAGTTGAGAAGGTGATCTCTTAAACACAAAGAGGCCTACAGCATATTTATATTTGGAACTTATAAGAATATCATTGATCTGTTCGGGGTTTTTTTGGTTCTTTTCACCCAATTGTTGAAATATGATTTGCTGGCTCCTGCATGGCACATGCTTCATTTAAGCACAGTATTTCTGATAATTTATATTAAGGGTTTTGTTTTCCCTTAGCGTCTGACCAGAGTAAATGTGAATATCAAATGTATTTTGTAATACTTTGAAATAATTGTCTTATTCTATGCATGCATTTCTCTTTATTTGGATTACATGTTTGGCTGCCTTTTGTAAGCACAGGTGAGAAATTTAAGTCCTGCAAGAAGAGGCAGAGAGGGTTTTTATTTATCTACATTGAGTGTCTTTGTAGTTACAATAATTAGGCACACAAACATTTAACACTTCATACAGTGTCAGTAACACAACAAAGAAACACATGTTTAAATTAACAGATTTAATTGAATATGCTGTTGTAAGAAAGTGTGTTATTAGTTTTTATTTTCTGAGTTAAAGACCCCAAACCCCTTCTCTTAATGGGTTTTATCAAGATGAATGATGAGATCCTTTTTCAAAACACACTTTTTAAAAAAATGTTCCCAAAAAAGATTGCTCTGATTGAATTTTGTGAAAATGATGATGGTGGTGTTGTAATCATCATTACCCAAACAAAGGTAATTTTAATTTAATGTGTAATTGAACTTTTCAACAGACTGTATTGCTTTTGTGGGTAATCAAACACAAATGACAGCTGAACAACATGTAATTCACAGTACAAGCAGTTGTTATCTAAAAGTGTTTGTGAAATTTATCTTTGAGCCTGAGGAGTTCTGCTTTAAGATAGAGAGAACTGGGGTCCAGATTTAGTAAATAATTTACCCACTGGGTCCTTGCCCCTCCATCAAAAGTTTAATGGTCAAAGGGGGAGGAGCATGAAGTGCTAAACATGTATTATTGGTTGATGCAACATTTTTCTCACTATTTGCTTTACTCAAAGCATTTCTGATTTTTTATTTTGTTAAATAGTATTTCATTGCTTCCTTCACATTTTTTAACATAGTACCAGAGAAAAGCTGTCAAGAGACTCACTAATAGCCTCTAACCTCCTCACTAGGTACCTGGATTTGTCAGATTTCATGTCTGTCATCAGGCAGATCCATTTTGCAAAGCTTTAAGTTGAAACATGTTAGCAGTCACTTTGGCTTTCTCTGAGAGGTAAAAAGCTGTTGCTACGTGTGTGATTTGGTTGTGCCAAAAGAGAGAAGCCACTGCCAGCCTTCCAGTTTTCCTAAGGTTCTTTTCTGTTCTAACACTGTTGATAGGATATTGTCCAGGTGCACATGTGAAAAACGTCCCCTGAATATGTGAAACAGTTCTTCTCTCAAATCAGGTTACAGTGAAGCCGCTTACAATACAAATAAACAGGTGCAAAACAGACTATTGGTGCCCCTTTAGAGAAGGATGTGCAGGTTAAATTTATTTTGGCATCAGTTCAAAGTGTTTTTTGTCAAGGTCTGTTATGTGAGGTAACAGTTGATTTTTCAAAGTTCTTCCAACAGAAAAGACCAAAATCGATAAGAAAGTGTGTATTTTTATGTAGTCTGCCAGAACGTTCTGTTTTCCTCCATCGCATCATAACACATCATAAAAGGGAGTCATTTTACATGGCTGTAATTATAATCAATTTACAGTAGTAGGTTTTTGAGAGTCTGAGTATGTGATTAGTGTTTAATGTTATATTCACACCATCTTAACATATTCACACTCTATGTTACTTGTTGATAAGTTGGGTCAATACACTGTCTGTTTTATAAATTACAGTTTTAAATCAATTTTTCTACATCATTTCAAACGAAAACACTGCTGTGGCAGCATATTGTATCTCCTGTTATATAATGCTGGATGTCACTCTGCTAAAGGAAAGTCAAGCTAGCTGATGGACATGTTCTGTTTCCATAAGCTCTTCAAAATAAAAGTTGTTGTCTTAATTTTGGAGGGCTTTTAAGTTGAAACAGCTTCAGAGCAAACAAGCACATTTACAGCAGCTGCATCTTAACCAGGTGAACACAGCACAGCAGTCTGAACTGAGAAGCCGGAGGTGGAGGCTCACAGCTCGACAGTAAAGGTGCATACACACCGAACGCGACTTTGTGCCCTCAGCAACCACTCTCCATGTAAAGTCAATGTACAGCCGCGACGGGGAGGGGCTAACCCTCCCGTGACGCGACAGACGTGTCCTGGGCGACCACGTCGCTTGTCGCTTAGTCACCAAAGTTGAAAAGCTTGAACTCTCCAGGCGATGTCGCATGTGGCTGTGCGGCAACAGCCAATCAGCATTGTGTGAGTGTGTGATGGTACCCTTGACAGACAGTTTTCATTCCAGTTCACAGAGTGACAATCCAACTAGAGGGACCGCAGAGAACTCACAGATGATGCTGCTGCAGGGCCATCAGCTGCAGTGTTTTGTGGTTGGTAGGTGAGTGAAAAGGATACAGTTGGAGTAATGTCAGCTAATACATCCTGTTATATGACATATGATATGATTGTGGTGAAACTCGAGCGGACATGATGTCACCGAGCGACGGCGACGGTGACCAAAATGAGGTATTTATGGATACGTGACGCGACTTCAGTGGGCGACGCGATTTCAGTCACAAAGTCGCATTTGGTGTGAACACAGCTTAACTCAGTGGTAAGAGCTGAAACTCAGAGAACCTCACTAACAGTGATTAGAACATCTTTCTCTGGTCTGATGAACTTCACACACAGAGACTTTAACATTCATCCATCTCTGCTCCCGTAGATTCACCGGGAAAATACCACTAAATGAAAAACAGACTTTAGAGGCAGCCTGTCTGTCTGCGTTGACTCTGAGTTTTAGTTTGATGTGACTTTAAAACTCTTCAGGTATAAATCTGGTTATTTTCAGCATTAACACATTGGCAGAGATTGCTAGCTTACACTCCTCGCTTACCCACTCCTGCTCTGATCTCTGCAAATTCACAACACACTAAAACTTTATTTCTCCTCTTCAGCTGCGATTTCTCCTCATCCTGATCTGTTTCTCGCTCTCTGACATCTCACAGGGTCTCTATCAAAAGTTTGCTGACAGGAGTAAATGTACAGATGAACAAAACCTCCTCTTCTGTCTAAAAAACCCTCATTATGATCCTCGTTTATTCATGTTACATGTAGGCTAACTCAGAGATGCTCCCTCTTGTGGCATCACAGTTAGTCGAATATTTTAATGAGGAAGTAAAATAAAATAACTGCAGAGCTCACTGCGGGGTTTTAATATATAAAATTAATGTGAAATATTGTTCCCTAGTTATTCCCCAACCCATTGTTTCACAGTCGTGTCCAGCCTGCACATTCCCCTTTAACAGCTTTACTCCTTCATTATTCCATGACAATGCTTTTAGATTAAGAAGCAAGGCAAAACTTTGTAGATAAACATTGCAGGGAACTGGTTATGCCAACTTAACCCAAAGCAAAATGTGACCAGGGGCTCAGCAGTCTCTGTAGTTTGAGCATAATTTGGTGTCCTTCAGTAGAATTGTCAGTGACTTCACCTTCACGCCTACCAATAGGGATAACTTGGGTCAGTTGGGTCAGAGGAAAAGCATGACAAATGGTACAATATCATGACAACTAGAAGTGTTCCAAGAGCACAAACCTCTGCCAAGGCATTCCTGGCATTGTTAGCCGAGTCATTATCAAAAATGTGGAAAACTCCCCGACTGCGAAACATTGACAAATCTTTTATTCCTTGTACCATGGCCAACGTGGCACAAGGAATAAAGGATATTAGGTTGATTTGTCGACTAGTCAGGTGCTTTCTTTTTCTTTGTTGCCCCCACAATTACCTAATGGGTCCTATTATTGCTTTGTGATGATAGTATTATATTATACCAAAAAATGATGCAATACAATAATAATTGTAATAATTATTGTTCTTCTTATTATTGTTATTTACCTCTTACATTTGACCAAACTCAAGGTGTGCAGTTTTGATTTTAATTATAGCTAAACATTTCTCATGTTCTTAGCATAACTATTGTGAACTTAACATGGATGATTTTGTTTTAATGTGATGCCTGTTATCCACAGTTTGAATATAATATGTCAGACTTTGCTTTACTGTTAAGTGATAGGAAGGGAGGAGGAATAAGATTAGTGGAGGGGGACTACAGTGTACGAGAAAGATATACTACTGCATAGCTTTGATTTTAGCTTTATAAGAGACACATCATTTATGATTTGTAAATGTGATTTTCAAAGTCCCTTTTCCTTTAATGCTTGTGCAGCACTAACATACTCCAATACCACAAAGCTGCTATATAAATAATAAAAAGGTCCTTTAACAACTGGTATGATAACTGAGACCGAGTTCCAGGTAAGTTGTGACATTCAGAGTAAAATGGCTCACTCCACCAAATAATCTGCTACAGAGAAAAATTTAATGTCCATACATTTCACTTAAATCATGGGATGACATAAGTCAATGATTATCTGACAGTGAAATCCATTACTGACCATTTATGTCATTGAATTTTTTCGATTACGTCGGTGATTTGTTACGTCTCAAACACACTCCATGATGTTAAGCTCAGGGCTCTGTTTGGGCCATACCATCCCTCCCAGGACTCCTTACTCTCATTAATGCTAAAGATAGTTCTTAATGACTTTGACTGCATGGTTTGGGTCATTTTCCAGCTGCAGAATACATTTTGAACCAATCAGACACCGCCCTGATGGTACTGCATAATAGATAAAAGTGTGCTTATTTCTCAGTGTTGAGCACATAATTAATTGTTGACCAAATCTCGAACATTGTTTGCAGAATGAAGCCCAAAACTTATAAGGAAACTTCTACCATGCTTCTCTGTTCCTGAAGACTCTTTATTGTGCTACTCTCCAGCCCCTCAGCACACAAACGGCTCTCTGCTGCAGCCAAATACTTCAGATTTAAAGTCATCAGACCTGAGTTGTTGCTGCCAATTTTCTGCACCCCAAATCCTATTTTTATGTGCATAGTTGAGTAGCTTGGCCTTGTTTCTATGCCGAGGTACAACTTTTTGCTTACAATTCTTCCATGGAGACCACTTCTGGCCAGATTCTGTGGACCTGGTTCACACTGGTTTCTGCCAGTTGTGAGCCGATGGCACTGCTCAACCTCTTCCAGTTTCAAAGGGAAGTAAGCCTGATGTGTCTTTCATCCGCTGCACTGCTTCCTTGGCAAACCACTGCGGCTACACCCCTCAATGGTACTCGTTTCTTTGTGCTATTTCAAAAGATCTTGAACAGCACATCTTCAAACTCCAGTCTGCTTTGAAATCTTTGCCTGGGAGAGACCTCACTGATGTATGTTGCCCTGTTGCTGTTCATAGCCTTACCATGGTGTATACCCTGTCGTATAAAATTGTCTTCCATAAGCTCACCTTGGTCCAAGGTTTGGCCAGTTTTAATCCCTCTGCACAGCTGTTTAATTTCAGTTAATGTCTGTGGCCATTTTCGAAACCACACACTATACTAGCAAAAATGCAGTGTTTAGTATGCAGTATGTGAATATTTGTGAAATGTGCAGTATGCCAAAATATCTGGTCATGTCATAGTACTTCAGGAAAAGTAAGCAGTATACATCAGACCAGTCTACCTTGCATTCTGTTACCCCCAATGCAAAGCACCAAGAAGCCATGGGTCAAAATGGTCCTGATGAAAGAAGAAAAATTGCTGTCCCAATCCCATTTCAAAAATCAAGAAAACCCATTAAATACAAATCATCAAGACTATTGATGAAATAAACAAGGTGGTAGTTTTAAGGTAAAATCCTGAAACACTTTGTGAATATAGTTATAGACAGTTTTTTAAGCTTCAAATCTTTGTTTACTTTGGTGCCACATTAACCCCATGTTAAAAATCTCCCGCACAGTTTTACCATTAATTTTTTTCTTCTTCTGATTTATACTTTTATGATTTGTAAACAAAAAAGAAGTATTTAACAAACAACATTCCTGTTCTTGTTCATCTCAGGTCACCCTTAACAGTCTGTTTCATTTTTTAAAGTCTCAAGAAACTTGCACAAACCTGCCCATTTTTCCTCCTCAAGATTGTCAAAAACGAATAATAATTCAGCCTGCAAAATACGAAAAAATTCTCCCCTAAACGAGGTGATCAATTGCTGAATTAACTGACATACCATTTAAATTTGAAAAGCACAAAAATAATCAATCTTACTAGATTTCTTTGCTAATCATAATCTTAGTAATCTTAGACAACTGTCTTAAAGTCTGTCTTCTTCCGGCCAATGTGTCTTCCTTCTTTCTCAGTACTACACTTCATATGACTTATCCAACATCCGTACATTCACAAAAACAAAATATTAGGACCCACACACACACTAAATTTTGTTACAGGGAATAGTAAGGTACTTTAAAGGCTAGAGAACTTTTATTTTAGTTTTTCAAAACATCACTACCATGGCACTACTCCTTTTCCCTAATATTTATTTTTTAGGGTACAATGTCACATACGTATGTGTGCTGTATATACATGTGTAAACATATACATATTCATCACAAATTCTTTGATGTCAAGGGGGCAAAATGTTTTCAACATGTTTTCACTAAGCCTATGCAACCACCCTCTATGATAAAGGGCAATGATGAGGGGAGCACTGAATCTTAGGCCCTGTTTACACGACAAGGAAAACGGCTGAAAATGGAGAGTTTTCGTTGCCTTTGTGCATATTGTTTACATAAGAAAGGTGCCCGGAGAGCCTGAATCCACAAACTTTTGAACAAAAACAACAACAACTTCGGCCGTCCACCGAGCAATGTGTGTGCTGCTTACTGTGCTCGGTTTGTTATCCCTACAAGAATATCCAGACAGATTTGTTGTCCAGACAAGAAACTCCTGTGTCTTGGTGCATCCACTCACCATTGTTGTTTGTGAAAGTTTGTCTTGACCGGAAAGTGTATGCATGTTGTCACGCTGCTGTTTCGCTACAAACTTACATCGCCAACTACCGGCCTGGCATGCACACAACAGCGTTTTCAGTGGTTCTCACTGATCCCTGTGAATGTTTCCTTTCTGCCAAAGGAAATTACAAATAATTAGGCAGAACTGCCTATTGTTGCACTATTATGTTAAGGAAAAAAATGGATACAGAAATATTCATGTAGCTGTAGCTCAAACCCAACCTACTATAGTAGCTAACTAAATAACTAATTGAAAGAATAAATTAAGGTCAACAATAAACAAAACGTTGATAGTTTCTTAATACAATATTCAAAAATTTATTAGTTTATTCAAATAACAAAAGAACTATCAAAACTAAAATGGTAACATCTGTTGTATAGATAATGGAAGGACGTTTTTGTCATTGACATTTTAGTTTATTGCCTTTGTAATCAATCCCTTTTTCTTCTCTTACATTCATATGAACACAGACAATCATTTTAATAATTGTATTGCTTTTACCACAGGAACAACATTTAAAGAATAAAAACAAATTTGAGCCAAGCATAAATGTCAAAGAGTACTTTGAATTGTTAGTCGTGGCACAGGGAAGTGTTTTTGGTGGTGATCCAAATTTAGTCTAATTGGTTAATCCTACACCTCGCTATATTGCTATAAAATTTCTGATATTGTGCAGTTAAACCTTTGAGAATTAATCCTGGTTTGAAGGCAATGGTAGTCATACCAAATATTGATCTGATTTAGATTCTTCTTCCGTTTATAGATATGTATTTTGACATCAAATCATTACTGAGGTCTGCACACTTAGGATGTTATCTCCTCTAAAGTGTATGATATCAGCCAAAAACAGTTAGGTTTACATCTGAGCTCTCTCTGACTGTCTGTTGTTGGTTCATGTCTGAGGCAGCATTGCAGAGACAGAGTAAAGACCACAGCAGATTGCACATCATTCTCCCCTTGTGGAGGAAAAGGTCTCACACGGAGACTGATAAATGTTAATTACCCCACACTGATGTCAGGAGAACACAGCTTCTGCTGCAACAAGTGATGGAGAACAGACATGATGAAGATCTGACTGTTTTAACACTGATGGCTGAATTTAGTTAATGTCTCTGTAAAAGTGCTTTTATTTTGATCCATTTTAAGTTAAAACACCAAAACCCACTCTGTTACTTTCTTGTATTGCTTAACAATGCTAAATCTACTTTAGTGCTGATGCTCATTTATCCTCATAATGGTTTTTGTTTGTCGATTCTGACCAAAGAATTCATTCTCCACCATGTTAATGTTCCATTAAAGGGCTGATAATAAAACATCAGAGGAATTGTCTGAGTCAGGGGGTGCTCACTCAAGCCCACAAAGCTCAATAGCTTTGTGAAATGAAGATGATTTTAACCAGAGAAGAAGTATTTATTTGGTTCTGCAGATTCTCTATAGAATTTGTCCTCATTTATCAATATGGATCAGCGAAGAATCCCGCTCTGAGTCTGCTGAGTGTGTGCAAAGAGGATGTAAATCAGCTGATCAATACTTCAGTGATTTTGCCTGGAGAGAACACATGCTCTGTGTGCAAACCAGCTTATGTTTCCTCGAGAAATACTAATAAGAGATAAGGCAGAGCTGCAAGAGAGAGAAAAATCTCTCTTTTGAATAATCTCACAATCTTATGCAACCAGGGTATGTTTTTGTTTGTGTCAGAGGAAAAAAGGACAAGCAATTACAGCAGATACAATTTGTAATGTATAAGTGAAAGTGATATTGAGATTCAATAAAAAAAAGTTCATGCAAATCAGCAAGCAAGCACTGTCTTGTAATTATTTCATGGATTTCCTGAGATAGCTATTTTGTGAGACAAAATGGCTGCTTAAATAATTAAACGGGAAAGGTGTAAAACACAACAATCCAAAGTAAATTAATTTTCTTCTGTGTTGAGCATAAAACGGGAGCTAAGAAGTGTGTAATGAACACTACCTCATTACCTCATTTTGCAGAAATGATGCCAGAGAGAGGATAATTAACATAATTTGCCCTGGTGGACGCACAAATCATTTGGATGAAGAGAATGATGGAGACAGATAAGATGCATCTATTGGTGAGGTTTGGAAAGATAGAGGGGTAAAAGTCAACAAAAGGACTTACCATTTGGAGAACTGGGATTTGAGTTTTAGGTTTGACAAAGCAGAGCTGAAAATAAATAATTTATAACTTGGCAACTGAGGGAGGATTGTTTGTAACTGTATGATAAGAAAGAAACAAAGTGACATTTTTCCCCTCGTTTTGTCATAAATTGGTCAAATTTTGCCTTGACTAGGGCTCATACGTACTCTTTGTTAAGTATCACTGCAGTGCGTTTGACTCAATAATGTTGGAAAAAAACAGTATTCAAATCCTAAGTACCCCTGATCCACCTCTGTTCTCACTCTGTATGAGATACTCAGTTGGAGCTCTTGTCATTTTAAGGCCCCCCTCAAAAAGAGAGAAGTCACTTTAAGCCTTTCGCATTTTCTAAGGTTCTTCCTTTACGTCTAGATGGTCTTGTAAAATAGATCCCATAAACATGTGAAACAGTGTGTCTGACATGACAGGCTACAGTGAAGCCACTTTTGATACAAATTAATGGGTGCAAATTGTCTTCAGCACAAACCCCAACCACAGCATTCTTAGAAGTCAAGAAGTTAAGGGAGGACAACAGAGGTTCTGAGACAACTGTTCAAAGAAGACCTGCTGCACTGCTCTGATTGGCAGAAGACTTGAATGAATGAGTGTGTTGATGCAGAAGGGAAGAATTGAAGGAGAAAGACACTGAAAAATCTTCAGAGGAAATTGCAGAGTCATCATGAATAGAGAAACGGTCTGCGCTGTACCTAGCTAGAGGTTCTAGAGGAGAAGTCCCTTTAACTACAATTTCTTTGTACTTTGAAAAGTAACTCCAAAACCTTACCCTTTCTTAAACAACATCACAATGCAGTTGTTGATCGCATGATGAAACAAAGCAAATGCTTTTCTTTATTCTACAAAAGCTTTTACTGCATATGGATACATCATCTGAGTGGCACAGTGAAACAGAGGGTTAGTGTGTGTGCCTACCCAAAAGAAGATTGCTGGTTTAAATCCCCTTGTTAAGCATGTTAAGCGTATACATATTCTCCCCGGGCCTGCAGGGGATTTCTGCAGGCATTCTGCTTTCTTCCCACTGACCAAAAACATGCTCATTAGGTTAATTAGTGAGTCTAAATTTCCCTTAGGTGTGGGTGTGAGCATAAATCGTTGTCTGTCTCTCTATGTGGCCCTGTGATTGGCTGGGGACTGGTTCAGGGTGTACTCCACCTCTTGCCCAATGTCAGTTAGGATAGGCTCCACCCCTCCATGACTCAAAGGGGTAAGAGGTTTTAAGATGATGGATGATTTTTTTTTTTTTTTGAATTTAAACAACAGACTGTATACTTTCTCCAGGACTGCATGTAACCATTGCCTCTGTACTCATCTGTTATCACTTCAGAAAAAACTTTTACAAGCAGTGGTCATAGAAAACTTCTTACTCCAGGAGCCTGTTTGAAATGTGTTTTAAAGATAAATACTTTTAGAAGTTGTCAGTCTGTGTAAAAATATACTCTAATCCAACCATCTGTTTTTTTTTTAACCATCATCGTGTGAGACAATCAAAACAGGCCACTAGACAAATGTAGGGCTGAGATATAGAGACTTATGACAAAATCAACAGTGCTCACTCAAATTAATTTTGGAAGGCAATGATGAGTCACTGATCAACTGAATAAGTATTACAAGGCTGTGAAGAAGCCAGGGTACCCAGAGAGACCTGCATCTTTGAGGACAACATGAAAACAAATACATCAGGGAGCTGTGAAACTGGGGCAGTGAAAAATGACTCTTCAGTGCTTCATTACTAGAGAATATAAAGCAATTCACAGCAAATACTAATTAAACTTGGCTTAAAAAACACCAAAAAGTCCCCAAGCTGAGATAAATGTGAATGTAGTCTCTTTAATTAGCACATGTGGTAATTAAGTTCCCATCGTACAAAAAGGTTAATAAAAACAACAGCAAATGTTTCAGTTGCTGATGATCATCAGTGATGAGCCCAGTCTAATTGGTGTGTGGGCATATTCTTTTCCACTTCTTCTAGCTTCAAAATGAAAGCTCATCAACAAAACAACAACATTGTTACTAACAATCCCTTCACCTGCTGCAGCTGAACGCATATATTTGCTGGTTTCCCTCAGTACTATCAGTCAAACATCAATCTTATCTGTACAGTGACAAAACCTAACAAATGTTCTCTCAAGACAGGTTACCAAATAGCTGGTCTAGACCATATTCTTCTCTTTATCCTTCACTCTAATAATGATAGTGATAAAAAACTTTTTTTTTTTTTTTTTTTAGAAGAATTATGTGCAGTATATGCAGCAACAACCCTAGGACAGGACAGCCCTTTTCACTGCTGAGATTCTGTCAAAGCAAGAGCCAAAGGGCCAGTGATATGCAAAATGACTGACGTGAGAGGTCTGTCCTACCCTGCTAAGGCCACTTCTTTTACTCCCCTCTGAAGAAGGTAGTAATAGATGTAAAGAACTTTGGGCGCAGCTGACCTTTTTTGGTGCCAATTCCTTCTTCAGAGTCTCAACCACACACTGGTTGACTGATAGAGGTCCTGTCTGTATGAAGCTCCAAACCATCCTGTTGTGTTTCTTGCAGAGGTCCTTGTATCCCTTCATGCGTGCCTTTTTAATATTCTTGAGCTTTAGGCCAGTCTTGATCCCAGAGGCCCTTACCTCAGCAAACAACATGTCTGTTAGAGTTCTCTCTGTGACTACATAGGCCTCGTGGGACTGCTCCAGTGGCATGTCTTTGGTAACCATGCCAAACAGCTCTGATGCTATGGCTTTAGAAGCTGCCTCATCCCACTGTCGAACACTGGCATCAGCGTCATCGGCCTCAACAACTTCAGTAAGGATTCACCATCACTATGGTCATCTGTATTGATGTCACCGTCAGCATTGCCATTAAATTCATCATCATGTGCTTCAGTTTTGATTGTGGGGGCTTGGACTTTCCACCTCATCAGCCTCACCCTGTCTGATAGCAATGACTGCCTCAACATAGTCATTACTGAAATCTCTGTCAAAGTAGAAAGACACAGTCGTATTATCGTCCTTGTTATCGTCATCTTCATTTATACCAAACCTGTAAGGAGTGGGGGTCAGTTTTTCCTCACAGGTACATCCCCTTCAACCAACTCATTATCATCATCATCACTATCAAAGAACATAATGGTCTTTACTGTGGCCCCTCTGTCTTTACAGTCTCTTTCACCGGCTCAGACCAGATGTAAGGGACACTTGGCCTATGAGAAGCTGATGCTGGTCCAGACTCTGGTGCCAAAATCTGATTACAGAACTAAGTTGGACCTGGATCTTCTAAGAGTGGTTCCAGAATCTTCTCGATGAGCAATGGCTGAGCCCATGTCACTCAAATGGTAATGAATCTGTTCCTCTGACAGAATCAAGTTCACTGATCCTTCAGATCCAGAAGAACCTCTAGATGATGCTGGTCCCACTGCCCCATCCTGGGCCAACTGTGATCGATATAGCCCATATATGCGTTTAACTAATGTGTCAATTACATCCAAACTGTCATGAACTAAACCAGAATAAAGGACCTACATGCAGAGACAGGGAGAGACAGGGGGTTAAATATATGAATTAATGGGGAGTAATGAAAAACAGGTATGGGAAGGCACAATCAGGAGCAGGTGTGCACATGATGAGGAAGGGACGGGAAACAAACCTGAAACAGAGACAGTGGAAAGTGACTTCAAAACATGGAACATAAGGAAAAAATAAAAAGACAGACTCTTCACTGACAGACATGTCACAAACACATCTCTGTCAAGAACTTTCTTGTCTGACTGTTGAATGATCCAGACTTCAGATTAAGCCACTCGACCTCTGTCTGCTGGTCAAGGAATGAATGGATTATTGTTCGCAGAGTGCCTTTGTTGATCACTCGACTTGTCTCCTCCATGGTGTTTTTTGAATACATTGTGCACTTTGATGGAAGGTCAATACAGTTCCTCCTAATAGCCGTATCAATAGGCTCAAAAATGATTGAAGTTTAAATCCCAAACCTGGTGTTATTTACCCTCACAGTAAACTGACCTGGTTATAACAAAAGCAAGATGAAAGGTAAATAAAACTTTCATCCATGATGTTACCCTTGATCTATGATTTCATAATGACATCTCAGTGGCATCACACAAAACCAAAGGCAGTGAAATTTTTCTTCCAAGACATCTACCAGACACATCTGGTATCTCCACCAGAAAATCAGTTAGAATTTTAGCACTTGTAGTTCCCACAGTCGATAGTATAGAGAATGTAACTGGGTCTAGTTTGGGAAAATGTCAGTAAGCAAAGGTCCAAAGCTCCATAATGTCTGACTGCTAAGTCAAAGTAGACAGACATAGATGTAGATATACAAATTAATAGTAAAGAACATGTTTGTAATCACAACAATAACTTTATTGAGAAAAAGAATGTATGACGAAAAATCTAATTTCTCATGTCAAGTACAAGTTGGTGCAGCTACAAATATACAGCTCTTAAAGGGGCAAAATTGGAAATGCTTATGTCTACAAAAATACATTATTTGTGTAGTCTGAGTCTCCCATTTTCTTTTTAAAAATCTTGTGAAAAATTGTATTGCTTGTTTGTAAATATAAAACCCTGGAAAGGAAGCAACCAGTCAGACATTTGCTCAATAAAGGTGCATTCACACTGAATGCAACTTGGTGACCGAGATCGTGTCACCCACCCAAGTCCTGTCGCCTGTCCAAAATTGCTCATTTTGTCACCGTCGCCGTTGCTCAGTGACGTCACACCTGCATGAGTTTCACTGCAATCATATCATATCATATCATGTCATATAATAGGATATATTAGCTGACATTATTCCAACTGTATCCTTTTCACACACCTACCAACCACAAAAAACTGCAGCTGATGGCCCTGCAGCAGCATCTGTGAGTTCTCTGCAGTCCCGTCTAGGCGGAACTAATGTCCTCACTAACTAATGTTTCCCACACGGACATGGATTGTCACTCTGTGATCCGGAATAAAAACAGTCTGCCGCGGTGTCGTCACACACCCACACAACGCTCATTGGATATTGCCTGAAGAGTTCAAATTTTTCAACTTTGGCAACCTAGCAACGAGCAACCAGATCGCCCAGATCGCATCTGTTGCATTGTGGGGAGGGTTAACCCTGCCCCATCGCGGCTGTACATTGACTTTACATGGAGAGTGGTCGCAGAGGTCACCCAAGTCGCGTTTGGTGTGTAGGTGGCTTAAGGTTAGATTGGGTCCAGGTGCCATGTGATCCTAAAAAGGTATAGCCAACAATACATGATAGATTAATGACAGGAAAGAATTATCAAAACTTGCAAAGGGAAGGAAAAGTTAAACTTGGGGCCAATAAAAATACAATGTCATTTACATGTAAAAGATGTATCATGTTTTTTTCTGTTCTGAAAATCCCATCACTTTTTTGCATTGCTCTGAAATACCTAATACGGACCCTCCATTCAGAAACAATATGATAATGATAAAACACACGTTGTTTATTTAATTATACAACACTGCTGTAAACCAGTGTGCTAAGATAAATCACCGTGTTGAACGTCCTGTTTACTTCACTAACGGTTCTCTCCATCTGTTCATATCTCTCCATAAATTCTGTGTCCACTCTTGTCTCTGACCTTTGGTCCTTCATGTCCATTGAAGAATATCTAAAGAGTGCATCACATTGTGAGGGAAGTCTTGTTTCACAGCAGCACTGATCTTTTATTCATATCATATCGCCTGCTGTCACTGAGTGTCTGCCTTTCTCCTCTCATTCATCAGCACATTATGAGATTGTTTTGTTCATGTTCTCAAGCTGAGGGAAGGACAAAAAAACAATTTTCCTTTTAAATCACTAATCTGGTCAACATCTGGAACTGGCCCTAACTCATTATGAGGGTTTGTGTGCATGCATGTGCAAAAAGACCTGAAAACAGGGGCAGATATCTGACATGTTTATTTTATGTATTTATTTTATTCTTTTTGAGGGGACAGTGCACATAAATCAACACATGTAAATATGCCAAAGTTAGCAAAAAGCTAATATACATTTGTAGTAGCTTGGCAGATGACAATACAAGAATAGAAAGACTTACATGTCTCATTATATAAATATGAAAGTTCCACAGTAGTAAAGGACAGGGAATACACATTCAGACATAAATGGGTCTATAAGTGCAGAGATTCAGGTCTAAAGTGCCAGTTTGTAAAGTACATGTTTGCTCAGATAAAATACATGATTAGAGGTAATCACTGTACATAAATATAAACATCATATGTATATACATATATATATAGATTTATATATAAAAATATGTAGTAATATAAATAAATCAACCCATGGGTTGGTCTACCCCTGCCACCTAGGAAGACCAAGCCACTGGGAATCTAGTGATGGGTATAAAAAATCAGACATTCAACACAATAGCAACAACCACACAAAGCCAGGAAATAAGGAAATGACATCAATAAAGAGGTAAAACAGAGAAAAATGCAGTGCTTGTCTACATACATATATGCAGGCATGCACTGTACAACAACAGTACAAAATCAGAGAGCATGATACATACATGTATGAACCATGCTCTATGCTCTATGGATCTCCACCTGCTCCAACTCTTTTTGGTTAATATCTTTAATGCTACACTATAACTCTGTGAGACTGCTGGTGCTATCCAGCTTACCTTCTTGATCTAATGATTACAAAGAATCCAAAGAGAAGAATGCTTCACAGAGTCCTTAAGGATTTCTTCCATGTACTGTCTCGCACTGCAGTGTTATGATGTGTTTGGTCCCTAACGAAGAGGAGGCTTCTGTGCTTCCCACAGCTGCTTACATTGACATGAGTGTCATCTACAACACCATTACAAAGATAACCTGACTTTAGTAAACAAGTCATCACTTGTTTGCTGGCATGTCTTTTTTCATTTGCTCTCTATGGCTGAAAACGTTATACAAACCCCAATTCTAGTGAATCTGAGACATTGTGTAAAGTGTAAATTTAAACAGAACACAGTTATTTTCAAATCTTTTTCCACATACTCAATTGAATACACACAAAGACAAGATATTTAATGTTCAATCTGATAAACTTTATAGTTGTTTTGCAAATATTCACTCATTTTAATATTGAAAAAAGCTTGGACAGGGAAACAAAAGACTGGAAAGAAGAGAAATACTCCAAACATTCCACAGGTGAACAGGTTAATTGGACACACGTGAGTGTCATGATTGGTTATGAAAGGGGCATCCCTTTAAGGCTCAGTCGTTCACAAGCAAGGATGGGGTGAGGTTCAACACTTTTTGAACAACTGCAAGAGCAAATAAACCAACATTTTAAGTACAATGTTTTTTTCATGTACACTTGCAAGGAATTTAAGGATTTCATCATCTCCACACCATAATATCATCGAAAGATCCAGAGAATCTGGAAAATCTCTGCACGTAAACAGTAAGGCCAAGAACCAACATTGCATGCCAGTGACCTTTGTTCCCTCAGGCAGCACTGCATCAAAAAATGACATCATTTTGTGAATGATATTACTATTGTCAGTTAGCACAGTTTTTGTCACATCTACAAGTGCAAGTTAAAACCCTACTGTGTAAAACAAAAGCCAGAAACAGCTTCCACTTTTCTGGGCTTGAGCTTATCTGATATGGACTGATGCAACAGTGGAAAAGTGTGCTGGAGTCTGACGAGTCCACATTTCTCATTGTTTCTGAAAATTATGAACATCTTGTCCTCGGGGCTAAAGAGAAAAAGGACCATCAAGACTGTAATCAGCACAAAGATCAAAAGCCAGCATCTGTGATGGTGTGTTAGTGCCCATGGCATGGGTAACTTGCACATCCATGAAGGCACCATTAATGCTAAAAGGTACATAAAAGTTTTGGAGCAACATTTGCTGCTACAACAACAGAGACCCTGGACTGTAAGCACTGAAGTCTTACGCCAAGCAAGAATGGGAAAATTAGTGTCCTCAGTTCCTAGATGCTTATTGAGTGTTGTTAAAATGATAGGTGATGTAACTCAACCAGTGTTGAAGTTTGTGTTCATTTCTGTATTAAGAGCAGCAGTATAAATGAGATGATGACAGCACATTGTGATGCATTTAAGGTGTAGCCTGAAATATTATGATAACTGATTAGTAAAATGACAATTAGAAGAAGGTTGGTGGACAATATATTCAGATGTTATTTTAGAAAAGGGTCAATTTAGGCTTCAGGCTTTGGCTGGGAGCTTGAATATAGTATTTTGTTTGGAGATGAGATTTTTTTTTCATTTTCAAAGCAATACGACACAATTGAATCTTTGCATAATTTTACTAAATTTAATATCTCAGTGCATTTTGTTATTTTTATATGATAAATGCACTGAGGTATTGAAGCACAGGTAAAGTGAATAATAAAATTCAATTTCAAGAAGCATAATATATCTCTTATCTCCAGACAATAATGAATGTAACCTACAGTGACCCTTCTCCTAGCAGAGTTTTTAGTTTCATTCAGCACAGAACAAAACTGATTTCTTTTTCTGCTTACAGCTCCACTTTTGTCATGAAGCATGTTTTTAACCTTGTGTCCCTCTTGTGATAAAAAAGATGATGTATGTTCCTTTTCTATAAACTGAGAACAGCTCTCTGTGCCAGTCAAAGTACAGTGACAATGAAGTAGGCAGTGAAGCACTCAATGGTACTTCAACTAAAAAGGAAATGATATATATTTATTTTTTATAAAGACCTTTATTTCATAAAACAGGGGTTAGCAAACTTTGCTTTGGCAAAGACCCCAACATAGCATTAGCTTTGGGCAGGACTCCTCTTCTTGCAATTTTTTAAAGATCATAGACGCGTACAGTGCCAAAGATGAAGAAAAACCTCATCAGAGCTAGAATTTATATGTTATCTCTTTTTGGTTTCCAATTATTAATCTGAGTGAACTACATCTCAGTCAGTATTCTGTCTAAGTACTGTTTCATAATTTTTATCCCATTAATTACTCAAAAAGGAACAATAAACTTTTTTCGGGAATGTTCACTTATTGCTCCTTATTGTATTCAGTATGACTCTTTTGGTATTTTTCTCAAGATTGGTTTGGCGTCAGCAGACAACTCATGTGGCGAGGGCATTTTTGTAATTTCAGAACTGATTAATTGATAAATTAATCTCAGAATTCTGACTTTAATTCTTAGAATTAAGTCTTTAATCAGAATGTTTCACTTTAATCTCATAACTTTGATTTACATGTTAGAGTTCTGACTTTTATTCTCAGAAATCTAACATTTTTAAAGGTATTTTGACTTTTTTTTCTCTGTATTTTAGTCTGTATTTTTTTTTCTAGTGGCTCTCATCCTCTCCCATAAGAAACATTTAATCCTTCTAGCAATCATTTCCTTTAGGGAGCTCCTCATAGGACTAAGATGTGTCCTATGAGGACACCTTAGGGGGGAAATCTTGGAAAAAAGGCACAATTCAAAGAAAATTCTGAGAGTTTTGTTCAGGAACCACTCTTTGTACTTAGGAGTCTTTGTGAACATGAGTCCAGAATTTTTTCATCTTTGAAAAACATGATGTCAGCTGTTTGTGATGAACCATGATGACACAGTGAAATATTAAATATAGCTTTAATCTGTGGATGTTATCATGAATAACCAAATGTAAATAATGACCCTTGCTCACCAAACACTTCTGTCTTAACAGTGGGAAAGAGGTGTCACCCCCTCACCACAAATCTTATCACTCTCTGCACAGTGACGCTTCTCCTCAGCTCATTTTGTACATTAATCACCACTAAAGTCAATGGGCTTTCTGCTCTTTAGGGTCTATTTCTGTTACCAAGGATGCAAGGGTGCTCCATCTTTGAAATATTCAAAGACATGATTTATCCACCTCAATATGAAGAGAAATTTGTGCAAGTCTGTGATTTCAGACCTCCATTTTGAGTGACAGCACATGAAAAACAGTGTTCGTAAATGCAATGTTGCGTTTCCACAGTAGCAACCATGTTCACAGCTGACCTTTTATTCCACTTTGCTGTCTTGTTGGAATTCCTTTTCAAGAAAGAGTGAGAGATGCCACTGAGCAAGTCTGTTCCTTTAAAAAAATATACTTTATTTTTCAGGTTGAGCATAAGAGGAGGGGAAGAGGGGAGTGCAGCTGTGACAGTTTGTCCCAGAAAGCATGCGGAGACACTCAAGGGATAAGCAGTAAAATCCTGAGGGACTGTTCTCGTCATGAGGTAGATGTCGATGAAGATTTCACAGCTGGTATGTGTATCTGTGCTGAGCTTTATCCCCCTCCTCTAAAATAACCATGTCTTAAATTTGGGGACACATACCCCATACATGTAGAAATCATACAGGTAGAAAAAAGGGGATAATATAGTTGCAAAGGAAGAAACACATCATTGTGTGTTTTTTTCACAGCTCGGAAGACACAGAAAAAAGATTTTGTATTTTGGGCACGCAGCTGCTGTCCTCCTCAGTGGGACTTATACGGACTGCAATACATTAAAATCCTTGGATCAGCGGGATTACAAGGAGCCAGAGACGATAGTAAAGGTCACAAGCATGGCATCCTCAGAATTTCTCCGGCTGTTAAATGCAAGTAATGGTGAGAGACGAGTTTTCAAGCAAATTAAAGTGTGTAAAAGCAGAGAAGAATTGCAGATGAGATGCTGATGTACTTTCAATTAAAAGTTTTCAGCCAGTCAGTCAGAATTAACCACCATCATTTGCTCACGAATTACTAGAGAGCTTGAAATTAATCTCAACTATAAGGCAGGCTCAACATATTGAGGGTTTCTTTTGTGATCTGGCTTAATTAATCCAGACTAAGAAGATTAGTTACATCAGACAAAGATGGTTATCAACCTGACTGGTCAACCCAGGGTTTCTATAAAGCATGTTCATATAAACAGTTGTCAGCAGTACTGTCACAATTTTGAACAAGTCTTCTGTCAAAAGATGTCATATATTTTTATGGAAAACACACTTTTATAATAGAATCTATCAAGAAGTTAAACACATAATCCAGATAAAACCAATACATCTGTGGTCAGAAATGCAGGAAAACAAGTGGATTAAAAACAGTTGATTAACTCTACAAGTGCTCCCAGAGCACAAACCTAAAGGCAAGGCATTTCTGACAACTTTAGCCATGTTGGTGAGAGTGGAAAGCTAACCTTGCAGTGCAGATAGATCAGTCTGATTTGATGACTGTAAACATGCAGATCCATCTTGCTAAGCTCCAATCTACAATTATTGTGTGCCGATTAAACAGGACGGCCCAATCAGCATCCTTTAGAGAAGGAAGAGGTGGGAGCAATGAGCAAGACAACAGCAGGAAACAACTGCTTGTACCGAGGTTAGCATGGATGCTAACAGCTTCAGTGGCAGTTGTATCGGATTTATTTATTAAACTTAAAAAAAAATAACAACACTTCAAACTATACAAGGGATATTTTTGCTCCACTTCCAACATGATTTGGGGGAAGTTTGTTTTACAAAGCAGCTCACGTTCTGTACTTTACACTGCAGCAGCAGCTCTGCCTGCTACATGATGTGATTGGCATGTGATATGTGCAATTGATGAAACAATTGTCCAATCACATGCTGGATATGCTGTTAAAAGGTTCTGCCCATTCCCCAACACTTTCTACGGGCTCTTTCCCAGACGGACCAGTGGATTATAATGAACAGTCCATCTGGTGTGTCAGGTTAGTGGAAAGCTGCCCTAATGTGGAATGTCAACCGATCTTTTAAAAATTCTGGATCCACATCTGGATTCTAAGTCAAAATCAAATCACTTCTCCCATGTACTATGCCCAACATTCCCTTAAAATTTCATCAAAATCCATCGATGACCATTTGAGTCATTGGCAAAAATGTAGTAAACTGCCCCACCTTGCAATGTCAACAAATCCTTAAAAAAATTCCTGGATCTGCACCTGGATTCAGATCACCACCAAAATCTGATCACTTCTTCCTTGGGTCATGAATAAACTAACAAAGTAACTAACTAACGCCAACAAAAGCATAACATCATTGGTGGAGGTAATGAGGATGCACAAATTAAAGCTCACAGTGCCACTCCATTATTTGTGCACATAGATCTGACTTGAAAAATGTGGCTTTCCTTCAATCTGTTCCAAAATGTATCCACAAATTTGTTAGCTTAATTCCTTTTGATCTGGAGTTATAAGTCACGAGGAAATTTTCATTCAAAATTTGCCAAACTGTCTCTTTATCAATGGAAACCATTTCTGCTGTCTTTCTTATACTGATTCATTGATAATTTCTAATGATTGGTCAAATTCTTGAATGTCTTTTGTAGTTTTGTGATGTGCACGGGTGCCCAGGTTGCTCACCATCTTGAAAATCCTCTCTGTCTTCATGAAGCCTGTTCTGCCATTTAAACGCACGAGCAAGTGACATGCATGTTCCTCATACACCTCAGTTTATGTCCGGAAAAGATTTGGCTGCTGTTTTTCTCAATTGAACCAAAAATGTCAAGTTTATGTATTGCTCAGTTTTTAAGCTCATCACTTTCAGATGCCCTAACAAAAACATGTGCACTTCAATCAGTAGCGAGCAGTGAACTAAAGACGTCACTCATTGGAAACTTATAGTAGTTGTGCGTAAATACCAGTCTTTTACTATGTAACACTCAGTGTGACTATAAAGCACGTGCTTTTATCCATATATATGCAGCCTTACATTGACCAGTGGGACAAAACAATAACTGAATTGTTTCGCACCACTAACCCTACCCTAACCCTGTAAGACATTCTTACATGTACAAAGAAAGACCCCAAACAATGCATGTGGAGCAGATTAAGTCAATATCCCCTAATACTCAAAATTCACAAAAGAGAGCTAAAAATTACTGTTGATAAGACTGACAAGATTTTACTGATACCAGTGCCATTAACAGTTCTGTTTGATTGCGGGGGACTCAAAGATCTGAGATCATCATTGAACCTTTTAAGTCATAAAATGCTTTCTGACTCATCCCTGGCTTCTAAAATAGCTCTAAATAGAGGAACATTTTTATTTGGAGTTTTAGTTGAGGTGAAACATTGAAATACAAAATTCAGAGGCATGAACCCCCATATAAGTTCAAAAAGTAAGATGTAAAATCTTTAACACATGTCAAACCCATGAGTCATCTGCACACTATGGGAAGCCTCGCTTGAAAGAGAGACTCAGAGTCTGGTTTCTTGCTTTATATCTTATTCTGTTTGTGTAGTTCTGGTAGGGCATGGATCAAGAGGTGACAGTGATAAAAAAAAAAAAAAAAACAGAGCACATCTCTTCAGAGCCTACAGGGATATACACTCACCGGCCACTTTATGAGGTACACCAAGGTAGCTCTAGATTTGAATCCCTTTTGCCTTCAGGGCTGCCTTAATTCTTCATGGCATAGATTCAACATGATGCTGGAAACATTTCACAGAGATTTTGGTCCATGATGAAATGATAGCATCACACAGTTGCTGCAAATTTAAACATCTGTGATGCAGGTCTCCTGCTTCACCAAAGCTCAATGGTGCTCTGTTGGATTGAGATCTGGTCACTGTGGAGGCCACTGTGTACAGTGAACTTATGGTCAAGCTCAAGACATTAGTTTGAAATTATTTGACCTTTGTGAAATGGCATGAAGCTCAAATAATTTTCTTAAAATATGATTTTTAATATGAATTGTATTACAAAATGGGTTCTGAGCAGCCCTCGAGGCATTGTCCTGAATGCTTTACTACAACTTTAACTGCACGTGAAGTTTTGTGGGCGTTCCCATAGAAACCAACTGTATCTACGCTCTGCAATAGGCTTGCTACAGGGAGCCACTAGGCTAAAACTGTTGAAAAGGCGATGGTAGGAGGTTACAATGGTAAGTCAATCACAGTGGGGAGGACAAGACGTTTTACCCAGCAGGGAGAGGTTTTAATACCTCAGATTTTCTTCCTGTTAAACACAACAAAGGGTGTTTAAGACAAAAAAGTAGCATTTGGGCTCTTTAAATCTGTCAAAATGGGCATTGTGCTGTATTGAGCAAAAATCTGCTGTGGAAATCAGGAACTTGTTGGTTTTACAGACAGAAAGCTGCTTTGGTCCTGTGAACCTCAGGCTGTATTTCTTCAAGTGAGTTTTACTTCTACCCTGTTCTGCAAACATTCATACCTTTAAGTTTTTATTACCAAGGATAGGGGCAGGATTTTAAGTGGCTGGAATTATATTTTTTATTTAGATATGCCTTTGCGGTTAAATATTTTAAAGAAATAAAAATCAAGATCAGTCAGGGCCTTACACCCCCCTGCACTTAAACCACCTTTCTCCTACATTCTGAAGCTGGCTTTGAACTTCAGCATGTGGTCTTCAGCATGTCTTCTTCCCAAGTCATTATTTTGTGGTGTCGATCTTTGACATGGGTCTTTTCCTCTGTCTTAGCACCCCCCACTAGAGACTCATGGGAGAGCAGCAGGAATCAAGGCAGAAGACTGAAGACCAAGGACAAAACAGTTAACACAGCATGAGACATCTTTGTCTCTGAAGCTTCGCTTGAAACTACTGAACTGAATGTTTGTGATGACGGTAACGTCAATCAGCTGACAGTCATGTAAGGACAGCTGCAGTGGTGGAAAATAACAAATCGCATTTACTCGCATTACTGTAATTGAGTAGGTTTTCTGTGTATTTCTACTTTTTAAAGTATTTTTAAAAGTCTGTACCTTTACTTTTACTTGAGTACATTTTTAGACCGGTACTTTTACTTGCACTCAAGTAAATTTTCATCCAAGTCATAGTACTTTTATTTGAGTGGAATATTTCAGTACTCTTTCCACCTCTGGACATTTGATTGTTTATAAGCAAATCACCTAATAAAATGAACTCATACGTGTTCTTTTCTCTTTATTTGACCTGATTATATACTTCTGAACACGCAGAACAACCTGCAGACTTATAAAAAATGAATTGGTTCATGGTTTTAACATTTGTTTGGGATGCAGCCCATTTCTATATGTCTAAATGCAATGAGCTGACATGTGATTGGTTGATTAGCTTAGTCAACAGGTGGTAGAACAGGTGTATCTAATAAAGTGGCTGTTTAATCTGTTTTTTCTTCCCTGTGAATTCATGCTTCATGACACCAGCACTATAAGGCAAGAGAAGTCTTTTAAAACTGGGATTGTAGTTCAGCCTCTTGTTCTTAATCCTCCATAGTCTTTATATCATTTGGTTACAGCGTGAGCAGTTTAAAGTCTATCACATGCTAGACTGAATCCTTCAGTGGCTGTGTGCCTGCAAAAAACCTACACTGATGCTTCTTCAGGGACTTCTCTGTTAAACACAAAGCTCACAGTCATACAAATGAACCCACCCCCCCCCCCCCCCCCTTTTTTTTTTTTTTTAAATATAAATATATATGTATATATTTTGAAGGAGCTCTTCATGCCTGAGTCATAGGTGATCGAGCTAAGTGGGGGCAACAGCTTGCAGTCAGAGGTGTCCTGCAGGGGGCACTGTTGGCTCTCATGACCGACCCATGATACAACAGGTTGCGCCTCTTTTCTCACTGACTGGACACTAATGACCCATTTAGTTAGTGGGAGCGGTGGCATGTGAAAATATATGCTGTGTGTCGCTGTAAACCGATTAATTGTGAAAGCCAGTACAATTCCGCGCATTTTCCATTCATTTTTTAAATCACAAACCTCTGATTTCTGTCTTGGTTGCAGCGGAATGTTCCCAAAACCGTTCTTTTGCTCCACTTTGGCAAATGTTACGGCAGGAAGGAAAATGCTCTTTGTTAAGGTACAAAACTGCTGCATGAACAGTTCTCCTGATGGGTAATCTTGAACTGCAAAAAAGCAGGTCCACGTGTTCCTTTTCCTGGATGTTTACACGCTGACTTAACTGCATTTTACCCTCACTTTTGTATGTTTTGAGACTTTAGGAAGAATGCGCAAGCCCCATGTGATTTCAGTCAGGAACTGGATGGCACAACAGTTGCTGACGTGACGCCCGCAAACCCTCTAATTTGCCAATCCAACCCGGAGTGCGCGTCCCGCTTCTCCCCCCGAGTGCGTGTGCGCCGACCAGCTCCCTCCGATCCACAGACCGCGGGGTGCAGCGAGAGGACAGCTCAGCATCCGCTCCCTCATCACCGGCTCGGCTCTCCTGCACGCTTCTACATCTCGTGGAAAGTTTGAGGACTATTTGTTGGACATTGCATGCAATTGGATGCCACTTGCAAAATCCCAAACGATTTGGAGCACCGTGGATGCACCTCTGAGGAGGAAGAAAGGAGCATTAGAAGGGGAGAGCCGTGCGTGACATGGGATCTCTATGAGCTGAGACGTTTTTGAGTTTCTTTGAGATTTTTTTCGGTGAAATTTGCTGCCTGATTCAAAGAAAAGGGTATTTTTTTTACATATTGGATTGGAGAGCGGCGCCTGTGCAAGAAAAGAAATGGTAAGACTCAAAGAAACAAACTAAAACGCTTCAGTTTCACGCAATTTTGTCATATTTACTCTATCACGATGCTGCGATATTGTGCTTCTGTGTTATTCACAAGATGTTAATTTCTTGCATTTGTGCTCCAATGTTAAATATCCCGTGCGCTCTGGGGAGCAATTGGCGACGGGGCTGTAATTTTCAGCCCTCAGACACCTGTTTTCTGCTTAGAAATGAGCTCTAAAAGTGAAGCCTCAAGCGAAAAATCAGCCATTGTCGTCTTTTCAAGAGCTGCTGCCTTTCTAGTGCTTTTAAGATACTCCATAATGGAGGTAAACAACAAACATTGGCTTCACTTCTCCCAATTTCCCTTACATGATGATCAGATTTACTGGTATTTATAAGGATGTACCAACCAGAAATTCTAGTGAAGTTAGGACGTTGTGTTACACGTAAATAAAACAGAATGACTTGGAAATCCCTTTTGGACTAATATTCAAATAAATACACAACAAAGACAAGATGTTTGACATCAAAATGATAGATTTTTTGCAAGTATTAATTCACTTTGATTTGATGTTTCAAAACAGCTGGGGCAGGGACATGTTTACCACTGCCTTGCATCACCTTTCCTTTAAACAACACTCAGATTGGGAACTGAGAACAATAACTGATGAGGCTCTTCAGGAGAAATTCATTCTAATTCCTCCTCAATGTGCCACTTTAGTTGCTTAACAGCCAGGGGTCCCCATATTGCACTTAATAATACCCCACACATTTTCAGTGGGACACAGGCAGCATATTTTGCTCCAAAACCTGTATGTACCTTTCAGCATAATGGTACCTTCATAGATGTGCAAGTTACCCATGCCATGGGCACTAACACATCTTCATACCATCATAGATACTGACTTTTGATCTTTTGGGCTGATAAAAGTCTATTCAGCTCCTTACTCTTCAACCCAGAGGACCCAATGTCCATGATTTCCAAAAACAAGAAGAAAGATGGACTCATCAGACCACAGCACACTTTTCCACTTTACTTTACATCAGTCCAACTCAGATGGACTCAGGCCAAATGAAACCAGCAACGTGATGTATAACTTTTGCTTTGTAAGGTAGAATTTTAACTTGCACTTGTTGATATAACAACAATCCATGTTAACTGACAATGTTTTTCGAGCATTTTTTAACTTTTTCAGTCTTTTGCTGCTTCTGTCCCATTTTTGAAGCATGTTGCAGGCAACAAATCCAAAATGAGTGAACATTTGCAAAAGAACATTGCAGTTTTAACATTAAATATCTTGTCTTTTTGGTGTATTCAATTGAATATAGGTCGAAAAGCATTTGTAAAACATTGTACTCTGTTTTCATATTGCACAAAGTGACGATACATTCATGTTTGCTTGCAGGCAGTGTCACATGGAATAAATCTGTTCTGCTTCAAATGGAGAACCGCTTGGAGTGGATAAATTACACCCCAAGTTATTCATCTTCCCGCTGAGAGAGTCTCCAGAATAAACATGAGTCCATCCTGCACAATTGTTCCAGTCCAGCGTGTGGGACTTCTTGTGCTGCTCCTCTGTACAGGTAAGACCACACTGAGACCTGAGATAATGAACATAACCACTTGTTACAGACTGACAAAAGAGTCCCAGTGGTCACATAATGAAAGAGCACAACATCACCGCACCGTAAATATGCATCATTTCTCATAATGATTTTAATCAGTGCGGGACATTTAATGAAATGCCAATTATTTCCCCCACCGAAGAGAACATATATGATTTATGAGAGGTATAATTAGCTGTAAGCTGCTGTGGCAGAATACAAAATGACTTGTTATATTAACATGGATGAACTGATAGTTGCCTGGAGAGAGTGCGTGTTTGGGGATTGCAGCTTTGAGTGTAATGCAGTGAGTGCGTATGTGAGAGGAGAGAGAGCGAGCATGGCATTTCTGAGCACCAGGAGATAAGGCAGAAGGAGAAATGTGCGGCTTACTTTGTATCCTAAAACACAGAAGTGCATCGTCTTACTGAGTTTAAGAAGATCTTTACTTGGAAAAATGTGCTTGTTGAAGGAGTTAATATTGTTTAGCATGTGTTTTATTAATATATTTTTGTGAATTGGCCGATTTTTGACATTTTTAAATGTTTTATTCTTTATCTGCTGATGTGTTGTAGAAGCAAGAGGAAATCCTGTGCTATCATGAGGGTTTGGTATTGTTATTATTATTTTTTCAATACCAGTGCCAGATTAAACTGGCACACCATAAGGACCGTTGAAAATATTTCTCTAATCCACCTGGGGAAGAGGACATAGAAAGTGTTTGGGGAGGGCAGAACCTTTTCGAAGCTGTTCTGTTATCCCAATCGGCGTATACATGACCAAATATTCGGGTTGGAAAAGGAGTAACCCAGGGGTGATTTTCGGGTTTTTAAAAACCGGAATAGTCTTTCTAAAGGGTTTTTGGTGTTTACATGGCTGCACGCAACCGGGTTATTGCTAATATTCTGGTTATGAAAGGTTTAATGACTACATGTAAACGTAACCACAGTCATTACAGGTCAACCAGATAATGTCATGGGCAGGTGCTGCTACGCTACAGAACATGAGCCACGTCATAAAACAAACTCTCTTTGAAACATGTCACAAGTGGACATTTTGCTAAATAAATGTGGTCAAGATCTGGTAAAACTGCTACTGAAGCTGTTAGCATCTATGCTAATCTTTGTATGAGCATTCACTTCCTGCTGTTGTCTGTCTCAAAGCCCTCACCTCTTCCTGCCATTAAGGACCTGAGTTGGCCATCCCGCTTTGGGCTGCTCACAGTTGTAGATTGGAGCTTAGCAAGATGGATTAGCCTGATTACAGACATTGAATCAGGCAGGTCCAGCTGCTGCGCAAGGTTATTGCTAGTGATCTGATTCTTTAGTGATTCCAATACAGTATGAGCTCCTATGGATTTTCTGTGTGGACGAAGTCAGCTGATACAGGTTACTGTGACAGCAACATTAGACACATGGCGCTCCTGATATGTGTGCCATGTGTTTGATGTCGCAGCCTTGAGCATGTTACTGGTTTAGGGTGGGAATCAAAAAACAATTCCTGTTGAAAATCAAGAACAAGTCAATATCATTTGTGTTTTTGCTTAGCAGTTCCCTCATCTTTTTTTTCCCTTTGTTTAGCATGTTGTGCAAATCTAGGAAGTCATCTTGTCATCAGAGGCAGTCAGCAGAAACCATAAGACAAAGATTCAAGATGAGGTCATGGTGGACAGTCGACATACAGCACGCTACACAATACAAGAACAAACTGTTAAATCTAACATTATTTGTCTCCATTTGTGGGCTCTCTCACAGTTTTAAAACGGTTAAGATTTTAAAAATGTGTGTGCCAGGTCTTGGTTTTACACAAAGTGTTGCTGACTGCACAACATCTAGAGTCTGGTTGTGTGATTTGAAGAAAGAGTGGCAGTAGGGCATTACATATCAGGAGTGACGTGTTTGACATCATTGACACTAAAAATCTTTGAGTTATACCTTTTTTGACAAAAGAAAACAATAAACATAAATAATCTAATCGATATGCAGATTTAATGATGGCTTTGGTATCAATAAAGTCTTGCCACTTCCCATTTCTATCTCTTGTGTTTTCCACCCTTTAAATTGCACAGCCACAGATGATTTTGTCATATTATATTATGATCATCCACACATTGACGGTATGTGACCCTTGTACACCATGATTAATCCCTTGACTCCTTGTTGTCATTGATGCTGACTGCCTCTCACAATAGAGTGATGTCTGTGGCACACTGAACTAAATTAGAAAAACTGAGAGGGATTTTTGAAGCGTTGAAGGGGTCATCTTTTGCCTTTAACCAGGTTAATATATTCATTTTTTGATGATTGCTATCATATGTTCAGAATCACTAATGCTCAAGAAAAAACCTTTAAAAGTTTTGTTTAAAGACAACCCTGGATGGGGGTGTATTTTCTATCCATCTGAATAACTATGTTAGAGTTCCAGCCTCTTTAAGACTCATTTCCCAGTGTGGGCTCAGTCTGCTCTGGTTGGTTTATAGGTCTATTTTGTGGTGATTGGTCAGTTCAGCACTGCTTGGTGCCATGCTGTCAACAACTCTACATTAATTCTAATGTCTACACTCTGCAATGACCTCACTACCATGAGCCAATGGGCTAAAACTGATAATGAAACAATAGTAGGGTGTCACACTGGTAGATCTATTTTGGGGGGCTAAGAGAACAAGAAATTTTAGGTGGATACCGACACTGCAAAAAGGGGAAAAGTTTTAGAACTGTGTACTTTTTGTTTTGTTCACCGAGGTATTCTTATTATGTTAAACACACTAAAGGGCAAATAAAACTAAAAAAGCATGATGTGGCTTCTTAAAGGCAAATTATAGCAATTCCTAAAACAAGGTGGAACAGCTTTCAACCTGAATTGGTTTTTGATTTACATCCCTATCCTTGAAATGGTCCTGAAACCTAACTGAAAATAAGTTTACTTATGTGCTGGTGCTTCTGTTGCATTGTTAAGGCTTTTCTTTTGCAGGAGAGACACATGAGATACCTCACTGTGCAGAGAAGGTTCAGAATTTTTGGCTCTGATTTTTGGGAACAATACCTGAATGAAGTACCCAAATTAATGTTGTGAGTCAGTTTGATAGCTATCAGAAGCAGTGGTACTGGTTCCACATTGGTACTAGATTTTGTTACCAGTCCCCAGTTATCATCCTGGATGTTTACCAGCTAATTGGATAAAGACGTAAAGATAGCCCTGAATAGCCAAGTTGTTTGCCAGGGTGCCTAATGTACAGAACTCAGTGCCATCATGAATTCAGATCTGGGCCTGGTCCTTTGCAGCTTGTCTTCCTCACTTTCTCACCCCCTCTCTGTCTCGACTGTAACTCTACCTTGTCCATTAAAGGCAGAAAAGCCCAAAACAATAATAAAATATGCAAAGCAAAACTCCACTTATGTTAATTTTACATGACGCTACATATTTAATTTTAAGCCTCTCCATTTGGTTGTGGTAACATTCAGTTAAAATAAAAAGGATGAAGAGGAGAAAGACAGCAGCTCATCTGAGCTGGTGTACATGAGGAACAGAAGCTGTCCGTGTTTGTGTTGGATTAAAACATACAGACAGTTTAGAGACATTATGCTGAGCCCATATTTGCAGAGTTTTTCTGATTTGTCCAAAACTGTGCACATGTGAATATAGTTACTGTAACATGTAGGAACCAGCAGTGGATGTAGCTTAACATCTTTGCAGTGATGAAAAGTAGGATGAATCCTATAAGATTTTTTGCCAATATCCTAGAATAGAATAGAATAGAACACCCTTTATTATCATTGCATGCCGTACATACAACAAAATTTGTTTGAGAAATTTACCAGTGATGCAGAACAACCTGGAGATGGAAAGTCAGCTTTCTTTGAAATTGAAATGAAAACTTAACAATGGTTTATATAGCAAACATATCTACTGTAAATATCAGAAATATTCACAACTGCCAAAATCAATACTTGGCTTTGAAGCAATTATCTGCTGGCACTGATACTATGCCAACATCGCTAATGAAAAGACACAAGAGAGTCACTGCAGTCTGCCATTTAATGTTCTTGCATTTTACCCCAGATAAAGGTTAATTGAAAGTTTTAAGGAAACAAGATGAAACACCTTATAGGGCTGCTCAATTATGGCTAAAACCATGATCACAATTGTATTGTTCGATTGTAAGGTTAGAATTATTAAACATGATTACTCAGTGATTTTACTTAACTTCATTAATTGCATCTGTTGGACTTAAAGACTCTTATTTTGAGGTAAGAAAAACTTGAAAGGCTCTACGTCATGGTGTGTTTGACCATTCACGTCAGTTCTTGGGCATCTATTAAGCAAGGGTTTGATTTAAGTTGAGTTAGAAATAAAAAATTTTGTCTCTGTAGAGAATCAGATGCAGCTCTTTTTTTGCCTTTGGAAACGCACAGATCTGAGGGCGTTGGGGGTCTTTAATAATGATCTCTGCCCTGATTGGCTTCCCAAATGCTGCCTGATGGGAGGGGGAGGAGGGATTACAGGGCACAGAGCGGATTTTCAAGCAGAAAACACACATGTGGCTGGAGGCTGTATAGCAGCGACAAATTAAAGTCTAGGAAGTAAAAACTGAGAATTTTAAGGGGGATTTTCTTAGACCGCATTGTAGGTGTCATATTCTTCTGCCCCCAAGCCCCTTCTGACAACATTTCAAGCAAATAAAATGAACTTTGCAGGACATGGGACCTTCAGAACACTTACATTAGGCAGTACATGCAAAATATTAAACATTTTAAAATGTAGGGCATATAAAATCAGGTAGTGACCACTTTTGTCCCCTTTCTGCCATTATTACATTTCTTACTCCTTTGTTATCATTTCTCCTGTTCATCTCTGATGAGAGCATGATGTCCTTGATTTGTAATGCATGCAGAACAAAGTTAAAGTAATTGATAAGGCAGTTGTAAAGCAAAAGGATAATGATATTGGTTCCTTGATGAAATTATTATCAACTGGAAGTGGGTTTTGATTACCATCCCTAAACAAAAATTGAACATTTAATCAAACTCACACCTGAGAGATGCACAAATCAACGAGAGCTATTTCTCCATTGCATTTAGCTGACCACCCACCTGGGCTGTGTGCACAAGATTGTTGTAGGGATAATTTTAGATTAATTTTATTTTTTACTATTTTACTAATTTTTTAACATATTTTAAATTGTAGTTATTAGTGATGTGTTATCTGTCTTGGTCTTTTTTTACCGTTATTCACAAATATAGGCATTTAAAACTTAGCAGAAAAGAGATGAGGAATCATGAAAGAAGCAGAAAAGTTGACTTGACTGTAAACTTGTCCAGAAAACATTTTTAGATTAAAACACACATCAACCGAAGAGAGCGACTCATCAGAAGAAAGCCTCTCCACGAGCTACAGGTCACCAGTTTTGGCTTCCTTTTAATTTGTTAGGTTGAAAGCAGAGATGCATTTTTAAGGAAAAAAAAAACCATCCTGTTAGTCAGGCCCTGGTGTGGGCATCTCAAATGTTATCTTAACTCTTCAGCCATCTTCTTGCTCCTTCAGAGGCTTCACAGTTGGTCTCAACAGCCACTTTTACACATGGACTGAACTCCCTGAAGATGTTTGTGGAGCATGTGTCAAAACTAAAGGCTAAATTTATAGTCCAACTTTATCTTGCCCTTTTCAAGTCAGATTGCAAGTTTATCAAACTAATTCTTGTTATTTAAAAATTTCAATCATGAATACAGGCATGTAATTCTGGTAAGAGCTCTGTCTACACTGTGAAAGAGCCACCAATCATTATGCGCTACTTTAGCTAGAGCTGATGGCTGCTACCTGTATCCTATGCCTTCAACCTGGATGTAAACAAAGAATGTTGAACAAACAGATTGCATTAGAGGCATAGTGACTTTTTGTAGGCTGTGCCAGGTTGAACTCATGTTTAACACCTTGGACAAAGCCAGAAGCAGCCACGTTCAGCACAGATGTAAACATTAACCTGAGGGATCTTCATTCTGTACCTGACCTGGCATTTTTAACCCATGAGCTGTGGTCCTACATTAAATAAATGGTGCTCTCCTTTAACTTGTTTCCTTAATGCAGGACTGGACAGGGTGATAACTTTATAACCCAGCCACTGAACCTGTTTACATGCATACGAATGTTCTGGCTATTATCAGAATTTTGAAGTAGCTCCTTTACTTACATAATCATGTAAACAGCATGGTCTGATAACCTTATGCAGTTAAGTAAAATGCATAAACAGTAGAGGAGAAGTTAACTGTATAAACATTGTGAGCTGCAGCTAGAGCACTGGAAAGCAAAGTTTTGGTGTAATGCTTCAATGAATTTAACACACAACAAGACAAAGACCATGAAGGAGAATGATCTGTTCAGTCTTTTTGTGGCCGATACAGACCACAAACCACCTGTTAGAAAGGTCACTCGATACAATCATATTTTGTGTTTTGACTTTAACGTGTGCTTAACAGTGAAGTGCAAATCCCAATTCCAATTAAGTTGGGACATTGTGTCAAACATGGAATGTGTTGCAGGCATTTATCTTCTTCCGCTTACCCTTGGTCGGGTCGTGGAGGCAGCAGCCTAAGCAGAAAAATAAATGAATTGTTTAAAATCTGTACAATCTGTCAATGTCCCAACTTCATTGGAATTTGTTTTTTTCCAACAAGTGGAGAAATGCAACAAGAATTCTAGCGTAAAGACAGCCATTATGATTTGTACATTACCTACATTTATTAATATGAATAAAACAATAACTCAGTAACACCACCCAACTGCTGGAGTTATTTCATGTTGCAAAGAAGACTAACAAAATGTGTCCTCACTCTACTTTATTTATTCAAAGGTTTGCCAAATGCTGAACTTCTGTTCCTCAAAATTACACTTATGCATATCAAGTTGTAAGCATTTACAAATACTCATTCTACCAAGCCAACGTAAATGCATCACAATGTTACTGACAGTACCTCAAAGGCATCACAAAACACAATGTTTATAAGTTATAAAGCCATGTTCTTCTTTAGCTTTTTTAGCTTAGCTGATTAGCTTTTATCTTGTTGGTCTAAGTGCAAAATTTAACAGACGTAAACACTGGATTAACGCTTTTGACTGACAGAAATGCTTGTGACTGAATTCTATCAGTTTATTCAGCATAAAAAAACAAAGATAGTGATTTGTCGATGTCCTGAAGCTGATGACGGATTTAAATCACAGGTGATCATGTCAGTGAGTACAGGCATTAATTTCAATCAGTCAGCCAGTATTTTTGGTATATGTTGGTAGGTAATGATTGGCTTTCTGTCAGGCAAGGCAACTTTCAATAATAAATAAAATACATCAGTTATACAAAAATGGTCAACCTGTAAAACCATCTTACAACAAGAGTAACAGACAAAGCAATGGTCAGTAAAACAGTATTTAAAGAGCAAGTTTTGCTGTTTTACTGTGTATGATTAGAGAAAAATCAGACTATTAAAAAGACCATGTATGACACATATATTTGGATAGCCCAGGTTGCGTTGAAGGAAAGAGGTCTTTAACTTGGTTGTTCTTGAAAGGGTTGAAGTATTGCACGTAAGTTTCAAAAAAAAAAAAAAAAGCAAAATAAAATTGAGACTACTAGAGTTAAGAACCACAGCTGTTGAGGACAAATGGATTTATCATCAGGACAGTCGGGAATAGCAACAGGCTTGCATGCTCTGATGTGATGCGGGTGTTTTTTAAAAAAATAGTCGGAGGAGTCAAGGTTTGGAACAAATTGCTTTCCACAGTTAGGCAATGTGAAGTTGCAGTGTAAAGGACCTCACTAATCAACTGACAGAACTGCAACCAAAGAGAGACTTCCATTTTACTTGGCGAGAAAAACCTAACCAATTATTTTTTATAAATGTAAATGGACTTTTGCAAGTGTCCCAGGCCTAGCTGTTTTGTATCTTTCATAGTTTCAGAATTATTCTATAGGTGCAAATTTTCATCACTATTAGAGTACTTTTAGAGCTGCTGTGAAGGTCACCCTGCTAAACTAGTGTGGGAGGATTTCGGCTCAGCGTTCCTGCTCTTTTGTATCTGTGTGGGTCTGAGCTGAGTGGCTGAGTATATAAAGTTGAAAAGTTACGAAACTTTTGAGTCATAATTTAATGATCACTCTCCTGATCCTGCTCTCTTTCTCTCTCACACACACAAACCTAAAACAAATTTTCAGTATCCAAAGGCATTCAGGCGAGCTGAACTGAGAGTTATTTTTGTGTCAGTTAAAAAGTTTATTGCATGTGATTGACAAGATGAAGACTTGTTGCACATTTACACAGTACAGGCTTCTTCCCTCATTAAAATCCTTTTTTCAACCCTTTTTAATTCTAATGTGGGCTTATAGTGGATGTCTTAGCTTGGTTAAATGCCTTGGTTTAGTGGCAGCTTGAGCTTAGCTTTAACCCACAACCCTCTTATTCATGGTAGAGCACACCACCAGACTGAGCCACACTGCTGTAGGACACCTCTTTCCCAGCTTTAGTTAGTAAGAATGTTTTCCTTACTTTTCCCTCGTTTAGAATCATTATTAAGCACCCATTTAACAGATGAATTGAGCAAGTCATTTTTGACTGTAGGCAGATCAGACTTATTACTCAAAAAAACAAAGTTTTTATTATCTTCATAGTTATCAGTTCTGCCCTGACACACGTCTGTACCTATTTAGAGGCTCAAAAAAGTCTCTGTCACCAATTAACAATCTAATAGTCCGTTGACAAAACTGTGGACACATTTTAAAGTCACAAAGAACAATGGTGTGCTGTTATTTATAGAAAAAAAGTCAAAGTATCCCTGCTCATAAAATTAGGGCTGTGAAATGCAAACTGCTATGTGCCTCTGAGAAAAAAAAAGTCTAATAGGTCATTACTTGTTGGCTCTTTGCATCTCTTGGAGTGGGGCTGAGAGGAGTTGGTGTGGTTGTGTGCTTTTGGGCAGTGATTCTGCTGAAAGAAAAAGCCTTTTTTGAGCTGACTGTAAAATAGCTCTGAATTAGAAAAAAGATGCTCTGCTTATTCTCAGTCTTGTTTTTCTTCTTCAAGTGTTCAATAGGGGCCTCATGATGATGCAGTCATTGCACAATCTCCACAGGTCAAGAAGGTTCTTGTTTCTCTAGTGTCACATGGCCTTTCCTTATGGAGTTTGTTCATCTTGAGCAAATGTGGGTCCCCTCAAGGTAACGGTCACAGTGACCACAGTTCAAAATCATACTTGCAAGGTCAATTTGTGACTCTAAAATCCTGTAGGAGTGGATGTGAGTGTGAATGGTTGTCTGTAAACAGCATGAGCCCTGTGATTGACATTTTCCCGATAAGAGTGTACCCACTTCCATCCCACTTGACACTGGACACCCAAACCCCTAACCCCCATTCACACTTTAGACCACTTTTGTCTCTTGTCCACCATGGTTACTTCCTTTATTCCTCTCTTGTTGTTTGTGCTGACTGCCTCTCATGAAATTGAGATGTTATTCTTATGCAAATGTCATCATCACTTTTGCTATAGTTTTTTGTGCTGTTATTATTACATACAACTAATGCTTTTTTGCATATTTGTTTCATTTATTTACCTATTTATATCTGCTATTTTTTCCATAGCATTAATGTGCCTTTTAAAATATTTATGTCCCCGTGCATTGCTGCTCCTGTAAGCTTCTGTGTTAATAAACCTTATTCATTTGTTTAATTGCTTACATCTGTTTTGAAAAAAAAAAAAAAATCAGATACAAAAATCAACCTTATTTCCATATGATGGGGATAATTAAACAACTTAGTGGTCCTAACTCATATGTAATTTTATATGCTTGTCACTTAATGAGGGCCTGCTGAAATTTTCTAATAGCTGAAACCATTTTTTGTGGGTAAAAAGCCTGACACAGTCTGTACACTGTTTAATAAACACAAAACAAGCTCATAGAGTTGCCCACTAAAAACACGAGGCCAATTATCCTACCTCATTGGTTCACCTTGTTCCTGTCTCCCCTAATCTATAATGAACTTCTCCACTGTTTCCTCATGAATTGTTCTCCTCTTCTCTCCTCTGTGCTCAGTGGTTAGTGATTGAAAAACTGCCAGCCGATCTTTGCAGATTACAATGGTGATGTACACGGTAAATTTGACACGTTTCATTTGTGATTAAGTTCGTGAAGCCCTCTGTACTTTGAACGCTACTTTTAACAGCTTTTAAACAAAACAAGGCAATTGTAAACTAGTTTGTTCTCTATCAGAGTGAAACTCAGACACTGTGTTGAAACTATTGGCAAATCACAGTGCGGTGATTATAGGGCAACAAAACTAGACAAGTAAAGCACCAACACTGCTGAATGAGAGTATACAACATGTGTCTGTAAATGTCCAGCCCTAAAGCCTTTGCTCAGCAGATGCACAGGCTCTCCTCTATTAAAGAGTCTATGTTTTACATGAATGAAAATAAGCAACCATTAGCATAACTTGTGGATGTTTTGCTGAGCACGTTAAATAATGGTTGTTTTTTCATCATTCAGAATGCTATAAATTGCATCAGGCATGTATAGATGATGCTGGCAGGCTTTCCCTTGTTGGTGATGGCACTGGCTAATGTCATTAGCTGGCCAAGCAGCATGATTGACAGAAATAAACTTTGTCCTGGCAGAGTGAGTGTACTGCACAAACACAGTTCAGCCCTTTGTTTTGTGCATAACATTACATAGCTCTGACCAGTGTGTCTTAAATTATATCAAGAGAACTACTGAAAGATAATAAGAGGCAGCACAGTGATAGTTTGGTCTGGGCTGTCACCTCTCAGTGAGGGAGATTCAGGTTCAAATCCCAGTTTGGCAGGTGAGCTTTACTTGCTGTTGCTGTGAATCTCTATCTGTGCAAAGACATTCTTCTGAGGGCAATCAACCTTAGGTTAGGGATGTGTGATGTGATGGTATTGGATTATAAATAAGTAGAATGTATTGGCAATCTGCTAAGCAGAGAGATTGTAGGATTGTCCATAAAGTTTGTTCAATCTGCCATTGCTCTGTGCCTCCCCTCTTTTATGTTGAAAAATGAAACTGAGACTTGTGATTAAAATTTCGATAAAGATACATACATTCTGTTTTGTCCCTTTGCAAAGTTATAGATGTATAAATAGTGTAACACTATATGAGTGCAGAAACACCCCATATGTGTATGATAATAACTGAAATAGGTTTGAAAACACAAAACTGGAAAAATCACTAAATTGAAATAAAAAACTTTGCAAAGAAATGCCAGATTTGTTAAATTAATGGTTCATAAAGCAAGAAAATAGAAGTTCAAACTGCAATATGGCAATTAATAAATACCTCATGCGTTGACCAACATGTTACTACTGAAGACCAGAGCATGTGAGTGGAGTGGAGCGGTGAGAATTCCCGCTCCTCGCTCACAGAGCTGTTCTTGCACCTGCTCCGCCGCTCAGAGCGGATGCGCGCCGCTCTGCTCATAACCACTCTGCCGCTCACTTAAATTTCTACCTGCTCCACTCAAATCACTTACAGCTCACTCTATAAAAATACGGAAGTGCATTGCATTCACTGGATGAAAAAAAAAAAAAAAAAAAAATTAGAAGATTGCAGGTGACTGGCACTGAGGTCTGAGAGCTTTTGCGCTGTCCGCGTTGCTGATCCAAGTTGTCAACATCCAGTTTCTGACAGAAAACAGTGTGGGTGGCTGAACAATTAATTACACGCAGGTGCACTATGCGTGAGACATGTTTCAGACTCTTGGTGTGAGTGGTACCGGAGCGAAAATGGAGCGAGATGGAGCGAAAGATAAGGTTCCACCCCAGCGTTTTTGAAAAAAAACGCTCCGCGCTCCTGCCAAATTCCTTCCCTCTCCGCTCGCTCCCGCTCCACTCCGCTCCGCTCATGTGCTCTACTGAAGACAAGTAAAAGTTTAAATTAATGCCTTTAATTTTATTTTAACTAAGTTTTTTTGCATTTATAAATTCTTGTCTTTGTGTGTTTAATGGCGACTACAGCTGCCAATTTCCTCATTTCCATATTTATCAATGAAAGTCTATCTAATATCACTATCATTTGTTTTTATCAGAGAACATGGTGCATGTGAATTTGTGTGCCTCCTGCATGTGAAATGTGCAGGCAACAGACACCACATGAACCAAGAAACTTTGTTTAGGGCATTTTCCTGTATAGAAATAGGTCTTAAGTGCTGCAACTGCATATGCTCAGCAGACTCTGCAGTGAGCTTTTAGAAGAAAAAAACTAAAATTGAATTACACAAAAATGTTAAATAATAAAAGGTCGAAGTGTTCCGAGAGCCCAACCCCTCAAAAGGCATTTCAACCATTGTCTGGTGAGTTATTGCAAAAATGTGGAAAACTGCCCCATGAATTATTTGAAAGAAATCCTCTAAAAAAAATCCTGGCCCCATATCTGGATTCAGATTACAACCAAAATCCATCCGTTTCTTCCTTCTGCCATGACCAACATTCCCTGAAAATACTATACAAATCTGTCAAGAACTTACTGAGTTATTGGTGAAAATGTGGAAAACTGACCGATCTCGAAATGTTAACAAATTCTTGAAAAAAAATCCTGGATTCGCATCTGGATTCGGATTGCCACCAAAGTCGAATCGTGTCTTCCTTGTGCCATGACCAACTTTCCTTGAAAATATAATCAATATCAGTTCTCAACATTTTGATTCATCCTGTGAGAAACAAACAAGAAAGGTAGGAAACTAACAAACCCAATCAAAAACAAGAACTCCTTGTTGGAATACTAAAATACTCTTTCGTTAAGGGTCTTTAAGTATGGTTGTTTCAGGTCTTTTGTTGTAATTCGGGGCTACACAAAAACGATTGATTATAGTCAGAAACACATGACTGCATATTTTGTTAATCAGTCACTGTATATCTAAAGTAGTATCATTCGTTGCCTTTGTCTGTCAGTTACATGATTGAATGGCGAACAGTATGTAACAATAAACAATAACAAAACTGTACCCTGCCTCTTAACCAAAGGTAGGGGGCAGTGACTTGAGCTACCATTATGCCCCCGTCCTTCCTGCATGCATGACAAGGTCATTGACTTCTGGAGAAATCCATTGGACATGATTCCCTGGGGAAGAAAGGCAGAGTGTCTCTCTGTGCTGACAGGTTTTACTTCACTGAAAGGATACCTGACAGTAAGAGGAGAGATGATCAATACAGCATTGAGTTGAAAAATCACCTCGCTTTTTCCCCCCTTTCTAAAGGTTTGGACGATTGGGAAACATAGGTTGCCTGACTGTAGCTGGTGCATGACCATCCCTGCCGATGCACCTCGACACACATAATCAGCCACAAGCACACATGTGCAACATCACGAAAGCCTCTTTGACATACTGTAGCTGGGCAGCATAAACACACACACAGAGCCAAACAAACACACTCTTGCTTGGGCAAACAGTTTCACAGCCATCCAACTGGGAACGGTTCACACTCAGTGGGAGGTCTGGAGACAATTAGCATAACCAACGGAACGCTCAGCTCACACCCAGCAAATCAAGGGTATTACCAAGAATCTGCGCAGCTGAGAAAAAAAACAATCAGTGAACTTTATTTAACCTCTTGCATAAAATATTGATCATTTCTCTTTCAATCATCAGTTTTGTCCCATGAGACGGTAGAAACACACTTATCTCGCCATAGTGTCAGTGCTCTCTGGAGGAGGCTTCCAAGACCTGAGAAAAGGCTTTCCCTCCTGCGAATGCCTTTTTCACTCGAGTATTTCTGTTGTATTATTTTTTGTGACAGGTTATGTGAGTGAATGCTGCAGGAGGTTGAGTTGATGGAAAAGTTTTCAAGAGAAGTGGCTATCTTCTGAGGTCCGAGCAGAGAGATATTGCCCCAGTGTTTCTTTTCCAACATGACTGATTACAGTGGAAATAGACCTGTTGGGTGACACTGCTGTGAAGTCCCTTTTCTGTCTGTAGGTTTCCACAGTCACAGCTTGCAACCATTTTCTGTCAGTCCCTTGATTTGTTGGCCCTGACTGACTTTTAGCAGTAAAACAGGATCCCATTTTTTCACAGTTCACAATTCAAAGAGCTTTATTGGGGTTAATGTGGAGTATTATTGCCCAAGCATTTTATTTAAAATAAATAATTCAAAATGAAAATGAAATATTTCTAAGGTAATGATAAAATTAGTAATATTGTGATAGTAACAGTTGAAAGAAAATAAAGACATAAAAGGTTAATAGTTAAACATATATGACAATAATCTGATTATATAAAAATGTAAAGAAATGCCTACTGTGGTGATTGGTTCAGGCTCCAGTGGTCTTACAAACCTACTCACACACTTTGATAGATTTAGCCACAATAAGCTCAAAGCTTTACCTTTCTTCCAGTAAATATGTGAATTTTTGTCCTCGAGGCCCTGTCCACATGGATACCAAAAATATCTATTTCGTTTCCTTTTTTAAAAAAGTTTTCCATAAACATGTCATCCTTTCAAGAAATGTGTCTGTTGACTTGAAATCACTGAAAAGTGTATATATGCCTGCAAGTGATGCTGTAGAGCTGCCCCAGACATACACCAAACCAGATAAAAGGACATAGAGCATATTCATAAAACATGTGCAAGGTAAACAAACACAACAACGCATGTGGTTCTCCATGTCCATTTGTTGGTAGTAGAGGAGCTGAAAATTTTGCTGTAAAGCCATTACAAGCTCAGTAGTTCCTGCAGCATGAACGCAACACCGTATTCCACTTTTTTGTTATTATTATTATTTTTTTTTTTTTTTTGGTATTACTGCATGCAATTTGAGGGAGAGGTGAAGCATTGAGATCATTGTTTCTGAAAATACGCATATTTGTTGTAAATAAGGAGATACAAGGGCAACATTTTGAGATTTATTTCTGGGAGTCTTCCAAATGCCAGTAACAATGGACAAAATGGTCATACAATAAAAAACTCCCATATTTTTTCGTCTTTGTGTGGACTGCCCCTGAGTCTGTACCTGCTTTTGGCAGTGAAGGGTCTTTTACAGAGCTCAAGTCATCTGCCAGACTGTACTCTTTGTTAAAGGACAAATAACATTTTAATATAATTTTCCTTCTGTTGGTTAATAACTAATTTTGGTCTAATTTAGGAGGAGTAGGGGTCATGAGTCTGATTCAGTTTTTTTTTGGATTATATGACTCATTCATGTCTCACATTCAGCATAAAATGAACTGTCAGAATGGTTGGTCAATGACATTCCGCCTCTGGTTTTCAATTGAAGGTCGTAACCCTGGATTAATGGGGACTCGTATTGTCAGTGCTTCTCTGCATCGCTGTAACCATAAAGATCTATTTTTTTTCTGTTGTGCCCCCCTTTGGAGGATGACACATTTTGCCATAACAATATGACTGAAGTCTTAATAATCTCTGATTATACCCTTGTTATTTTTGTTTTTTTCTGTACACGGTTTATATTCATACAAAATCAAATGCTATGCAGAACTAATGTAGTATTATAAAAAAAAAAAAAAAACTCAAACAAAACACATGAAAAGATTGAATAACTCAATCATTTGCTTCTTGGATATTTGATTTGTGTTTGTTTTTGATTTTGATTCCATATGTCTCTGTGATCCTCATTTTCATGGTGTCTTTGAGTTCTTCTAAAAGCCTTTTTCGACTAAATGTTTCATTATTATTGTTTTATTTATTGTAAATGTAGGAAACATGCTGGTTTCAGAAGAGAGTGCCTGCTGACTGAACAGCAGGATTAATGAAGCCTGACTGTTAGCCTGAAAGCAGGCTAGCTGCAAAGAATGAATTTCCATTGTCACCTTTGTGCCTCCACTTTTATGGAACCAATTCACAGCTAAATTCATTCAGGATTACCAGCAAACCCTGGCTCAATCCACTATCGTTGTTTTGTGAAATACCCTTCTGTTTGGTTCAGTATAGCACTTTGTAAGTTTGAGATTGAGCCATGGTCATCTTGATAGAAGTGCCTAATACTTTACTGCATGAGTTAACACAAAGCTTCAGAAAGCCGATAAACCACAGAATAGGTAAATTTCCCTTTCCATGGTGGCTAAAGCTAAGACATGAATATGGATGGTGACGGATGAGGCTAGGAAAAAAAGAAAAGAGTGACTGAGCAACAGGCCAAGTTGAGCAGGCTGGGTTGTTTGAGTTAAGATCTTTGTACTTTTTGTTGGATTTGCTATAATTTTATCAAATCATAACCTTTTTTTATCTCAACCCATTGATCAACTGCATGTCTGAGGAATTGGGTGGACATTTCTGGAGTAGTTTTAGATTTTATTTTATTCATACCTTTCAGAGGGTCTTTCTGTGCAGATATTGGCAACAATAGATAGATCATGTAGATCATTTTTCTGTTCCAGCTACATATTGCATTCTATAGGGCTCTGTCCTTAGACCAATACTTTTTTCAATTTACATGCTACCACTTGGCCATAATTAAAAAAAAGAACAAAACCAAAATATCAATTACCATTTCTATGCCAATGACACATAGCTTTTCCTCTCCTTTGACAGTTAAAACATAAATCAAATAATAATCCTTCAAATGTGCATTGCAGTTATCAACCACTATATGGTCACCGAGTTTCTATAGTCAAACTCTGAAAAGTTAGAAATGATTATTATAGGCCCTGGCCTTTCAATTTACCATCACTGACTCCTATAGAAAGTTGACATCATCTATGACTCACATCTCAATTTTGACAAAAAACATAACCTCAGTTGTCCAATCATATTTTTACCACTTGAGAAAACTTTCATAAATGAGGTCATTTCTTTTAGTATTCTTTTCTTGTTGCTTCTTTGGCTCCCAATTCGTTCAAGAATTGATCGTAAAATTTTAATTATAACTTTAAAGGCTTGTGGAGAGTTAGCTCCAGATTACATCACTAACCTCCTGATCCCCTACCGGCCTTCATGTAACTGAGGTTCTCTGGTAGATCATTGCTAACCATTCCTTGCTCAAACTTGATAACTAAAGTTGTGCGAGCTTTCTCTGTCTGGGCCCCTAAATTATGAATGACCTGTCTGAGGAGATCAGGAAGCTAGCACACTGACTTCCTTCAAATCATTCTTAAAATCTCAACTTTTTTTAGACTTGCTTTTTGCTTATTATGAATTGTATTGCTTTGTTTTATTGCTTTATTGTGTGTTTTTTTACCTTTTATATTTCATAATGTTCTTTCATGGCTGCCTGTTTGGTGAAATTGCTTGTAAAGTGCTTTGTAACTTGTTTTTGAAAAGCACAATACAAATGATAGTAATTATAATGATAAAATGGCCCTTTAGCCACAAACTGTAGACAGTTGAAAACACATACATGTACTCTACATGCAAACAGTTTGCAAACAACATGCTGTTGGTGCAAGGGATGGCACATTTTTTTTCCATGTCCATGATTTACGGCAGTGGTGGGTACACTCAGAGGCCATGGCCACTTGAGAGCCGAGCCACGTAATTTTACATTTTGCTGTTATAGATGTATAATACTCTATGATGGAAAAGAACATACATAGGGTAGAGTATTTTATATAGCTTGTCAGTGCTTGTTCATATGTGTGTTTTGTTTTCTGACAAAGAAAATGAGACACAGTTACAGATGGATCTTTGGACTTGAGGTCAGATCAGAGTTAAAAGCTGTGAGCAACCTCGTTGGACTGTTTGAGCTGAACTCTTGTAAACATTAATGTACATGTGTTTATGCTTGGTGAGTACATCTTGTTAGTAGGTTGTTATCTGTGCAGCAGTGGAACAGATGTTTTACTGGAATGAAGGAAAATTGTTTTGCACGGTCTGTGGTGTTTGCACGTGTGTGTATAAGTGTGTGTGCCTGTTCGTTGGGGAATTTGTAAGTTGTGTGCATTTATCAGCAGTGCTGGGATACAAAATGTCAGCCCCTCAATTTTGGCATGGCCTGTCATCAGATCTAATCTGTAATCAGATTTACAGTAATCAGAAATCCTAACATATGATTTGTTTTAATGATAATCCTGTCATCCCCCAGCCTCAGCTTCAGTCCCATTTCTTCTGTCTCCCACCAACTCTTCTACAGTGACGTCTCTACATATTGCAATATTAGTAGCTTTATTATGTACATTCTGCCGTAGCTTTGTGTCACTGTTGAGTCAAATTGCATTATGGTAGTTGTTTTTTTTTATCAAGAAGTGTAGCAGCGTCTAAACAAGCTACATTTCCCTCAGCAAAGACGAGTAGAAGCGGTGTACAGAGGAGCAGCTGAAGAATGTTCTGCACAGTCCAAAAACACACCCCTAGGGATGCAAGTGGACACAAGGACATGTATTCCAGCAGACGTATTATTTCCATATTATGGTGACAACTTGATACCTTTAGTGTCAGAGCTGTCAGGTGAGAGGGAACATGCTTATGAGTGAATCAGGAAAGAAATAAGAAAACAAACATGCATTGAGTTAACTATCACCCCAGTCTGTAAACACCAGCTCACAATTTTTCAGTCATCAAGTGCTGAAAATAAATAATTATTTAAAAAGTCGAAGTTGGATAGGGGGAAAAAAACTGATCATCCCTAATGATAATAATAATAATAAAAATAGGAGAGCTCCGAAGGCACAAACCTCTACCAAGGCATTTCAGACATTCTTAGCTGAGTTATTATGGAAATTGTGGAAAACTGCCCTATTGCATGATGTGAACAAGCCCTTCAGAATATTCTTCAAACCCAGTTTTGGATAAGCACCAATATCAAGTCACTTCTCCTTTGTGCCATGACTGATATTCCTTGAAAATCTCTTCAGAATCTCCTGAGAGCTGTTTGAGTTATTTGTGAGAATATGTAAAACTCCCCAATCTTGCAATTTTAACAAATTCTTTAACAAAAATTCTAGATCAGCATCTAGATTCGGATCACCACCAAAATTGAATCACTTCCTCCTTGTGCCATGCTGAACATTCCCAATAAATTGAATACAAATCTGTTGAGAACTTTTTAGTTTGCTTGCTCACAGACAAACAAACAGCGGCAAAAACATAACCTCCTAAGTGAGGGTATAATATCTGCAAAATAGATTGAAATTGCTTAGATGTAGTTTGCTACTTTTGTCATGTTGCTGTAACTTAGCTTGCTAGATGTTTCCAGGGTGTTTGCCGGCAGAAACCTCCAGGGATGTAAATGTAGGCCCGTACATGACACCTTAATGATTGTATGTGTGGAAAATATGGTTATTACAACCTAAATACACATATTTACAGCCTGGTTAAAAAAAAAATGTTTTCAGCCCTAATATCTAATGCATCCATGTGCTA